>JAJJKE010000016.1:0-542363 GCA_022376655.1 Xylariomycetidae sp. FL0641 | reverse complement strand
CTGGAGATTGCGCTGACCCGCGGCCGGTGCTCGGTTCTCGACAGGCGATGAGATCAATCAATCACTCTCACTGTACGGTGTAGAAGCGACTTTTTGATACTGTACGGCATACCTTCACCGCAAGATCCACTTTAGCGTCTGCACAATGTCTTGCCATCTGACGCCGACTACCTAAATATAAGACGCCGCTTTCTTCAGCCCTCGCACTTCCTCGATGAGTACCCCTTCGTTGTGCGAACAAAGCGTTCCAATGTTGCTACTATTGCCTTCTTCCGATAGCTAAGGTACGTAGGGGTGAATAATTCCTAGTTTTTGCCATTCATTCCTTTTCAACCCATTGGCTGCTCGAATCCTCGAGTTTACCTTTGTCCTTGTTAGCTCGGGTCCCGGTACAACCTCATCATCCCATGTAAACGGTTCAGGACAAACCCAGGCCTATTGGCTTCGATCCATTCCCATTCGTGCTCTTCGGCACCTCTCTGCCCACTAGATCACGGAAGTCCAGCTGCACATCTTCCAGCATCCGAGCATGCTCCTTCGCCCGCTCCACGCACTGCTGCCACACCGTGCCCTCCTTCTCCGTGCTGCTCAGCTGCCGTGCCAGAATCACGTTGAACGCGTCCACTTCCTCCTTCGCCCACTTGACACACGCACTCATCATCACCTGCGGGAAGCAGCTCTGGAAACAGCTGACCGTGTTCTTGATGATGCTGAAGTAAACGAACGACAGCTGCCATATGTACACGTGCAGGTCGCCTTGGAAAATGCATTGTCTGTGTTGCAGATTGTCAGTCGAGATGCCAGACCGAGTCATCCTCAGCAAACATACCTGGAACGTTTCTGGATCAGCTCAGACCGCGCCTCGAGATAAGCTTCTCGCGCTCGGTCTTCGAATCCTAGTCGGTTTAGCCAACCGACATTTCGCCTGGTCTTGGAATGCTCGCTGTGCGTATCCACCATCTCTCGCGTAATGTAACCGGCCAACTTCGAGCTCCTTTCTTCCACCTTGAAATTGATGAAGTCCTGTGCTATTGCATTGCTCTTCAGACCCCGCGCCAAACTCATCATCTTTTCGACCCGATCCACTGCGGAATCAAACCGGGCCAAGGCGATGTCGATGTCCAACTCGTCCATCTGCCCCTCTACCCAGCGTAGGTTCTGCTGTTTCCCGTCCACTTCGATCAGCATGTCCTTGATATCCGTCAACGTCTCGAGCAACTCGGCTTTCTGCAACAGACCGGGATCGCGCGAGGCGAAGTAGTTGATCGTCTCCTTTGCCTTGTTGTTGGCTTCCATCTCCGACTGCAGATTCTTGCGGAGCTCTTCCACGGCTTTCCGGATGTTCAGCAGCAGAGTTGATTTCTCGGGGTCTTCGGGTTTCTCCGTCCGATAGATGAAAGATTCCTGCCCAACCCCTCGAACCATTATCGCATCCGCAAGCTTGTTCCTCCCGCTGTAGGACTCGCTGGTAGCAGCCATATCGACCACCTCGATATCCAGCAAGGGCCAGCAACGATCCGCGACTAACTTGGTGGCTGGTCCACGGGAATCGTTAGGATTGTCCACCTTGCGCTTTTTTCTTGAGGCAACAAGTAGATGGTCGTTCAACAGGAAAATCTGCATAGATCGTCGTGATTTGTATGTTGCGTTATCCAGCTCGATCCACGGCCCGGCGTTCTGAACGACGTGTCTGCCCAGGGTGTTCGGCAGAAACTTTTGCGACCCTTCGACATTCTTGTACAGGGCCTGCATTTGGGAAGTCCAAAGGGCTGTCCTGTCCGTGATGGAGCTTCGCTTGTCGCGCTTGCTCATGCCGCTTGAAAACTCGCTGGTCGGATTGTTGTTCCCAGAAGCAGCTCTAAGTGCGGACGTGTTTGATTCGAGCTCCTTGAACAAGTTTCGAAGAGACCGCATCTCGCTCTTGAGCTTCTCGGCCTCCTTGCTGATCTTGATAAACTGGGTCCGGTTTTGATAGAGATTCTGCTGGAGGTCAGTCGAAGCTCTGTGCTTCAACTTCCGCAGCGAATCCTCATAATCCCTGATCTCATCTTCTGTAGCCTCGCCGAGAATCTCCGAGACGTACTGGTCAGGGACGAGCCTGGGATCTCGCAACGCTTTAGGATCCACTACAGGCGGAGCTCCGCCGCGTGAAGGAGGCGGTCCGCCGCGTGAAGGAGGTGGTCGTGCTTTGACTGGCTGCTCATACTTCGAGATGTCGAATTGCGGTAGGGCGGGGACTGGGGGCTTTGTCGCATCGAACTCGGTGGGCAAATTGTTGAATCGGGTAGAATAGCGTCGCTTAACGAGGTCGCCAGTCTGTTGTGGTCAGTCAAGTGTGAACAAGCTCCAGCCACCATGAACTGTACCTTCCCACCAGTCGACGGTGGTGGCCGTGGACGAGGCTGCGGCCCATCAGCTATGGACCTGCCCCCTGTACTCCGCGGGACAGCCGGGCCATCGTTATTGGGGATGGGGCCAGAGATCTGCCGGGGAGCGCTGATGACTGGGCGATTCTTCTTCCTAGTACCGCTGCGGAGCGATATCTTACTTCGCTCTTCAGACATTTTCGGCGGTTTAGGCTTTGGGAGACTGGGGCGTGCTGCGAGTGTCGCGCGGACAGGTATCCCCTAGAGAACCTACCGCTCCCTGTAGCCGCCAGCCTTATGGTACTTCCCAATAGAGGAGAATCGAAGATGGAAACCTGTGAGGCTCGAGTTGCACTGCGTGGGAAGTCGAGGCCGTCGGGGTTACCAGTAGTGGATGAAGTGCAGTCGGAGGTTCACGGCATAAATCCAATGAGGTGGTTTGTTTGAGGTGCCTTGGGTGCCTTGTGCCTAGTAGGGGTCCCCAAAATGCGCATTTTGCCGGCTAATGCAGTATTTATACCATGCAATGCAAATATACCATACATACCACCAAAACCGCCCATTATGCACTGCACCCATATACATAACCAACCAACAACACCCAATTTTCTGCACCAAAACTGCCCAACTTACCAACTTTAACAACAACAACTCCCGCAACCTCCCATTTTACCTACTTCTCGCCCATTTTACAGCTTCATTTACGCCGGAGGCCACAAGGGGGGCAAAGAGACTGCAGGGGCACAGGTGCCAGAGAGGGTGCGCAGGGCCAGAGAGGGTGCGTAGGGGGAAAGCCGAAAAAAGTGAACAATTGGTTATCGATAAGTGCAAGTCTTCGCTAAAGTTACCATTTCTGGTTAGCGTAATACACTATGCGCATAGTAGCTGGTCCATACGGTATAAATACATGCATTGCATGCATTATGCAACAAGTGTATAATGCCCAACCGAACCCTAGTGCCTAGCGGCGCCCATGCGACACGACGGGCCCCTGCTTTGGGGGTTGATTAGATAAGACCTTGGAGTGGGAAGCTGTCTTGGCTCCGTCCACGGGTCTCCAGGGCATGCTCACAGGCTCATCGGGCAGATCCAATCGGGCTTGTTGGGACGGGATTCGGGCAGTCGGCAGCGGATTTATGAATTTGGCGGCGGCATGGCACTAAAATCCTAATCAGTACCTAAGGTTTATCAGTCCACTATCAGTAGGTAGTGCAGGTCGGGTCCGTGCAGGGGTGACGTCCGTTGCTGGTGCGAAGCTTGCAGCGGGTTAAGCTCTGCTGAAAAAATTACGGGAAGAGCCATCAATGCAACGCTTGTGGTAAAGAGCTGCTGCTTCTGCACCTTCACCCAATTGCTTCCTACCTTTGATTCACCACCACGAACCCTCCGGACCAGCTCGCCCCAGCAGCAAAGCAGCCTACAGCATCGACGACAGGCAGGCCTTTGCTGCCCACGAACACTTCGAGCCGGCTTCGTTCCTCCCGTTATCCCGCTTCCACTTCCAAAATGGTACAATCCTCCACTCTAGCGACGATATCCGCCGCGACAGTAGCGACAGGGCTTCTAGGTACGTCACCTTGCCGCCGAAGCGCATTCACTCCCTTCCGTCCCAACCCCACGACGGCCGCAGCCAATGCCGTGATGCATATCCGTCCGTCTTCTGGTCACACGAGCAAACCGCTGTGAGCAATGCTCTGCTCTGCTCTGCTCTGCTCCGCTCCCCACTGCCGATCCAAGCTGGCCGTCGCCTTGCTTTGGTCGTCCCCTCGCCTCGCAAACAAGCTTCGTGTCTGCCAAGCTAACCATGTCCCGTGTTTTCACACGTACAGCCTACGCCGTCTACTTCGACCAGCAAAGGCGCGCACACGCAGACTACCGACGGAATCTTAGGCGGGAGGAGCGGCAGCAGGCGCGAGCCGAGAAAGAGGAGGCCGTAGCCCAGTCCAAGGCCAAGCGTCGGGACATCCAGCGCGCCGTCGACGACGCCATCGAGGAGGGCTTCCCGTCCGGCGTTAACGAGAGGGAGGCGTTGTTCATGGAGTCCGTCCAAACCGGCGAGCTTCTCGCGTCAGACCGTGAGTTTCCCTCCCAGACAGAATGGATCGAGTGGTGTGGTGGGATGCGATGATATGGGCAAGGATGGATGGACAGACGAACAGATGGATGGCTGACCACTAGCGTTTGCCCACAGCCTCGAAAGCGACCGAGGCCGCGCTCGCCTTCTACAAGGCGCTCAAGGTATACCCGACCCCGGGTGACCTGATCCAGATCTACGACAAGACCGTCGACAAGGTGAGTGCCGCAAACCCGTGGTCTGCGCTGAAAGCTGGCCGTCACTGACGTGTGTTTCCTACAGACCGTGCTAGACATCCTCGCCGAGATGATCGCATACGACAAGGACCTGAAGGTCGGTGAGAACGTGCAGGCCGATCGCATCGACCTCTCCAACCTCCCCACAACCGGCTTGGACTAAAGCCGTGGTGCCCTGCCTTTACCTGCAAGAATAAACTTCCCCCGCCAATCCTTCCTCCTCTCCCACCGTCACCAGCATACGCTGGACACACGAAGTACATAGCTCAGGAGGGGACTAACTCACGGCAGGTTGAGCCCCAATGAAAAGCCGACGGGGTCGATGACTGTGCAAACAGATTATCGTGTATGATATAATATAAGGGATCGCCTTGCCATGCCGTCTGAAAAGACATTCAAGTCGGCACGGGTCTGTGTAACAGCAAAAAAGGGGGGTGTTGTGCGTTGTGTTGCTTTCGGAGTATTCCCCTCTCGCATACCCCTGGCGAGGTATCTTTGCATAGACAATGGAACAGTATGATGGATGACTAGGATTCTCTCCCGAATACTCTACATGCCTCGAAGGGCCCCTGCTCGCGCGACATGGAATACGTACCAGTTCCATGCGGGATGCGAAAGCGCCCTATTTGTAACACCTCTTCTCCCAAGAAAGAATGAATCCGTGTCTCCGTGTCTCCGTGTCTCCGTGTCTCCAAGCCATAGGTGAGCGTACGCTTCTCAAGACTCAAGAAACCTCGATCTTCCGGCCTTTACGGTCCACACGCTCATCACGGGGGTCGAAGCCGCCGTTACCCCAGGTAGCCCACTCCGGGGTCTCGGGGCCCATGTAGTCCTCCGGGGTCCAATCACCGTCGGGGCCGCGTTCCTCAAGGAGGTCGAAGAAGCGTTCGTAGTCAATACGGGTGTGCCAACGACCGGCATCGTCCCGGAAGCGGCCAGACGCCAGCAGCACGCAGCAGCTGTGGGCGTGCTCGGCGGCGAGCCCGTAGTCGAGGCCGCGGTCTTGGAGTTCCTTCTCCAGCGCCGTCACGAACTCGGTCACCTCGGCGTAGAAGGGGACGTTGGCCATGCTGAGCCCAGCACCGGCGGAGGTGGAGGTGCCGCAGTACGTCACGCCCTTGACCTCGACGAAGCAGGGCAGGCCGCGCTCGACCAGGTCGGCGTAGCCCTTGACCTCGTCCTCGACGTTGAAGCCCTTGACGAGGGTGAGGCGGAAGACGGTGCGGTGCTTGTAGCGCTTCTCCCGGAGGATGTCCAGGCAGCGCTGGAAGCGCTCCCAGAAGTCGCGGTGCAGGGGCCGGTCGATGCGGCGCAGGGACTCGCGGTTGCTGGCGTCGATCGAGACGTATAGCTGGGTGACGGCCTGGAGGGCGGCCAGTTGGTCCGGGTGCTGCGCGTTGCAGACCAGGAAACTGGAGATGCGCTCGGCGTGCAGCATGCTCAGGAACTCGTTGATATGGGGGTAGAAGATGGGCTCGCCCACCAGGCTCAGCGCGCAGTGCCGGATACGCATGGCCTCCGCGAACCGCTCCGCCCGTACCCCGGGCACCCCGCGCATCATCTTGATCTTCTGATAGTGCCCGGCCTTGACGCCGGTGAAGATGGCCTCAGGCGGGTCGACCACCCACCGCCACGTCGTGCCCACCGGGTTCGTGCCGTGCCGCCAACAGAAGACGCACTTGTTGGAGCAGGACAGCGAGGGCGTTGTCTCCATGCACTGATGCGAGGCTATGCCGTAGAATGAGTATTTGTAACACGATCCGCGGCCGCGCAAAGCTGATTTCGTCCACCTGCAGATCTTGACTCCGGAATGACTGCCCACGATCGAGTAGCCTTGCTTGGTTAAAGAAGTGTAGGTGGGAGAGTTCTTCGGCACCATCTCTTTGACGGTTTGCTGCGGCTTTCTTGCAGTACCTTTGCTGTACGTCGTGAAATCCACGGCGAGGGGCGCTTTCCTACTCGAAGGGTTCGAGCCGGTTTGGGATGCCTTCATGATGCGGCCAAGGTCTTCGACATCCTCAAGACTTGCCCCAGATGGCTTCTTCGCGTTCTGCGACACGGCTGCCTGGTCGGTGCTGGTCTCGCCATCATCCTCCCCTTCGGAGGCGTACTCTTCGTCGCTTTCCTCTGCGTCCCCACTGCCCGGGACACCATCTCCCAGATTGCCCGTGGCGGAGATCAGCTTCAAAACATCCCGCACGCCTTCTGTCCACTCGGCCAAGCGTTCGACTAGATCTCTTTTTGGATCTCCCATGCCCAGGGGGTAGGCTCTTTTCCGGCCAGTAAGCTTCGCCATCCACTTGTCGACCTCCTTGGCTTGGAAACAAAATCCATCCTGTTCGGTAGGCCACCCTTCCCGGTCCCCTAAGCCGAACACCGAGTAACCTAATAAACCCGAGAGAGGGGCAGTATCGATCCGGAAATCGTGATGCGTCTCCCTGAGATGTTCCAGAAGGTTGTCATTGATGGTGTCGATGTTGTAGCTCGGAAGCATCAACAGGTAGAAGTGGTCGACTGGGAGACCCTCGTATGTCACCTTGGGTGGATTGATGAAGTACTCGTCGTAATCGATCTCGGTGAGATCCAGAATCTGGGGTGCAAGGAAGACGCTTTGGTCCGTGCCTGAAGAGTTGGGTAAGAAGGAGTTTAAGTTTTGGACAAATTCTTTGGCAGTTTTCTCCGTCGTCGCCGTCAAGGACGAATAAAAGACCAGGACCTGGGCCCGACGATTCTCAGTACCCGGAGGTCCTGACTTCGAGGCATCAGGCCTGCGAAGTTCTCCCTTGATCCGGCGTGGCCCATTTGTCGTTGTGGTGGGTTGAACCGTCTTCTCTTCCGAGATAATGATTTTCTCTCCCCTCAAGTCTGTCGTTGCACTAGTTTCGACCCTGGCTGCAACTTCTGTGGCTGGTACTTTGCGGTGCCACGTTATGAGAAGCCACGCGACCAGCAGTGACAAGGTTGAGAACCCCAATATTGGCAGTCGGTGTTGGTGCCACAGCAAAAGAAGACCTACACATTCTCTTGATAAGCTCATCTCATCCATCTCAACCAGGCAATGCGGCGGAGAGCGAAGGTCGCCCTCGCGTACCAGAAAAGACTTACTGGTGGGCAGCTCAAACACATTGAAGTATGGTTCACGCCCGGTGTCAGACATCCCGCGAGAAGGCAGTCGCAGAGAAGGCGACCACTGATGTGTCTGCTGTGACCGGTCTAGACGCTGAAGATGGAGGGAGGGGTCTGTGAAGGTCTGCAATTGCATCGAGGGGCACTCTTTTCGATGGGGCAATACAGTATGCCCGCAGCACTGTGCAAGTCCCACACTCCTCAGCATAAGTCACTTAGTACTCATGCTATTAAGGTAGTGTGCTGAAGTCTGATGAGTCAGCAGATCCAACATGCGCCCATAGCACGTGCAAGGTGGTTGCGCAAACGAGGAACCTAACAAATGGGAGAGACTAGCGTCGGATTATGTTAAAGGACTTTGTTCCGGGACGCAAACACCAACTACTGGGTGCCTTGGAACGTATGACGATGATCTCTAGAGATCTCTCAAGCCCAATAGGCATCATGAAGTTGAATGCTAGTCCAAGGACTCATGCTCATGAGAAACCTAGAAATATTCTTCGTCCCAGCCCTCGATGGACCATGCAACTTTGGGACCAACTTCTCCGGCTTCCACGTTGCGCTTCAAACTCTGCCCCCCGCGCCCTATGGTATCAATCAAAAAGCAACCAACTGTCCACCTGACTCGCCAGCGTCTGGCCCTGCCAGGCCCTCTTCTAGGCTATGCGTATTGATATGTCTCTTTTCCGTTCTAGGCATCAATGTCTTCAGACTCCGGTTGAACTGCTAGCGAGGGTATGGCGGAAATGGGTATGTCTCTGTAAGCAGCCATCAGACAGTCTCGAGCCCAGCAAACGGTGGCCATAATGCCAAGAGCATTCCACTGCGCTTGTGTGTGTTCTTCCATGTCTAACCGACACAGGGTGGAAATGCTTGCGTTCGGGTCGGCCGCATCCAGAGTGACGATCAAGACGATCCTCTGTCTGATGACAAAACTGAAGAGTACGGGCGGCTCTGGTGCTTCCTGCTCTCCTTCCGTGGCAGGGAGGCCCGCATAGAAACTTCGCCACTCGATTGCATTTTGGCGCATCTGATTTTGGACTCTCCGCTTTTGGTTTCTAAGCTTGTCTCTTCCAACTCCTTCGCCATTCTCGTCGTCAAGAACCATGATCTGCATGTTCTCAGGCAAGCTTCCTGCGAACCTGACTAGGTCGCCATCTTGCCTGGACCAGCGGACGACTTCTTTGAGGCTGTGCTGGATCATGGTGGTAACTTCGGCTGCACAGACGGACGTGTGTTGTTGAATGATCTCGTCTCTGTCTTCACATTGCAACAACGCTGACTTGGACCTGTCAATGACATTTTGGGCCTCCGCAACTCGAGCATTGACCTGGTCCATTTGGGTATTCAGGTAGTCCTCGGCCTCGGCATCATCCGAGTGTTCGGCGAGTTGCTCTTCAAGCCTGCGTATCTTGTTCTCCGCAGAGGCTATTTGGCGACCTTTCTTGTCGATCGTTTTCTCCAACTCCCTCATCCAATTTCTCACTTTCTCTGACTGCTCTCTCTTGTCTCTCACTTTGGCATACTCATAGCGCACCCTAGCATTGAGCGATATGAGCTTTCGAAGAGACTCGGCACCTGGATATTTGTCAGATGACCCCGCTTGTCACCACAGGATTGGCAGACTTACCTCGGTACTCGAATCTGTCAGTGCGCGCGTAGATTCGGGGCCGAACACTGGCGGACTTGGTCTTCTTATAGTACAGACCTTCTGGCAGTGGGATTCCATTGAAGTACATCTCCCACGAAGAAGGTATGAGGGTGACACGGTTACGCTGCCTCAAAACTTCATCCAGAGCGATCTGCTCGTATCGCCGTGCGTCGACAGCGTCTTCAGTGTTACCAGCGTCAACGCCACTGCTCTCATCCCACGTGCGCGCGGGTCTATCTGGTGCCTTGGGCTCCAGGAAGAAGGAATCGATGAGAGTAAGGTCCGCGGGCGCACCCAACCCTCTGTCTTGATAGATCCCGTGCATCATCGCTTCTAGCGTCAGGTTCTTCTCGGGTTCATCGGGACTGAGCAAACGCAGCAAGTCTTCGTCGTCTTCGTCGTCTTCGTCGTCTTCGTCGTCTTCGTCACTTTCGTCACTTTCGTCACTTTCGTCACTTTCGTCACCTTCATCACTCCCAGGGGTGGGCACGGGTTCCCGGGCGCCGGCTAAGCCGGCGGTGGAGGTATACTTGGGCTTAGGCGATCTCTTGGCGACGCGACCACTGAAAACCCTCGATAGGGGGGTTCCATCGTGTGTCGAAGGCGGCGCCGGCGTGGAGCGCGGGGTCAACGGACTGCTGAAGTTAGGCATGGTCGCCTTTGAGGGGACAGTCTTTGGAAGCGACAGCAGAAGATGGACCAGGGGTGCTTCTGACACAAAAGGGGAAAAGAAGGGCAGAGAGTAGGTAAGTAGGCAATTGGTGTGGAAGTTGGAAACAGTGACCGGCGTATAGAGGTGATTGGCGTGGTGTGCAGTAGGTATGGTTGCGGTCTTGTGTGCACTTCGGGTGGGTTTCGAGCTGTCTCAGAAGAAGTCAAAGACGCATCCGGGGACGGTTGGAATTGGTAGTATTGGGACGGGTGAGTGTGAAGCAAGATAGACAGACATTGGCGGGGTCGAGGCATTGTCAAGGAAAGAACAAAGTGGGATTGTGAGGGTTGCCGCTTCCGGAAGGGACCTAATTGTCTGTGTCTTACCATCTTGAATTGAGATAGAATTGATGGTGACTACTTACCTTACCTCCTACCTTAGGTAGGATGATGCTGAATTCTTGTATCTGGAGAAAGAGAGAGCAACAGCCGAAGTATACCTTATTTGGTACCTTCAGATCCTCGACTGCCCAACATCCCGTCCGAAGGGCTCAAATGTTTGGACAACTCCCAATCAACGCATTACCGGTCACTTACTCAGTACCTCCCTTCCCTGGCAGTTAAGTAAGGTACTAAGTAGGTATCTACCTCAAGGGACGAGTGAGATCGTATCAGATCCGTGGTCAAGAAGTGGTACAGCTAGGCACTTCTCCCTGTGTTAATAGGTGCTTTACCTTGAATGTAGTGAGATAGTTGAGGATGTCACCCCACGTGGGAATCCTAGCAGGCCCTAGGTTGCCAGGGTTCTACTGCAGATAAGAGGAGCCGTGCTCTCGACCGGGTACCGTATCTGTCTGCACTGCACCGTGATCACTGATGGCGCGGAGCTGTGCGCCTCGGAGTAACAGGCACATCCAGGCTAACCTGAAGCAGTACGTGGCTCCATAAATAAAAACACGCGCTGGGCTGGCGCGCCCAGGGGTTTGCCGCGCTTCCAAGCAAGCAAAGTGCCCAGCTGCCGCTGGGAGTCGGGAGGAGAGGAGGCCTGGCAAGCCCGGCCCGGAGGCTCAAAAGCGCTAACCTTGCATCCATCCCTAGCCTCTACGGCGGAAAATACTTGCCTATCTGGTGCGCCATGACATAAGGTAGCTGTCCGCACTGGCGCATTTCTTGCCTCGCAACCTTAGCCGGTGAAGACTTCGATAACACAAGCTACCTATCTTCCCACTTATCCTACAACGTCGCAACTCTGCAACTCTGTAGCTCTTGCAGTCCATAAGGTAGCCACCCTCATTACGCGCGCACCACTTCGAACGGCCTGCGCCGCCTTCCTACACCTCCAAGTCTTCCGCGTACCTGAACCGCCTGACGGTACACGCCGTGCCTCGCCTGCCATCTTCAACCTGTCTTCCACTTCGCGATAGCATACCTGTCGAGGGTACCGTGTGCGCGAAACTCGTCTCTGCCTCCACCCTCACCCAGAGCAATGAGCCTCCACTCTTAGCCATCCATCCCCTACACCATGGCCACCGACTACAGCAAGCTGAAGGTCGTTGACCTGAAAGCTGAGCTCAAGCGACTAGGTTTGCCCCAGAACGGCCTGAAGGCTGAACTGGTCGCCCGCTTGGAAGCTGCCGCTGCAGGCCCTGACGAGTCGGCCGCCGAAGAGCAGAGCCTTGCTGCTGATGCTGCTGATGGTGATGCCGTAGCCCCTGTGATTGGGAAGGATGCGCCGGCCTCCAATGACCACGAAGCTACGGGCACAGCCCAGCCTGATGCCAGCGTCGAGACGGAAGCGGCACCTCTCCAAGAAACTGAGACGGCCCTTCCCCCTTCCGACGCCAACGAGAGCACCGCATCCAAAGAGGGTCCTGCCTTGGTTGAAGACAAGACCCAAGCGTCCTTGGTAGCCTCCTCCTCCGACCCGGCGCCCTTGCAAACAGCGGAAGCCGAACGCGATGTCCAGAAGCGCAAGCGTCGATCTACAACCCCTCCACCTGCAGCAGATGAGGTTGCGCCCAAGCGCCAGCGACAAGATGACGATGATGATGAGAACCAAGATGGCCCAGCGATGACAGGTGCAACCGAGACACCCACTGCTCCTCAAACTGCAGCTCGAACTGCAGGAGAAGAAGAGGAGGTGCAGGAGCAAGTTGTAGATGCTGGGGTGGGTGGCAGCAAGGATGAGGTGCCGGCTGCGCAAAAGTTGGAACCTGAGAAGTTGCAAGAGCAGGAAGAGCAGGAAGAGCAGGGCAACGATGGGAAGGACGAGCGCGATAGGGCCGGAGAAGCTAAGACGACCGATTTGGGGGATTTGGGAGCCGACCCAACTACTGAGACGCTGAACGGGCAACAGAACATGGACACAGCAACGCGTTCACGTTCACGTTCGCGTTCGCGTTCAACGCGTTCAACGCGCTCGTACAGCGATGCACGTGAGGGCAACAACAGCACCAACAATATCGAGCCACGCAAAAGCCCCGCCATCCTCGAGCGAAACGTGGAACCTTCACTGCACCCTGCCACCGCTGCGCTGTACATCAAGAATTTCATGAGACCTCTGCGACCACAGGCAGTGCGAGACCATTTGCTCGATCTGGCAACACCTGCAGGCGCGCCACTTGAAGACAGCACCATTGTGGACTTCTACCTCGATACCATCCGCACACACGCTTTCGCCGTATTCAGCTCGGTTTCTGCTGCATCGCGTGTCCGCACCGCACTCCACGATCGTGTTTGGCCTGACGAGACAAACCGCAAGGCTTTGTGGATCGACTTTGTGCCTCCAGAATTCTTCAACGACTGGGTCAATATGGAGCAAGCCGGTGGACGTCGTGGCTCGGCTGGTCGCTTTGAAGTTGCTTACGAGGAGGACAAGGAGGGCAAGATGACCGTCAAACTTGAGGAGAGCAACCCTGCTGCAGCCTCCAGCAACAAGCCTGGCCCGACCCAGCCTGCTGCTGGCCCCGAGCGCCGCCCTTCGATCCCCAGCGGTCCCCTTCGCGGAATCGAGAATGCCCCGACCGGACCCCGCGGCTACCAGGGCACCCAAGGGGCCTTCATGCACCCGAGCCGAATGGATGCGACCGATCAGACCCCGGCCCAGAGAACTCGCGGAGTCAATGAGTCCCGCAGCCGCGCCCAGCCCAGCATCTCCTGGGTGCCCGTGTCTAAGGAGTTGGCCGAGCGCCGTCTTGAAGCCCTTAGAGCTGCCAAATCCAAGGACGCCCACCAGGAGGGTGGCAAGAAGGACTACCACCGATACTTCTTCGAGCAGGGAGATGTCTTGGTTGACCGTGGTCCCGAGATCTTTCTAGGTATTCGCCCTCCCCACCGCGAGCGTGAGCGCCGACGTGAGATGGCCCGTGGTGGTGGTGGTGGTGGCGGACCCCTTCCCCGTGGTCCCCGCGGCCCCCCTGGTGGTCGCAACCGCCGTGGCCCTCCCCACTACTCATCCTTCGCACCCCATGGCGTCCCCCGAGGTGGTGATCGATTCCGACCCCAGGGTTCACCCGCCTACAATGATCGCCCTCGCTACGGTGGTGGTGGTGGCTACGGTGGTGGCTACGGTGGTGGCGGTGGCAGACGTGACCGCGACCGCAACGGTTACCGACCCTACTAGATCACCATGGCCGACAGTCTACAATCCCTCCTACGACATTCCGACATATGTTGTTCACCAATGCTCTAACACGACAATGCTGCAACGCAAGAGAGCTAGGCTGGGACTGATTCTGTCACCCAAACCATACTTGGACATGGAATCTGCATATCACTCACCGTACAAGAGTTCATTCGCAAAAGCATTCATCGCATGCGAGACGACGTTTCCCTCTTCCCTTGCACTCGCACTTCTGGACGGAAAGATACCCGGATTGGCAACACTGCGTCTCGGTTTCAACGCGATTTGTTCGGTCGGCTTGGGCTTGTCTTCCTGACTCATGGGTATCGCTGTTGCATTTCACACAGCAGCAGATTCATTCACCTGCCCCAGCACCACACTCAAGGCCATGGGACATGGATGGGAGGATTAGGTACTCAGTAAAGGAAATGCCAACAATGACTTTTAAGCTCTGCGTTAACTCGTGTGATTGTGATTGTTTCCCTCTACCTGTGAGATTATCACCCTGTCTGCTCTGGTGCTTGATTCCAGCCTTGGTGGTGATTCCGGTCTCTCTGTCCACAAGCTGTACTGAGTCTCTCCTGCTCTCACCCTTCTCGTGAACCTGAAATTCATCATCCTCACTATGGCCCCTAGCGCACCTGGCTGGTGGTGCCTCCTGCTATCACGGAGCCTGCAAGTGTCCGCGCCCTCAGTCACCGTCACCACCTAACCTGACCAGGCCGATGATGGGATAATTAGCCTAGAGGACGATTATTTCATCTGCGACTATCCTATAGGATAAACAAGCTCACAGCGATTAACCTATGGTACAACTATCCCTCGGGACAATCGCGAATGCTGGGATTGTCCCACGGGAAATCCCCGCCACCTGGCAACTAATCCTCGTCGTCCTCCTCCTCCTCCTCCTCCTCCTCCTCCCCTCCGCCCTGGTCTTCCTTCCAAGCCTTCTCACCCCGCGCACGCGGACAGGGCGTGCTGCCGCCCCGCCTATCATGCCCACCCTCGTCCCCGGTCCACTGTAGGCCTTCCTCCTTGGGGCCGCCCCAGAGGCTCCGTTCGAAGTCCTCCACGGTCCACTTCGGGGGCTTTGGAGGAGGAGGAGCAACAGCAGCAGCCATGGTGGTGGTGCGGGGAGTGCTCTGCACGTGGGCGGCCAGGGCGCGCGCGATCGTCTCCGCGGCCCAGACCAGGGTCTCGTCCAGGGGGGCGGCGTCGCGCGGGCGGATGTAGATGCGGTACAGGGCCTCTTCGTCTTCGTCTTCGTCTTCCCCCTCCTCGCGGCGGCGGCGGGCCGACGAGGGGCCCGGGGCTGAGGAGGTTGCCGGGGGGAGTCGCGGCGGGGGAGGAGACACCAGCCCGTTGGCGTAGCGTTCGCGGTTGTCCAGGATGTGCTTGTGGTAGAGATTGTAGCTGGGCCTAGACGGGGGTCCGTTGGGGTCAGCCAAGGTATTCATCCGCAAGGGCTGCTGCTGCTGCTGCGGTGATGGAAAGGGGGCGGCGGCTGAGTGGCTGGCTGCTGTTATAGGGGGGGGGTTATCGCAGACTCAACTCACCAGATGACCTGGTCGGAGTATGCTCGCGACTTCCACAGTTCGCCGGGCTGTCTGGTACCTCCAAACACAGGGTCCATGTAGGGGTATTGAAACAGCCGGCGAGCCCAAGCATCGATTTCTGTGACTGGGAGGAACAGGCTGACATGGAACCGCTTCTGGAGCCGGTCCAACACATTCACTACATCATGTGGTGCTCGTTAGCAATTCATAAGTGAACGGCTTCTCTGTGCTCAAAGAACAGGTAAAGGCCCTGGTCTCGCTGTTTGCACCCTCCAACCACTTGAACTGTGCGGGGATTAACATGGATTGCTACTCACAGCTTCGAGTCTCATCGAAATCCCACACGGGATGTTTCAAGTGCAACTGGCCATTGTCCTTTGCTAGCAAGGTATGGCCTTCAACTATGGTTATTCGACGCGGAATGCGTGGCATGATCCTTCACATTGTCAAATTAGCAAATGAGTTAAAAATGGAACATATCATGAGGGTCTGTTCCCAGGGGCAAGGTCATTGGGAAGACTTCTGGCAGCGTGCCTTTCATGCTCATGGTTTGACGTACCGGTTGACAGGATCATCCATGGTATCTATAAAGACACCTGGAACGCTCACTTTATTGCCTTCGTTGACAGGGAGATCATCCATAAAGGTTTCCCGCAGACGCTTCACGGCCTTTGCAAAGCTTCCTGCTCTTAGCTTATTTCGACAAGCTCTGTCCTGCTGTAGGTCGATCTCGGTAAAGTCGGCAGAGGCTTTGCTGCTGATAGGGTTGGTACGGGTCGGGAACTCCCAGGAGCGTCGCCAGCGGTCAGGCTCATCGAGGTGTCTCTCCAGCAGGTCCAAGTCGTAGCAGTCGGTGCGATAGAAGTTCTGGACCTCCACCTCCTTGCTACTGTCCTCTTCCCGGTCCAGTCCGGCCACATATCGGTCTTCGGGCCAGACAGGTCGCATCTTGATCTTGGGTAGTGCCCGGATCCGAGCACCCTCTCGCGGCAGCTGGTACGAGTCTTGGTGCAGGAGCGAGACGTGGATAGGTTCGAAGACGAACTTGTCAAGTGTTGTGCGATAGAGTGCCGCCCGGAGTACTCTCTGCAGAACCAGGGCCAGCAAAGTTCCGCCCGTGGACGGACAGCCTTCGATGGCGATGACAAAGTTCGGTAAGTACTGGCCTTCGTTATTGCCTGGATACGCCAAAGCGCTCTGTAGATCCGGGCCCATAGGGTGCCAGTCCTCGGGGCTCCAGTCCACGGGCATAGACACGGGCATAGACGCTGGAATGGGGTGTGGCGAAGAGCGTGGAGTGTTCGGGTGCGTGTATGTGGGCCATGGGTATAGGCTGGCTTCGCTTTGCATGGCGGTGTACCCCTCAGCAGACTCAATATCCGTGTCCTCCTCAAGGGTGTGGTCCTCAGACGCTATTCCCTCCCTAGGGGCAGCATCTGGCGACACCGGGGGCTCTTCTTCGAAAAAGGCAGGGGAATAGTTCTGCTCAGGCAAGGAGCTCCAATGAGTGCGGGCAAACATGGTGACAATGGTATGCAAGTAAGTCTACCATGCGATCCAACTTCAAAAAAAGAGGCTCGTGTGTCGACGGGGAGTTGGTGATTGCGAGGCACGGTGTTGTGTTCCAGGCTTGTGACGCGTGGGAAAGGTGACGATGGCGCGTGCAGGAGAGGGGATGGCGCGCTGGTGGCAAGAAATCTGCGGGTGCAGGTGTTGGCAATAAGAACAGGAGGAAGGCGCCCGACCCTGTGCAGTTAACGGGCTGCCCTGAGAGTGGAAGCGTAGCAAGGCGATTTAACCCTCATCCCCTGGCAACGGGGATCCCAAGCCTACCTAAGGTAAGATACCTACCTTTTGTTATCTACCTTGGGCACCAAGCCAATCTGGGAAGGGTGTTCCTACATGCCGAGTAATTCCCCGATCATGGCAAAAGGGCTTTTGTTTGTTCTGTTACAGCTTTACCCTGATAGCATTTGATCGGCCCTGATGGTCACCCACAGGGGCAAAAGGAACGACCCAGGCTGGCTGGCTAGAGCATGCCAGAGCTTTTGCAAAGTAGGATCAACAGTATCTTCGGGTTCAAGCTCAGAAGCCCTCCCGACTGGTGTTCAATATATGTCTACTCCGAGGTATGAAGATAAGCAGTCTGGATGCCAGCCATTTGGGTTTCAGGAAGTCATCGAGAACTTATCCTCCTATGGCAGTCAGCCACTGCTCGGCCGTGTCGAGGATTAGGGAAAGGGTACTGTACCTTGTGGTATATATATATCACACCTGCTATCAACACCATAGTTTCCTCCTACCAACTCCTCATGGCTAAGTTCCGGGGCCGGGAATCCAGCGTCATGGACCATGAGGACGGCCGAATTATCCCGCACAAGCACAAGTTGAAACCGAAGTTTGCATCGCTGGGAGACATTTTCAGGGCTTGGGCACATCGTATGATCAAGGACTTCATCAATTTGCCTAGGAACAAGTATCAGATAAGACGCCGACGTAGCCATTACCTCGACCCGCCACCCCAAGGCTCAGACACCCTTACACCGTGGAAGCACCAAGTAATCAAGCGGCAGAGGCCAGCGACTCCGGCTCGACGCCGACCCGTTCCTTGCTCAGAATATCAAGCATGAACTGGGAAGGACGGTTGTCCTTGTACACGGATTGGCATGACTTGAAAGCCTTGACATCCTCGATGTACTTGTCGAACAGGTAGGCACTGTCCATTGGGCCACCGCGAGCTTCCGGGTGGAATTGCGTGGAGAAGATGGGCCGCGAGGTGTGACGCATGCCTGTTACACGAATTAGCGGTCATGCGGAAACTTGGTATTGGCAAAAGCGACCTACCTTCGTTACTGCCATCGTTGAGGTTGACAAAGTACTCCTTCCAGTCGCTGGGGAGAGTGCTGGAGTCAACGGCGTAACCATGGTTCTGGCTAGTGATGTGGCACTGGCCAGTGGTCATGTCCAACGCGGGGATGTTATGAGCACGGTTGCCGTACTTGAGCTTGATGGTTCGGGCGCCCGCAGACAGGGCCAGAAGTTGGTGGCCCAAGCAGATACCCATAATGGGCACTTGAGAGGTCTCCATCAGAACCCGCAGGTTGTGAACTGTCGACTGGCAATGAGTCGGGTCGCCAGGACCGTTGGAGATAAACACGCCATCATAGTTGTCGGCAACCTTCTGGATCTTGAAGTCGTAGGGGAACACAGTCACACTGGCCCCCCGGCTTACCAAGCTCCGCAGGATGTTCTCCTTCACGCCGCAATCGATCAAGGCGATGTGGTACTGGGGGTTGTGGGCCTCAACCACGAATGGGGCCTTGGTGCTGACCCGCTTGACTAGGTTGATCTGACCGGGATCGATGAAGCTCTCATCTTCGTCCGCATCGTACTCGTCGCCAATGGAAATTCTGGCCAAAGAGGAACCCTGCTCTCGAAGGTGCGTGACGATAGCCCGTGTATCCACTCCGGAAATGGCAGGAATGCCTTCTCGGGCGCACCATTCGCCCAGACTCTCGACAGCAGTCCAGTGGCTGTAGTGCTCCGCGACATCGGCCACAACTACACCGGCACACTGAATATGGGGTGACTCGAAGTGTCGCAGCAGGTTCCATTGGTCGCGCTGCGAGGACGGAACGCCGTAGTTTCCGATCAAGGGCTGAGTGAAAACGAGTATCTGGCCACGGTAGGAAGGGTCGGTCATGGACTCCGGGTAGCCCACGAGCGAGGTGGTGAATACAGCTTCGCCGGAAATGTTCAGGTTCGCGCCGAAGGCTGTTCCTTGGAAGATAGGGCCATCCTAACCACCCGTTAGCACAGCCAATGGATCGACAGCTAGGCAATGCGACGAACCCGGATAGTGAGGGTGGCCTCGTAACCGGAAGCGGGCTTCGTGGCTCGAGGAATGGTAGAGGGCATTTGCCTGCCCTTGCTACCTTGGCTGGCTTTAGACGCCAGGGTGGCAGTCGTGGAGAAGTAACGGGGCTGGGGCATGAGCCCAGCAGCGCCGAAGGCGGCAGGCTTAGCAGCCTTGGTGATCAGTCTGGAGAACATATTGTTCAAAGAGGAAGCTCGCGTAGAGTTCTGGACGTTATTCAATGGCCCCCCTAAGCGGAGAGAGCCCGCCACAAGTGGTCTGGGTTTGGTTAGTCTACAGGTCGGTGAGTCAAGTCGGGGTCTGGGGCAGACGGACCAGAGATATAATCCTGCAGGTAAACCGTTAGCAAGGCACATGACTAACGCAGGAGATAGATAAACGGTATTCAAGTGGTATATTCATTGGCAAGGGGCCCAGACTGGCGGCAATTACGAGCATTGAGCTCTGGAGGCTGAGATAACCGGCGACGGGTGAGGTCATAGTTATACATACCTGTGATGTGAAGGCTGACGGACGCCCGTTCATAAGGGCAACTGGTTCGACTGCAATCAGAGTCGGCAAGGAATCATGTCACAATCGACGCAGAGGGCGGTCGGGAGAGGAGCAGATCCAGGAGCAAGATGAACCTAGGGATGGGCTGGGCCGGGCTGGGGATAATGTAGGTAGGCAAGTAGGGTTTGGAGGGGAGGAAAAGTGTCGTCGGTCTTATTAGCGGGGAGCAGGAATTGATGACTGTGACCAAAGGCCGCCGTCCGTCCTTCTTGGAAAATTCTCAGCTTCCTTCGGGCCTGACACGGCGCCCCTGTGGCTGCAGCTAGCGGTGAGACCCCACCACTCATCACTGAAGAGCTTGCAGTAAGCCAATCACAGCCCGTCTATTTGCTACCGCACAGTGCTGCTATCAGTTCGCGCTGCTCCATTCCTCAAGGGTCCAGCCGTGCTCGTCCGAAAACGGCGTCCATCCAGATCTTGGGAGCTTCCAACACCCGGGCCCGTCCTTCGTCCCATGCAGGGTCTTTTCTTGGTCACTCCGTCACCGCCGTGCCGTGCTTATCCATTTCAGCCTTATCAAAGTCCGGGATGCTCATAGGAACAACGCATCTTGCGTTAGCTGCCGTGGAATAAGCAAGGGAAAAGCAATCGCAACAAGACGGTCAGAAGTGACGTGTAATGGTTTACAACACGCACTATCTATTCCATCGGGTGTCCTAGGAGATCTCGGGGAGATAGGCAAGGTATCTGAAGTGCAGAACAACCGATAAGCTGCAGGTGTTGTCAGAGAAAATCCAATTTATTATTACACTGACCGTGCCGAAGTATGTGCCCGGCCTGCGACTCGCCCTCCATGTAGCAGTTGCGATTATCACGACTTGCACGACTATCCTACTAACCTTACTTTATTAAGCTATAGGAGAATCAAGTCCCAGAATGGTTATCCTACCGACTAATGGTGATGAGACAATCACTAGCAACACAAGTATCTCACTGTAGATTTCGGCAAACATGTCGATCGGTAAAAGTACACTTTTGCGTGGAAAGTGTAGCTATACTGAATCACAAATGATGACATCCTTCACAGCAGAGACCCGCTTTGCTGGTATCCATTCTGTTGGTGATACTCTGACCGAAGTTCTCAGACCCAAGAAATAGGGAGCGAAGGGCATGCTTTGGCCTTGCGTAAACACTGTGGAAGGAGACTTTGACATCTCCAGGGGCAAGTGCACTATTACATGGGTTAAAGATGCATCAATCTGGAATCTCATGGTTCGATGCCCTTCAGAACTCACGATGGCTCAGCTGTGAAAGCATAAGAGGCATGGCGGGTGTGCACGGTAGGGTGGAAGCCCTCTGGAACCCCAACCTTGCGTAATGGCTGAAGGATGCCCTGCTGGACATCATGTACCACTTCCTTGCATTGGACGGAACTTCTTGTTTGGAATCCTAGATTTGGCTTTACCAGTCACTGGAGAGATTCCTCTTGCTCTATCTCGAGTCTAACAAGACAGGGAGCAAGCAAGTCTGCAAATCTTATTGTACACTCTAGGCAGGCCGGCGTTGGTACAGTCCTTCCCTTTTTCATCTTCTTATATGGCACCGAGCTCCTTGAGCTTGGACACCAAACCGTCAACATCCTCAACCTTTCCGCCACCCTGACGCGGGGCAGGCTCGGTAACTTTGAGGACCTTGAGGCGGCGCTCGTTGTTGACGCCGAGGTCGCTGAGACTGAGCTTGACCAGCGGCTTCTTCTTGGCCTTCATGATGTTGGGGAGGGAGGCGTAGCGGGGCTCGTTGAGGCGGAGATCGGTCGTGATGACCATGGGGAGCTTCGCGCGAACGGTCTCGACACCACCATCAACCTCCTTGGTGACCTCGACTTTGTCGTCCGCGGCAAACTTGACCCCGGCAGCCTGGATGGCCTGGGGCCAGCCCAGCAGGCCGGCGAGCATCTGGCCGGTCTGGGCCGCGTCGTCGTCGATGCTCTGCTTCCCCAGGATCACCAGGTTGCTGTTCTCACGCTCGACGGTGGCGCGCAGCATCTTGGCCACCGTCAGCGGCTCCAGCTCCTCCCCTTCCTTGACGTCGACGTGCAGAGCCCGGTCGGCGCCCATGGCCATCGCCGTCCGCAGCACGTCGGCTGCCTTCGCCGGGCCCGCCGACACCACGCAAATGTCCTCCACGCCGCCGGGTGCACTCTTCTTCTCCCGGATCCGCACGCTCTCTTCCACCGACAGCTCGTCGAACGGGTTCATGCTGTGCTTGACGCCGGCGGTTTCCACGGCCGTCTGTGCTTTGTTGACACGCGGTTTAACCTGTTGGTGCGTCGCATGCTTATCAGCCGGGTATATTCTCAAGTAATCTGGCTCAATTGCACGTGCAGACGGCGATTCGCGACCGTGTGTCCCCGCGTTCGTCGTGGCATGTGGCAGGGTCGGGCAAGGGAAGAGGACATGGAAGAGGAGCTGCGACGGAGCTTACCGCATAGTCAATCACCCGCTTGACGGGAACCAATATCCGTAGGGCAGACATGGCGATTATGTGTGGCTCTGTCCGCTGTCGTAACGGTCGAGCGAAGCCAGAGGAGAGACTGGTAGGCGCTGTGGTTGCTAGGTTGCTCGCTTGCGGCGGCTGAGAACCGAGCTCCGTCCGATTCCGATGACGCAGGAAAATTCCGTGCCAGCGACCTCGACACCGGCAATAGCCGGCCCTTGACCTGGAGCTCTGACCGAGGTCAGTCACCCACCTCCAGAACCCCACTTGCTAAGGTCCGCTAGCTCACCAAGGTACCGTACCTGGGTACTTACTTATGAGCCCCCAAAAGAGTTGGAGCCCCTGACTTCAGATTGAGCTCTCTGAAGGGTTTCGTCGCAACGTCTCGCCAAATCTTTCCGTTCTTTAAGATACTTAGAACCGGTGTATTCCTTGCTCTACTCTGCAGCGCAAAACTTTTAGTACGCAAGTAATCGGTGAAATTGCAATTGCTATGGGTTGACTTGAATCATATACATGGCCGCTATCCAGAACTCCAGCTAATTATACAGGATGGCACGCATTCGGCATCCAGGTGTAGTTGTACCTCTATGCCCCCGAGGCGTTTGTGTCATGCCGGCATCTCGTCTCCTTGAGTTGACTTCAAGGCCTGGTATCCCTTGTTGGCGCTCACCAATCGTCCCATTCGTCATCCTTCTTAGCTGGCGTCGCATTTTTCCCTGGTGCCTTTCCCATGGCCGATGTGCCGATGGAGCTGTACTTGGGACCAGTACCATGTCTTTGATCCGCCACGGCAGAGAAATCGTCCCAGAAAGACTTCTTGCTCTCATCTATTGGTGACTTTGCTTTGCCGTCGGGGCCCTCGACGAACCGATTGAAACGCTCGTGTGCGCCCAAGGCTCCTGCCTGCACCGCCTTGCCTGCGTTGCCAGCTGCGCTTCGGGCTTGCGCTGCGAAATCGGACTCGGAGAGCTGTTATTCAAGTCAGAAACGTCTTCTCGCAGGCATGAGAGCCCGTTCGTTGAGATCTCACCTGTTTCGCTGTGGGTTGGATGAAGTCGTCATTGAGCCCCTTGGCTGTCTTGCCCACGGTTGTCGTGAACCAGCCAAAGCCTTTCGTTAGAGCCGCCACCGGGTCTTGCTGTAGCTCGGCAAAGTTGGGGACGCTGCCGCCCGTACTCGACTGAGCTGGCGCCGGTGTATTGCCGAATCCGGCGTACTTTCCACCTTGACTTGGTGGGAGAGCTTCCGAGCGCGACGCATTTTCTTCCCCAAGCCGTGCGAAATACTTGTCGTCAACCTTGGCTTTGACACCAGGTTGGTTAGGGCTCTCGTTTCGGCTGCCACTGAGCGGCGTTCCTGATCTACTAATCTGCTTCGCTGGCGGCTGCTTGGAAGCACCCCCAGCAGGCGTCGGTGTAACTGAGTTTTTTCGCTCACCAGGCACATATTCCTTGCCTTCAACCTTGCAACCCAAGCGCTCTTTCCATTCTTCACCGACCTCGCCGCTGTAGCGCTCGGCAATGGTGGCATCGTCCCAGCTCAGACCTCGCATCTTAGTGTCCTCGTGTTCCTCGAAGAAGGATCGCCAGCCGGCGTTACCGCCAAGTCGCATTCGCTCGATCTCGGCCTGCTTGAAGGCATCCATGGTGACGGAGCGCACGAAGGAGATATGAACGCCAAGACCGCGGTGGACGCCGGCGCACGAGAGGCAGATGAAGACGCCAAACTTGGGAGAGGCCCATTGGGGGTTCGGGGCATTGCAGTCGCAGCAGTTGTTGTTGTTGTTCGTCTTTTGGATCGCCAGGAGCTAAGCACCAAGATGCGGTTAGCGATAGGCGTTAAGCAGGCGATTGAAGCATGGTGTTCCCATGCCAATAGGGGATGCGACTGCACGCGCGTAGGTATTCCCACCTTGGATCGAGTCTCCGGGTCCACTTCCCACATGGCCTTGGACGCCATGACGGGCAGCGTAGCGCGCTTGGTTGCGCAGTGCAAGACTCACTGGCAAGAAGGTTCGGAGAGGAGTCGAGGCGAAGAATCCAATGGGTCTGGTGTCGATAGAACGAGATGCGAGAATGACAGCCGCGACGATGCGGTACGGAGTAGGTACTCGACACGCTGTCAAAGGAGGTTCCACTGAGATGGGAATGATTGGTCAAGTGGGCGATTGCGACAGTTCCACTTCCGCAGAGGCTGAAAGCCTGGAGGTCCAGGAGAGTCTGGGCTGCGACGGTGTGGGCGGGTTCCGCACCTCGCGTTCCCGTACGGTACTCAGTGCGCACCTTACATAAGGTAGGTAGGTACTTAAAGTAGTAATGGGCGGGATGGGAGGACATGAGAGGAACTACCTTCAATCCACGAGTACAGCTTGATGAATGAGAAAGCTGGCTCAAAGGCCATCATCCATCAAGCTCTGATTGAAGTGTGTCTAAAAGTGCGCCTGCACAGTACACCATCAAATTTGTGGGAAGCCTGCAATATCGTCGGTACCTGCATGTGAATGGTCGTACCCATGCTAGCCATGTTTGCCATGTTGTCGCCAACCCCATATCGGCGAACAACTTTTCGTTTGCTGGGGTTTGTGGTCTTAAAGTCTAGCAAAAGCCCTTTCTGCAGCTGACAAGGAGAGCAGTCACCTGGTCCTTCGGAGGTAAGTAACAATGGGAAGAAAGAGTAGGTAGAATGCAGTAAATTGAAGGGATCGAGTCCAACAACATCTGTGCCGCTGATGGAAGTCTTGTAGATGCACCCCGGGGTCATTGCCAGCTGTAGAAGAGATGTGACCCTTGGCGCTGTAAGTGGCCAGTGCGCTCCTAGCCATAACGACCTCACCTAACGAGACTAGGTAAAAGTAGCTGGTAGCATTCTAAAGTTCCCACCACTGGGGGTGTGCCCCTCGAACAAGGCTGCCCTCATTTTCTACCCCGCCTATTTATCGCCCTCCTCCTGTCCCGCCACGCTTCTTCCCGCTTGACACAACCACGCACAACATCCTCACCCAGACCAGACCCGGGAACGAATTGCCCAACACCTCACTGACACCCACCCGCATTACCATAGCAACGTCGCATACATCTTTCCTCTCAGAAACCAGTACAGCCTCGTGCGAGCCTACCGTTTCTCACATGTCCATCGAGAACCTCAAGACCTTCGGTATGTCTTGCCCGCCTGCTTACGTTTACGTCCCTTTGCACTCGGCCCTGGGCCTGGGCAGGACCCTGGCATCACCTCGCCCAGACTCCTCTTCCACGCTTGGTTGCGCGCCAATGCTAATCTACTATTCTCGAATAGATCCTTTCGCCGATGCCGATGCCGATGATGGCCCTGCGCGAACCGAAGGGAAGCAGGCCGACTACGTCCATATCCGTATCCAGCAGCGCAATGGACGCAAGACCTTGACCACGGTTCAGGGACTGCCCTCCAAGTTTGACCGCAAGAAGATCCTTACCGTCATCAAGAAGAAGTTCGCCTGCAATGGAACCGTCGTGACCGACAGCAACATGGGCGAGGTCATCCAGCTTCAGGGTGACCAGCGCAAGAACATGCGTACGTCGCCGCCTAGCTGCCCTCCAGCTACAACGATATTCGAGACTGACCAATTCCCTGCAGAAGAATTCCTTGTCGACAAGGAGGGTCTGCAGCTGAAGGCCGCGACCATCAAGGTCCACGGTTTCTAGATGTTGCGCGTTGCCACGCTGCACCAATCTGCGAGTGGGCGCAAAGGAAATGCTTCTCGGCGTGGAATTGCGTTAGGCTTGTTCGCGTCGCGACCATTCGCCATCTCGGTGCTGGTTCGTGGACCTTGAGCATGTCCGCCTTCCTTACGGATGCATGTTTTCCCCGTAGCTAGATCTACGGCAGTATCACTCTCTTTGGTGACCAAGCATAGCTGTGACCTTCCCGGCACGCACTGCGTCCTGCGTTAACCTGTGGTGGCCAGGTGTAGCCGGCAGATGCCATCGGCACACCCACGAGGATCCTTTCCCCAGGCTGGAGGATTTTTTTGGGGAGGAACGGAATAGATCTCAGGCCTTCGTGGACAGGCGCGCGAGCGTCCAGACGACCAGATGTCGTCACAATATATTCTCGGTGCTCTGATTCCGCGTATTGGACTCGAAATCTGCCTGTGAACACCCTACCTTACGCTGAGATGCCGGACGTGGAGGCATTTCGTCACTCCAATCCATAACATTCGTAAGTCGCCCAGCCCCCGCATAGAACACGAGCACCGTGACCAATATATGGATCCCCGATGGATACGCCTGTGGGTGAGCACCCCAAGGTACCCAGGCCGAAACAACTCAAGAGATCCATCAGCCATCGTCATACCCTGTTGTTCATGGTACAATACCTGGAAACGCGAGGTGTACCCCAGGTCGCCGATTCTGCTACGTAACTTGAAAAGGGCGATAACTCAACTCTGTAAGTTCGATGAAGCACAGTCCAGCTACAGAAATATTCCTTAGACTCAATGTTAGCTATGCTCAATACACGTCATTCGATGCCTTGGATGTTTGATCTGAGATCCAGCAACCTTGCATTGTTATTGAGCGATCCGGCTTCTTTATGCCTTGGCAAGGGTTTATCCCCGAGGAAATATCTAAGCAAGCACGGTTCACAACTCGCGAAAAATAGAAAGGCCAGAAAATGTGGTCAGTCACTCGTATCTATTTTCATGCTCATAAGCTTCTCCCAGTAACCCCCAACGCCGATCTTCGTGCTCCACTAAAGTACAACTCGATTGTGGTGTCGGGGACTGAGAAATGGGTCGTGAGAAAGGTACTTGTGCCAAAAAGCTAAGATGATAAAACGCAGGTGTCTCTCAGAAGATGAAAATCGATAGCTGCTTCACAACAGTTCCTGGTTGAGAATATCTGAACCGTATCTGCTGTTTACGGCTTTCGTATCTATCATGAAATCAACCTGGTCCATCTGTCAAGTTCCTCGGCTAATGATCGACTTGGCGCACGTGACTACGATAAAGGATGCTTTCCCTGCGGCCCTAGCAAGTATGGCCTGGTTCAGCCTCTCATGTATTGGGTAACACGTGGTGTCGAGAGAGCTTGTCGAAGTCGATCTAAGCGGTGACGGCGGGGGTCTGAGCCGCCTCCTGGCCGTTGGTCTCGTTGGCGGTCTCGGTCTCGTGGGGCTCGTTAGCCTCCTCGTCGGTCTTGTCAGGGCTGTCGATGGCGACCTTGACAGCGATCTCGCGGCCCTCGATCTCCTTGCCGTTCATCTCGGCTACAGCCTTCTGCTGCATCTCCTCAGAGGCAAGGGTGACGAAACCAAAGCCTCTGCCCTTGCGAGGCTCGCCACGGGCCTGGAGCTTCTTGATCATGAAGCGAGGGATGGGGCGGAGAGCAATCTTGGCGGAAGAAGGCTCGTAGTCCTTGAAGAGATCCTTGAGCTGCGAGGCAGTTAGTCATTGAGGGTCAAGGGGGCCGTAATGGTTCGCAGGGAAAGGCAAGCGTACAGTCTCTTCGGTCAGGTCGTAAGGCAGGTTGGCGACCATGACCTTGTTCTTGGAGGGGATGCCATCAGCAGGAGGTCCGCGCTCACGTCGAGCGGGGCCCTTCTTGGCCTTGTCGGTCTTATCAGAGTTGTCAGCAACGACCTTGTTGGTGATGTCGGTCAAAGGTGTAACCTCATTGGCTTCGGTGGCAGCGGCAGTCTCTCCGCCCTCCTCAGCGGCAGCATCCTTGGCTCCATCCTAGAAACAGAAGCATCAGCGTTGGTTCCACGCCAAAATTGCTACATGACGAATACGGGGCAGCACATACAGATCTTCCACCACGGCCGGTTCGGCCAGCACGTCCACGTCCACGGCCACGGCCGCGACCAGAGGCTCGGCGTCGCGAGCCCTCAGCACCACCCTCGCCGTTGGAAGCTCCGTCGCCCTTCTCACCAGCAGGCTGGGGAGTACGGGCGAGCTGAACGGAGACCTTACGCTCAAGGATCTCCTTGCCGGAGAGCTCAGCGATAGCACGCTCGGCCTCGGAAGGGGTGGAGAGGTCAACGAAAGCGTAGCCAACGGGTCGGTCGGTGCGGGGGTTCTTAGGGATCGAGACGGACTCGCTGCGAATTGCGTTAGCTGAGCTTCTTGAAACTAGTAGCTGATGACGTGTATCGGTTTGGGTGGTTTGGGCGGATATGAGCGAGCGGACCACCAGTGGGTTCACGGCGGTTATGGGGTACGGGGATTTCGTAGAGGGATGCATTCAACTCGCGCGACCGACGAACATGGGAAAACGAGCTGATGGGCCTTGGGCATTGGCTTGATCGTACGATCATGGTATCGAGCATTGCGACAGGCAGCCTAGGTAGCATGGCCAGGGTTCAAGACGGGCAAGCAGGCGGTGAGGGCGCGGAGATCGGTCGCAAAAGTAGCGCGGGTGGGACGCGGGCAGATGTGCTGGAGGGCGACAGGAACTTACACAAGGTAGCCCTTGAAGAACTCCTTCAACTCCCCCTCGGTTGTCGCGTATGCGAGGTTGCCGATGTACAATCGGCGGCCCTCGGCAGCACTGGCATGGACGGCATCCTTGTTGGACTCGTCCTTGGTGCCGGTGAGCGATGTATTGCTCATAGCGTTGGTCACCTCGTTGACAGCGGTCTCGGCAACTTCCTTCACGGTGCTAGCCATTTTGTCTGGTGGGTTCGGGTGGAGGATTAGCTGATGGCAGGTCGATGATAGAAGGTGAGGGTACAGGCGATAGGGACAGGTTCAGAAATTGAACGCGTGAACAATGTCGGGGGAGGAATAGGGTGGCTGCGTGCCCTAGAGCGATGGAGGACTTGGGGGTGGTCGAGTTGTGACACAAAGGCGAGCTTGAGATTGATGTGGATTGAGAGGTGTGAAGGGGAGAAAGGGAGGAGATCCAGAGGTCTGCTACGATGGCCAGAATTTTTTAAGGGTTGTTTCTGCTGTGGGCCCTTTTCGATGCAGCCACGGCAGGTGTGAGGAGGGGCTTGGGGGAATATCAGGAAGCTGGGGCCTGCCGGGAATGGGCCACTGGGGGGACGCTTGTGGATTCGGGGAGGTGCAGGGTGGCCAATCAGCCGGGGAATGAGGAGAGGGCAGAGCGCGTACCTTGCGTTGATGGCTACTGCTTGCTTGGTCGGTCTATACGTTGGTGAGTGGATATTTCCACCTTTGGAGGTTGCGCGCGCTGTCAGGGAAGTCAGTTATGATTCTGCCTCGGTGAACTGAGGTATCTGAAGGAGCTGCAGATGTTGGCAATAGCGAGGTTGAGGATGGCACTGGTGTTGAGAGAGCTCAGCAGAAGAAAGGTGGTACGAGGAAGAGAAAGGAAGAAGCGAGTCAGCCTTTTTGCAAAAGCAGGTAGACGGATGGCGCGCGAAGGCAGAGGGATGGCGCGCGAAAGCTGAATGGACGGAAAAGGTTGATAGAAGGCGAGGCTCTGGGGTCTCGGCAGTGCTGTTAAGCGACGATGGATTAAAGCCATTCAATGCAGGAAGGCTGTGGTTACCTTAGGGAATGCCAGGTAGCGGGGCGTGCGAAGGCAAGTTTGGCTACTGGGCAAGCCCGGGGAGGGTGAAGAAAGACGTCCTGACTCCTGAGAAGCCGAAGCCAGTACCCACTATCTGCATTGGGCCATCCCATTCTTCGTCAATAGGTCTGCATGCACTCGTAGCCAGAGCACGCCTTCTCTTTGTTCAGACATGTTGCATGTCTTATCATATGGAGATGTGATTGCATTAACAAGACTTGTCCGGACCTGATGAGTTCACCTCGGCAACTATGCCTATAAAGTTGTTGCAACTGCTGTGCAACAGCTCAAGACTGATGGAATCATACATCGTGACTACATGCAAGACCCCTCTCTTAGGTAATCAAAAGCAGATGCTCTGGCTGCGGCCTCCAAAGCAGGCGAGAGAGATAGAGCAGATCAATATATCTAGACGGCAACCTGGATGATAACGCAGTCAAGACTTCAGTTCACCAACCCGCTAAGACAGCACTGGCTGTTTTCTACCTACCCACCTACCTACCCAGTTACTGACCTAACCCTAGGTACCTTTTGTTTGCTCTAGGGCACTCAGTGCTTAGCCCAAGATCTGTGTGACAAGTAGGAGGAAAGAAGTACCATTAAAGACAGACTCTGCTTGTTAGATGACTTAAAAATACCTATGATTGCCCACGGGCATGTCGATCAGGCTTGGAGTTGGCTCGTGGAGTTGCACGAAGCGGCCGACTGCTTCGCTTGTGTCGCTGATTGTCGTATAAACACTGGTATCTGCAAGCATGAAAACAGCATTGTGAATGTCTTTATGCCACTTCACGTCAGGGAGGCCTGCAGGCTGCGCGGGCATGTTACGTTGGCCAGTGCAGTTGTGTGCCATTATGTACCGTTCGAGAAGAGGGTGTCTCTGGTAAACGGCAGCAACAGTAAGGTATCTACCTAAGAACTAGAGCAAGGTCAAGCTCTGCCTCTGACATTGAATGTGGTAAGGACGGGAGTAAGTGGAGTCGTTTTGGCCCGGGGGAGGTCTCTGTCACTGTCCCAGTGCGGCAGTTGGCCCTTCTCGAAGCTTAATAGAAGGCTTGGTGGTAGCGAATGACTGCACCAGCTGCACAGACCATGCAGGGGTGGGGAGATATGGTCACCCCTTCCGTCAGGGAAGCAGACTGATGCAAGCTTGGAGGTCTCCATAGACCACCACCAAGGCAGGGAAAGCTCAACTGTGCATTACAACAGGCCCCGAGTGCCCCGTCACCCAAATGGAGTATGAACGAAAATCTTCGAGGGAATTTCCCCCTTTTGCCTCCCCCTGGGATCTCGCATCATTACCGCCTTGCGTTATCACCACTTTGCGGGATGCGCCATCGAGCTTGCGCAAATGCGCACTACTACCTCAAGTAGCCAAGCACGTACTAACAACCGGGGATGGTTGGTTCTGGTGGTAGTGAACGTTGCGGTCTGCTGTATCAGAGTCCACATGGCTATCACCTAAGGTATGCGGTGGACTCTGCCAGCTCACTACCTTACGAGATAGATAGGTAACCAGCATACTGCGTCATTAGGGTTAAGGTACTTCTCAATGATAGAGACAGCCAGTCAAGGTGAGGTTAACAAGTGGCGACCCCAGACTGCGTACCCCTGTTCCGCAATGAGGTTGACAGCAGCCTCACAAGACTACTTAAGTACTTAGACCTACCTACTCCCAGATTTGGCTGTTCAAGTTCCCACCAGGTTGCCAGGTCGGACCGGCAGTTTTCATTGCAGCGGTGTTTGCTGTACCATGGCTGTCTGTTCAGTGGCTACCTAGGTACCTTATACTGCTCTTTGGCACATCTGACGTTCTTGTGTTGACCATTTGGTGCCTCTACATCTAGTGCAACGGAAGTAAGCAGCGACATGCACTCCGTCCCAGCTATCAGCTATACATGTCCCATCCTATCAGCTTTTCTCGTTGCACAGCTGGACAGTGATCAGATGTACATGCGTGGCTGCGTGGATGGGTATGCCATCTGGTACCTGGAGGCTACCTAAGGTACCTAGTAGCTAAGGAGGTAGCTTGACAGCTTCCATCAGCAGAGCAGCTTGATTGACAGCTCCCGCACTCCCGGCTCCAACTCTGTCCATTCCCCAGCGGGACACGGCTCGAGCGCTGGAGTCCCAGCCAACATGTCTCCGACTCTCCGGGTATGGCCAATGCCCTGAGTGGCAGCCAGTAGCGCTGCATCCACCCCCGCAAATTGCACCACCGGCTTGTCTCTGGTTCGCCTTTGGTCTGCCTCTGCTCTGAAAAACCTCCGCGGGCTGGTCAAGGCTGGAACGCTGCCCGGAACGCTGTGCGGTGGATCAGATTTGTTAGCCCGCCTCGCCCAAGATTCACCTTCCGCTTACCTAGCAACGTGCCTACCTTAGTTACCGTACTCAAGCACCTAATCTTAGTAATAAGTCACCGTCGTCGTAACAGTTGTCACCAGATTCTTCAATCTTGCACCCTCTACGGCGCACTGCTCGCGACCGATACCGGCTAGGTTGGTCAACTGCAGACATTCCCTTTCCCGGATCACCTGCACAAGGGCAAAGACGTCCATACTTCCCCAAACACTGGTGTATCACCTTCTCGGTCTAGTGGCTCCTGCTGGTGACGCAGCTCCTTATATAATGTCTGCAGAGCAGTTGCCTGCGCTTGATGACCAAGAGGGTCAACTTCGCGATCGCCATATGCTCCTCTTGTATGGCTCTGAGACAGGAAACAGCCAAGATGCTGCCGAGAATATTGAGCAGCTTGCTGCGCGACTGCGGTTTCGCACGCAAATTTTTGAGATGAATGATGTCGATTTGGTATGTTCAGCTGCTTCCTTGCCTTCGTCTGCTGCCGAGTTGTCCGCCTCTGTGGAGAGTCTGCCGGAACTGGACGGAACTGCCGGGCTATTCTGTTCAGCTCCGGTTCTCCAGCCCGCCGAATGTCGCCCCGGAGCCCGTCACCCGGGAGCCTGAGCCCCGGGAGCCCCGACCCCCGGATCCGACCCCCGGAGCCCCGGGCCCATCCCCACGGTGCTGACTGCCTCCCTATACCTATCCATCTCATGCCTACCTAAAGTAGGTATGGCTCACTAGAACACCCTCCACCTCTCACCTACCTCACCAACCACAAAAATAACATTTGTGGTGCCCATGGTCTTGATTGACTTGCAGCATTTCGTTACTGATACGCCTTGCCAACTCGCAGAGCACTCTCACACGATATCCTCTCATCATCTTCATCGTGTCCACCACTGGTCAGGGTGATTTACCTAGGAACGCCCTCGCCCTCTGGAAAAGTCTCTTGCGCAAGCGGCTCCCGCCCAACTGCCTTGCCGGCGTGAGTTTTACCACCTTCGGTTTGGGTGACAGCTCATACACCAGGTACGTTAGCATCGCCAATATCATCTGCACGCCAGCTTTCACCTTAAGTCTGATGTGACTAACCATCGCCTGTGCCCGCACAGCTACAACTTTGCTGTCAGGAAACTTGACAAGCGCCTCCGGCAGCTCGGCGCTGTGGAATTCTTCCCTCGCGGCGAGGGAGACGAACGCCACGAAGACGGGTAAGTCATTTCCTTCTGCGGACTGTCTCCTCCTCTTGTGAGCTGTCACTGACTCGGTTTAGTATCGACGGCACTTTCTTGCCCTGGTCCATCAGTCTGCGCAGTCATCTCCAGAGCGAGTATCCCTTGCCGGAAGGTATCTCGCCGATACCAGACGACGTGCAATTGCCTCCAAAATTCACCCTTGTGCCGGCCCCAGCTATGGCTTGTCCCGAGGTGGTCATGACTGATGCTTGCAGCGGCGAGCCTGTTGCCGAGCAGCAGTCTCTTGATGGAGTTGCGGCAAGATTCAGTCATGTCGATGACCCTACTATCGACATCCGCCGCCGTGAGCACGAGCTTCAGCGACGTTTCTTTGGATCGCTCATCCGTGATACCGAAGCCACTGCCAATGGTGTCGCTCCCAAGGGCGTCGACTACTTGGATCGCTTCAATGTGCTTAAGGACGATCCTGCCAAGTATTCTCTTACCGAGAATGCTAGCACCGGCAATGACAGAGTCCCTGAGGACCTTCTCCCCATACCGCTGAGTTGGACCGCGTACGTGGACGAGAACCACCGTGTCACCCCCCATAAGCACTGGCAAGATGTCCGTCTCTTATCCTTGGTGGTCCTACCAAGAAGCAACAGTGCTGGAACCAGAAGGTTTCCACTCGAATACCGCCCAGGCGATACCCTAACCATCTACCCGAAGAATTTCCCCAGTGATGTGCAGGCGCTGATTGACCTCATGGGCTGGGGCGAAGTTGCGGATACGGCCTTCGAGCACCAGTGCAAGGCAGAATGGAAGGCGAAGGGTGAGCCCTGCTACAGATTACCAACGAACTGCTTTCCCAAGCCTCGAAGTACACTGCGCCAGTTGCTCACCAACAACTACGACATCACTGCGATCCCCAAACGCTCGTTCTTCGGCCAAATCGCCTTCTACTCCAAGGACCCTATGCATCAGCAGCGACTGAGAGAGTTTAACAACCCCTCTTACTCGGACGAGTTCTACGACTACACCTCTCGACCACGCCGATCAATTCTGGAGATTCTTCAGGACTTCCCGTCCGTACAGGTTCCGTACCAGCATGTCCCGGCCGTTTTCCCCGTCATTCGCGGTCGTGAATACAGCATTGCTGGTCCTGGTGATGTAACCAGCGACGATGAAGATGCGGACACGATGGTCGTTCAGATACTGGTGGCTCTAGTCAAGTACAAGACAGTGCTGCGCAAGACCCGACAGGGTCTCTGCTCGCGCTACCTGGAGGCCCTCCCGCGGAACACACCCCTTGTCTTTACCGTCAACAGACACGGGGCGCCCATCAACCGCGAGAACAATGATGGCTACAAGCCGCTGCTGGCCATCGGCCCGGGTACGGGCGTCGCACCGCTGCGCGCCGCCATCCATGAACGACTTGCCATGGGGGCTAAGGCCAAGATTCTGCTATTCTACGGCGGACGTAATCGCAAGGCTGACTTCTTCTTTGAGGACGAGTGGAAGGACTTCGGAAACAAGGTCAAGGTCATCACCGCCTTCTCCCGCGACCAGGAGCAGAAGATCTACGTCCAGGATCGCATTCGCGAGAATGGAGCTCTTGTGTGTGAGTTTTTGCAACGGGGCGCGGAGATCGCTCTCTGTGGCAGCGCGGGTCAGATGCCAATCGCTGTCAAGCAGGCACTCTACGAGGTCATGGTCAAGGGTGGTTTGTCGCCGAATATCGCGGCCGCCAAGGAACGCCTTCACAGACAACATGTCTTTTGGGAGGAAGTGTGGTAGAGATGCGGCTGTTGTTGACAGCCTGCGAGTTCTACTGTGCGCTGTGTTTCTCGATGCTCCTGAAGCATGAAATGCCGCTGGTCATGGCTTTAGTCTGGCATCCTTCATAGGTAGCACCTATATGCAGTACTTCATGACAGAGTATTCCCGAGGGAAGAATGCTACGGTACTACAGGGCATCTCGCATCTATAATTTTGCTATCCCTGGTCCTTATAGTGATATTTTACCTACGGTGTTGAGTGCTTGTCCATGTATTCTATCCTCTTCGCAGCCCATGAATACGGTCAACGGTTGGTACCTTCCCTTATTCTCTTCATGGAAACTTCCTACGTCCTCTCATTCTCATATTCACCGATAGATCTGGTCAGTCCAATCCACGAACCAGATAATCGCGCAGCGTCTCTAGTCTCTTCGGGGCTCTGCATGCCTAATACACCGCCCACGGAGTTCACCAGTGCTGTTCTAGCATTCTTACAGGACGGAATATAAGAGGAATCGCGAGAGATCTACCTTTGGCGATGGTTTCCGAGACACCTTGCCAGGAGCAACTTCGAGGGCAACATCTCTAGGGAATGACTGGTAAACAGAGCGCCCAATAGATATATATACATCCCTCCGTGACCGTAAGCCGCCGTACTTGGGTCTTCGTGATAATGTACCATACAAGTATACTATTCATCTGCCTTTCGGATCCCTCTATTCTGTCTCCATGCACCTTGATGCGATTAATCCACCCGCTGAGACTGCCTGGGGGGCGTCCTCGGGGTAATTCCCCGGTTACGAGATCTCTCTGTTGCTGGCGGACAATGGGAAACCCAATAATGAAGGAAATCACACTACAAAGTGACTGTAATAAGCTCTGCCATCGCTTGACTATGCTCCGGTATCCCATATCGCCAGACAACGCGGTCGCACCTCACTGGATGCCGCCATGAACGCCTCATAGATGGATTCAGATGTGCTTCAATGCGAAGTCCTAGCCTTCTCCTATATCTAACAATGCGGAGTGTCCTATTGGTACTGGCTCTTCCAAGCAGAAAATTGGTCTGACAACCAGCTCATCAGCCCTGACAGGGCTGAGACGCGTTGACATGAGTCTTTGAGATTGTCTCACCCGATCGACCCCGTTAAGGCAGGTCGTGTTTTCAGGCCTCTGGCCTCGCTCTGCTGACCGAAAAAGCTTTGTGGCGTTCTCATTGTGAGCCAAGGGTCTCGTATTGTCGTTACGAAACAGCCCGTTTCTCAGGGGACACGTCGTATCGAATCCCCGAGGTCTTGTCACCACCGATTGGCCTTTCAGACTCACCTGTAGCACCACCGGCCGTTTTCGCGCCATCGAACCATGACGGTGGCACCCCGGGCAGAGGCTTGCTTCGGGCAAATGTTGAAACCACGTGCTGAGCCGAGTCGATCCCGCGAGAGACGAGCTCGAATGCCGTGCACAGCGACAACGTTGCAATGATCACGCCGGGGGAATATGCCCCATTGGCCCGGAAGCGGCAGGCTAAACATCGGCAGGAAGGCGCATCTTCCGCCTAGGAGGGTGGTTCTCCTCGTGGGATCGAAGCCCCGGTCGTCGCGGGCCAAGACACCGGCCACAGGCTCGGTACTTCGGAGAGGACATCTGATTCGTACGATGGCGTTGCGTGACACCGGGCCTTCATCAAAAGCGGTCTTCGAGCGGCATGGCGAGCAAGTCTGGATCCCGGCTGTTGGGATTGCCGCTGCCATGCCGACACCGACCCTGCGCGCTGAATAGGGCCACGGGCAGCTGCCAGCTGGCGAGGCAGACTGGAACGCCTTGGGAGCGATAGAGGAATCCTTCTGGATCCTACCTTACCAAGTACCCTTGTAACTTGGTAACCACGTGCAGCTCGAAGGATGCGACCAAGATTCGAAGACAGTGGTGACAGCGCGCTCGGAAGATGAAAGACAAGCAAACAAGGAATCACCGTGATGGTATGTACGCATGTACAGTACCTAACCTAGACAGAAAGCCTCATCCGCAGTCTGAGGGCCAGCCGCGCGCGCTTCCAACCTAGGTAGACCAGGGCCGTTCATCCCGTCGTTCTTGACTCGGTCCCCCTCTCGACCACTTCCCCCGAGAACCTGGCTCTCGCGCCTATGTAGCGATCCAGTAGATAAGCTAACCTCAGAGGCGGCGGTGCTCCGCGAAAAATCTTGACGCCCGCTCAGGATCGTTCGCCGGCGGTCGGTCGGGGGTTGCGGTTACCGTATTCGTACCTGGCGCTCCGCCGCGCTTTCATCAGCCCCGCGACCGCGTGTCACGAGGCCGCTGCGTCTGCGCGGCGTGGAGGCGCGAGCTGGGGGGTGGTGCGTAGGCGCCGGCAGGGGAATTGACCTACATACCTACATACAAAGTACATAAGTTACTTGCCTGCGTGCCTGCCGCGTCTCCTCGCCAGCGTGCGCTTCCTGAAGATGGGCTGTTCATCGCGGACGTTTGGCCGGCACAGTACGTACGTAAAGTACGCGACCAAAGATATGGCGGTGCGTACCTACCTAGTCCTACATACATACGGGGTGTGTATCCGTACGGCGGCTGGGCATTATGGGCCGGGAAAACATCACGCAAGCCAGCCCGCCCCGCCCCCCAAGTCCCCCCGGCTGCGGTCATTTCGTAGGCTGACTGACCACCATGGGCGGCAAGGCAGGGGCGCGGCGAGCGCCGTAGGGCTGGCTGGCATTGCACACGGCATTCATCGGCATGCCGCGGCGACCCGCGAGTCCGACACTTCTCATCACGGCGCTGAGTACTAAGTACCTTATGCGTACCTATGTACGAGTGTCTGAAGCCTCCCTCCTGAGCGGCAGGCGTTCAGCAATATCGCCCGAGCGCTTTGGCGACCTCCTCGAAGGTCCAGGTCTGACTCTCCTGAGCCGGCGCAGCTGTTCTGCGAAGACGAATGAATCCTCCGCCCCCCCAGCGAAACCCGTGCGCACCCGAGTTGCTTCTCTCGGAACACGCAGTGGGCTCGGCACAGACATCGCAATCAAACTCGCGAAAATCGGCGGGGTTCGGGGAGAATTGAAGAAAAGAAAACCATCGAAAGCATCGTACGAGGTTCGCAGTGGATGCCGGTGTTGGGAGATCGGATTTGCCCACGACGAGGACAACAACACGAACCATCTTCCCCCCGTCTGAGCTCTGGTGAGCTCGCGATCGATCGCCTGGACACCACGACACGGGGCAAGGATGGCATTGTTCGGCGGGCGGTGTTGTCGCGACTCGCACCCTGGATTGTTTTTTCGGTGGCTTGGTCAGAAAGAGAGTCCTGGACCGCACAGTGTAATATGTAATAAGGCACGCCGCCGCCAGGGGTTACATCGTCATCTTGCATGGCGCGTTTTTGACGACCGGGCAAGCTGGGCTGCTGGGGTCCGGACTCCGTTGGACCATTTCGCCGTTTTCAGCACCCGTTCGGTCGGCTTGTCCAATGATTACAGTACCAGTACCCAGAGCTTCGGCGCGTGTGTCGTATTGCATTGTGTGTCTGCATAAGGCACGCGCAGCTCGACGGGAAGTCACACTCGCTGGCCTCGTGGAAACGGGAAACCCATGGCGTCGGTACGGAAACGGGGCCTCGGGATCGATCGCTTGTCTCCAAACCGCCGGGGAAGGCTATAAAGAAGAGTTGCTTCTTCATGTTTGATGTAGGTACACTACTTAGTTAGCTGTGCAGAAGTATGCGCCCGGCCTGCAACTCGCCCTATCTGTTGCGGTTGGGATAATTGCCACTTGAACGATTATCCTACGAGCATCCCACTGTATATTTCGGCACACCTTCTGCCCCGACATGTCTTTGTTCATCCCTTGCACACCCCCTCCGTACTACCGTAATATCGTAAACCCCGATTATGATGAGTATAGTAGTAAGTAGGCCGACCGGTCCGAGGCCGAATGTTCAAATTTCCCAGACCCCAACGCCGGCCGCTATGCATGAAATGACGAAAACGAGCTTCCAATCCGAGCTTAGCGACGGCCCTTCGTTATGGGGCGAGCGCGTAGCCGAGGCCGCCGAGCCCGCGTCGGCTGCCGGGGCGGTGTTGGCCACGTTGTGCGCCGGCAGGATCGTGGTGGTGGACGCGTACGGCGCATCCAACGTCCAGGTCGAGATCGCGACGCCTTGGGGCCCGACCGTGACCGTCTCGCCGTCGATGACCGTGGTCGTGGGCGTCGCGCCCGGCCCGACCCGGTACGTGTGGCCGGCCATGACCACGGCGGTGCTGCCGATCTTGGTGATGGTCACGCCGCCGACCAGCTCGAAGGCGGTCGCCGTAGGCGCAGCCGTGACCCCGCCAATACTAGTCTCCCCGTTGACCATGACCCCGCCAGGCCCGATGAGCACCGTGTCCCCACCCACAATCTCGGTCACGGTACCCGATCCAGGGCCGTACGTCCTCGTCCTGCCCTCGATCACTACTTTGTCCGACCCGATCGCTGTGATCAACTCGGCGCCCAGCACTGCGACCTCGGTCGTGCCCGGTGCCGCTACGACCGGTAGCGTTTGGCTGGAGAAGATGATCCCTCCCGGGCCCAGCATAATGTTATGTCCCTTGACCGTGACCGTAGTCGGCGTGGGACCGATAGTGAAGGCGGTGCCGTCGATGGTCGCTACCGACGACACAGGGCCGCCATCGTCGGTGCCCATTGCAGGCGATCCGTAGACTATTTCCAGACCATCGATTGTGGTGGTCATGGGCGAGGAGACGAGCGTCGACACGAACACGCCGCCCTCGGTGCCGGCAGGCCTGGTGATAGTCGCACCGGCGCCGGCCACCTTGGACGGGTAGATGACGAAGGTCTCGGTCCCTACCACCACGGTCGACGTCCGTTGTTTCGGGTCATCGGTGTAAGTCTGGTCGTTAAGCACGACCTCGTTCGGCCGGACAGCCACGGTCACCGGGGTGGCAGCGGGGCCGGGTCCTTCCGTGGGAACTGGCGCGGCTTTAGTCGTCTCGACATACGAGGTGACCATGCCATAAGCCGGGGTGTCCAGCGAACCGTCCGCGGTCCCCACATCGTGGTCGAATGGTGCTGTTGGCGCCGGTCCGCCGTAGCTGGGCGTCGTGATGGGGCTGAAGACCACGGCCGGGTTCTTGTCGGTTGTCGTCACGATCAATGTGCTCGTTGTTTCCAAGTCCGAGATTGTCCCCGGGCGCCCGATGGTCAAGGTGGGTGGTGCATTAGTGCTGGTAACGGGATCTCCAGTGTGTATGAAGCTACACGACTCTCCTGAGCTGTCACACATGGACAGCGTGAACCTGCCCGTGGCCTCTGGTGCTGGAGTACATGGCACCGGGGTGCTCAGAGTCGGGAAGGGTGGTGTGTAGTGCGTCGCGCTACCGGTCAAGGTCGTGGTCCATGTGTGAACAACCGAGTAGGAGGTGATTGTCACCAGCCCATCTGAACCTGATGTGCACTCTTCGGCGCTGGTAGTCGCTGGAGTCGTTACTATCGTTGGTAGGACGGTGACGGTGGTGATAGAAGGCCCTGGTATGCTATAATTTCCGGTTGAATTCGTCCATGGCCTCCCAGTGGTATTTGCGATTCGGAATGACGAGATCACCTGGACCGTGCTGGTGGTTTGCAGTGAGGAGATAGATGTGGTGATGGGCGGCTCTGTCGGACTCAGACTCGGTCCATTGCCACTGGGTGACGATGACGGCGTTGTTAACGACGGCCTCGAAAGTGTTGTTATGCTCCCCAGATTCACACCAGACAAGGCCCCGTTATCTTCAGTTGATAACCTCAGTTGCGGCGTCTCCCGTGCTGCTGTTGAGTTAGGCCCTGACGGAGTCCATTTTGATAAATCGGTTGCCCCATTCACTATCGACGGCGATGTTGACCCAGAGTCGAGGGTAGTACTGGTATCGACTGTGGCTGGCCTCGTCAGCGTTATTGAACCATTCAGGGACGCTATCCTTGTGCTCGTATGGACGTAACCAGAATCTGAAAATATGGTTAGTGGCTACGGCCAGAACTTGAAGCAGGCGTAAGACCGAGAACGGACCATTCGCAGCCCACACTACCTGGCTGGCCAGGGCGGCAAGACACAACAAGGTATGCAAGGCAGCAGACATTGCTGGAGCCCGCCAACCCCTCTGACCAAGTCGAGTCTCGAGTAGATTCGGGCGAGGGTCTGATGGTGCTCTTGCCAGAGACGAAGTCAGGAGCGGATGAAGTCAACTGGGGCCGTAAACAAGCACATCACGGGGGAGCGTTCGACAACGAGGCCGGAAAGACGTGACAGAGTGTAAAGTGTGGGGAGCTGTTAAATGGCAGAATCAAAACGACCAAGCAACCTTGCAACCTTGGACGGCCGGCACATCTCCAGAAGAGGCAGGGAAAGGGTGAAAGGGTCTTTCTGTGGCTTGTTGGCCCGTGGTGGGCCGGCTCATTTGGGATGGGGATGCTCTCCCAAGTCGCCTAATATAAGAAGTTCATGGTACGCTGGGGAAGATCTTGCCGAATGATGGATGCATGGTATCGGTACCGGTACACCGTTCATCCGAGTCATCTAACCTAGTAGATGGGTAGAGACAGTTATTAGTTACCTTGCGATAGGGAACCCTGTAACTCACGGTCAGTCTTGTCAGCTTATAAGATGAGCGATGGTTCTTGAGACATTTGTGGAATCGGATGGCATTCGAAGCGCAAGTCCATCTCTTCATCAGGCGCGCCGAACCGCGCGACGGCAACGCTTATTTTACCGTGGGGCAAGTCCCGGCGGATTGGGACTAGCAGTAGTTCCAGAGGCACGAAGGCATGCTACGGATCCGGGACAGGGGCTTCTCCGGACGGACTGACACCGTACCAGACCACCAGAGTGCCAGCACACTGCGGTGAAGGGACGCATGACGACAATTGACCATCGTGATCCGATGTGGATGCTGCCAGGTCACGGAGCGGTATGTGGGAGTGTAGTATACCACAGTAGACTCCCCATCAACAAGCGGTGTTGTTGAGACGGCACTCTGGCTCTGTCGTGATGGACCGAAGGATTCAACGGAAAGATACTTCCGTGACTATCGATCTGCAGCCGTCTTGCAGGTCCTAATCCAAGCTCTTCTGACAGTCTGATCTCATGGCGGGAGCTTGTGGCGCGGGATGTGGGACAACGGGGCTTACCTTACCTTTTAGACACGTTAATGATAAGGTGCCTGGTAGCGGCATCACGATTAAAACCAGTGGGATTTCGTCCAAGTCCAAGAATCAGCACCAGCACCAGCACATCACCTGATTCACATCACATCGAATCTGTCTCTCTCCCGCGATGGGCTTTATTAGTTTTGCCTACCTGAAAGAATATTAATCTCGCCAACTCCGCAGCTCTGGCTTATTAGCTGTAGCTGGGCCTGTCGGCAAAAAAGGAACGACGTGTCTCATTTATCCAGACCTGCAGGTTGTACCACACAATCAAGCAGCCACATATTTGAGCCTCTTGTGTCGAGTCTGTCCGGGTACGGCGTACGGATAACGGACTGCACCGTGTCCGGACTGTACCGTATCCCGTATCCCGTAGCCCATTTCCCAATTCCAGAAGAAACCCCTGCTGGCCCGCCCACGGGTCGATGGTGGTGGTGGTGGTGATGGTCGGTGGTGGTGTCGCGGGGGGTCCCTGAGCAGGCCTGGGGATCGCTGTCGGGCTGCCCTGCCCTCCCTCCTACCTCCCCTGCAACCCTGTCCTTGCGTTCAGAGATCAGAGATCCGCCTCCGATGGTACGCTAGGTTAGGTGGCTGGCTAGCCGCTAGCTGGGAATTGACAGGACCGACAGCCGTTATTATATCTCTCACACGTATCGCCGCGACTCTGCCAGGACACCAAAGAGCGCTGGTTTCAGCAGTCAGCTTGCTGTCGTCTACAGTACCCCCCTACCTTATACTCCTGTCATCTGCTGTGGTGTTGCCACTAGGATCGATCCTCCACCAGACGTCCACTGACAGAGCTGAGAGAACCTGCAGGCAGGCAGTGTCCCGTACTTACTTAGGTACTTTATCCACAAGGTGACCCCCTGCCCTGGTCATTCGACTTGACGATTGCGGTCCTGGCATGCGGCCTGCCTGGGCTGGACTGGGCTGGGCGAAACAGGGCACGCTCGCAGGGGACGGCAGTCCTGCCCACCTCCACCGGCTCGGGTCTTCTCTCTACTCCCGGGGGGCTCTTGCAGACAAGGCAGACTTCCTTCTGTTCTCTCTGCTGTAGTTTTTTTTGTTCCCTCCCGGCTATCGTGTGCGTGTTTACGTACATCTCCATGGGAATTGGCGATCCCACGCCCGAATCGAATCGAATTGCACGAGCCCGACAAAACACCAGAAGAGAGACGGTCCAGGCGACCGACCGATCGCATAGCGCGTGCCTCTGCTGACTGATGGATTTGCTGCGACGACTGCTGCTGATACGCCGCCGCAACTCATGAAGTACACGCCGTAACTCCCCCGTGCGTTCGCAGCCGTCCGGTGGTGCGACCAACGAACGTCCGGACAATGTCGAGGTGCTTCCTCGCATCTGTCGTCGGGACCTTGCTTGCGCCCGCTCTTGTTTATGCCAGCAGCAGCGATGCTCTCTGGTTGGAACCATCCTCCCAGTGGCACGTTAAACCCGGTATCCTTCGTGCTGGACCCTGGGCTAACCACCGTGTAGGTACGGCATCGATGGCAATTGGTCTTCGACGCGGCTCTTTGTGGGAGAGCCGGCCCAGCAGGTGGATGTCACTGTTTCCACAAGTCTCTCCGAGGTCTGGGTGGTAGAAGATGGAGGTTGCGGCTCCAGTACGTGATTGCGCGACTCGTCACCCGTGCGCTGGAAGACCGACCCCGACGGTTGGCCCTCGTCAGGTCAGGAACGTTGCTAATTTCCTACCTTTCCACAGGTACACTTTGCGCCGGCGCGCGCGGAGGTGTCTACAACACCAGCGCATCGTTAGACTGGTCGTCCATGGGTCCCTGGCAGCTGGGCCTGGATTATCTCGGGTACGGTGGCAATGGCGACTACGGCATGGATATGGTGGTCGCATACGACAGTGTACACCGATCGCAGACGAACTTGGGCGAGCTGGTGGTCTCGGCGATCAACACCACCGACTATTACACTGGTTTCTTCGGCGTCGGAATGCTGGCGGGGAACTTCGATGGCACCGTCGCGAAAAGCCCGATAGCTGCTCTGGTCGAGGATCGCGGTACCATCCCGAGCCACAGTTATGGTTACACGGCTGGGGCTTATTATGGTGAGTCCTGTAGTCCCACTCACCTCACTTGGTACATCCATTAACAGCTCCCAGCCGGCGCAGCTGGTGTTCCCATGTCCCTGACTCTGGGAGGCTATGATGCCGATCGCTTCGAGCCCCATGACACAAGCTTCTCCTTGAACGGCACGTCAAGCCAACCCGAAGTACTGATCCGTGCCATCACGGCATCCGTCTCTGATGCTGCAGAGGCCCCGACCGCCTGGTCATCATCGTCGGTTCCTTTAGCGTCTTTTAATGAATCCGTAACGGCGCTAATCGATAGCTCCACCCCGTGGCTTTGGCTGCCATCCCCCATATGCGACCGGTTCGCCTCTGCGATGAACCTCACCTGGAATGACACCTTTGGGCTCTACTTGTTCCCGGACAATGACAACCTGGAGCGCTACAGCTCGGCGCCAGACCTCTCCTTCACCTTCTCCCTCTCCAGTACCGACAATCGAGACAACTTCGGCGACCCGCTCCAGGTTCCCGGCGTTGTGAACATTACCATCTCCGCGAATGCATTCATCCAAAGCCTTCGTTACCCGTTCATGAACCTCATCGCGTACGGTGATCCCGCGATTCCCTACTTCCCTCTGAAGCGAGCCGTCAACGGTAGCCGGATCATCCTTGGAAGAAGCTTTCTACAGGAAGCTTACCTTATGACTAATTATGAGACGGGCACTTTTTCTGTCCACAAGGCCAAATTCCCGGACAATCCGTTAGATTATACCTCCGTTCAGACCATCGCCGCATCTCCGGACAGCCCTTACCCTGGCCCACCCAAGGGTCCAGGACATGAACCCGGCTTGACCCAAGCTCAACTGGCAGGTCTCGTGGTAGGCATCTGTCTGGTCTGTTTCGTGCTGGGGTTCACCCTTTGGATGCTGTTCCGCCGGAGGAAGAAGACGAAGCAGGATATGGCCTCGAAAAAGGAAGACGACTTGAGGGACAACGCTTACACACCGGAACCCGATCTACCGAAGAGCCCGGCGACCCATATCTTGTCAAGATTGACCAAGAGTTATCCCTGGAAAAGAGCCAGGAAAGCAAAGGCAAAGAACGTTCACGAGGTTGGGGCGGACGCGAGTCACGAACGTTACGAAATGCCGGCTCCCATGGCACCATCGGAGTTGGACGCTACCAACACTTGGTCGAGTACATACGCATCAGACCTCGGGGGCAAGGAGCCTCCAGCGATGCACTTGTACATGGTCGACCAATACCACCCTGATCGACAAGACCACGGTCGCGCACCCCCATACGCGTCCAGAATGGCGGAGGACCCCGCGACCAAGACGTATCATGATGCCAGCGAAGTGGCGCATTATCGCCCGTCGGAATACGGGGAACAACTCTCGCCGGCATCGAGCCTCACACAGGATACGTATAGCAACAGGATGCCCTCGCCACTAACCCCTCAGAGTGATTGGGGACAATATACTGCGGATCTCTCATCCGTGAGTGGTTTCGTACCGACTCGGACCATGTCCGCGTCGAACCCCAGCACGACCTATGCCTCTTCTGCGGCACTAAATTCCGAATCGAATGTTCCTGTCCGATCGGCATCCGCCTCTTCCCAGCGAAGCTCTCTATTGCCGCCACAAGCCGCCTATCAGAGAACGCCGATTGACACATCTCGGGTGGTCTGCCTCGGACCATTGCCAGAGGACTTCCAGCCACCAATACCACGACCGTTTGCGCTGCCCACGATCCCGTCGTCGAGGCACTCGAGGCGACAGTCCGTAGCGGAAACGTTAGGCAGCAACTTCACGTTCGAAGAGGAGGCTCGTGAAGCGGAAGCGCGAGAAGCAGGCCGAATAGACGGATTCGATATCGTTCACGTACCTCAGCCCGCACCAAAGCGGTACAGCTGGGAGGCAGATCCATAATACGGGACGTTACGCCCTTTTTCGACATCTCTCTTTGCAACAATTTCTCTTCATGTCATTTTTATAAGTTTTGGGCCTGATACCTGCACATATACTAGCGATGGAGTTTGGCTGCGGCTTTGTTTGCAAAATACCTCGCTTGCTCCGGAACGCAGGAGGGAGGATGGGATTGCCACCTTCCCCAGCTAGGAGATGGCGCTGTCATATCGTGGGAAACCGACCGTCACACTGAATAGTATAATGTTGGATAAGTGGAAAGGGTTTCTTACCTACTTCTTAGTAGGTAATGGAAAGCGGCCGACTATGACTGTATGAGGGAGATGGAATGACCCTCCGCGAGGGCTGCTGTTCCAAAAGCCACATTTGAACGACGATGATAAAAACTATGTATCAATACAAACCATTAACAGTATAAAATTGGCCCGTGAAGATGGTGACAGGGAGGATTTGGTCAGAGACCTTCCGGAGGGATTGTGGGTTTAGGTCAGAGCTAACGGGTATCGGAGCTAGCCGCAATGGGCGGGTTGAGTAAGGTACAGTAGCAAAACCGCGACAGCTCCCCGAGTTCCCAACTACATCATCCATCCACCTTCTTCCCTCCTCCCACAGCCATACCCTCGTGAATGCAGCGAAGACCGCGACGGCGATAGCGACAGCGACAGCGACAGCGACAGCGACAACACCAGCCTCTACCACTTTGCCACCTACGCAGACTACCGACCATCGACTGTGCCTTCTGATACCGCACAGTCATCTCCTCACCCTAGCGCGTTCCTCCCACACTACTTTATGCACCCAGAGCTTCTTGAGACTTCACAGCAGACTCGTGACGGAAGCACCTCCTCGTCCACGCCCAACCTCCACCAACATGGCCTCCAGCAGCACCATGACCACCGCCCAGACCTCCCTCCCGTACAGCTACAGCGGTCCCATGCCATGTCGCCGCACTCCGCCCCCGACCACGGCCTCGAAGGCCTCGAAGGCCCCGTGCCCGGCGGCGTCGACCCGGATACTCTCCAAGACCGACTGCGCGGACTGAACATCCACTACCAACCCAGCCCCGAGGACGGTCATGGACGTCCCACGCTACCAGGACAGCGCATTTTCGAGTATGAGAATGCTCTGACACCATCCGTACCCAGACAAGCCATGGGTTTCAAGGTCATTAAGCGCGCCGATACCGATTCTGATCGCGTCCATCTCTCTGACTTTCCCAACGGTTCGTTCTGAATCCCATCCTAAGGGACAGAGGCACAAAAGCTAACATTGTTCCAGAGATCTTGACGCACATCCTGTCCCACCTACATCCTGACTCGCACGCCTCTGTGGCCCTCGTCTCCAAGCGATTCTACTCCCTTGTCACGACTCCTCATGCCTGGCGCATGGCCTTTCAACGCTTCTTCCCTGGGCAAGACGCGTTGACAGCTTCTGCGAGAGCTCAAAACGCGTCGTGGGACCAAGAAGATTCGGACATTGTGCGCTCTGAAACCCGACACTTTACTCGCCTTACGCCACACGCATCCTGGCGAAGCGAGTATCTGCTGCGAACCCGACTTCTGCGCAGTCTGTCGAGAGGCAAACCAGGATCGGCCGCGGGAGGCATTGGCACCTCTGCGCGAGCCAGCCAGTCTGGGAAGAAAGCAAGCGCTGTGCTGACATACAATACCAAGCTGCCCTCTGTCGTGACGCACATGCACGCCACGTTCAATCCCAATGGCAAGAAACCACCTCGAGTCGTGCATGGTGCGGCAGACATGGGAGTTGGCAGCACTAGTGACCCGACCATTGGGAAGGTAGAGAAATGGGGCCTAGACGACCCGTTCGCTTTTGCTCAGCTGGACGAAATCATGCCTTTCCTCCTGCCGTATGGCGTGGGCGAAGGCCCTGCAGCTGTCCCCAATGTCATGGATGTCAGTCAACCGTATGGACTTGTTGGCGGCGAAGGCTTTCCCGGCGGACGTGTGTTCTACCGCTCTACTGGCGAGTACCGGGGTAAATACCTTGGCCAGGACAATGGCCTCATCGAGGCTCACACCGAGATCCCCAAGATTCCCGAACTCTCGGAGGGAATCTCTTCGGTATGGATTGCGAAGTCTTCTACCGTTCCCAGTCTAACCCAGTCGATGGTCGGGATCATAACTGGTTCTACACTAGGAGTTGTCACCGCCTACGCTTTGGGCCACGATCCGTTGGGTCCGAGACTCGCCGCTGGGGAAATCAGTGCACGCTGGGTCCTAAGCCCGGGCGTTCCCATCATCGCGATCAAGGTGGATGACAATTACAGTCAGAAGAGGAAGAACCTTGACCGTGTTTGGGCCGTGGCTCTGAACGCGCTGGGCGAGGTTTTCTACCTGCGGCAACCGCTGGTTCCTCTTCTTGGGAAGACCAAAACGGAAGACAGTGCCAAATTCGCGTGGTATGCGGGTCGAACTGCCTACTGGGAACTCGTTGAAGCGACCAGAAGACAAGCACGGCCTGATGAGTCTGGGAAGAATGCGGTCCGCGGAACGTATTCGCCCAGGAGTCCGTCGAACGCGATGGGTTTGACGAAGGAGCAAATCGTAGCGGAGGCTCGCGAGATCGAACGGTTCCTCCGTTACAAGCCTGCTCATTTTCGCAAAGTCTGCTATGGTTGGGACATGCGTCGTAGGCTCGAGGTGGACTTTGCTGGTGACGATGAGAAGGGTGCAGGTGAAAACATTTTCGTCGTTGAGTGCGCACTCGACGAGGATCAGGTCACATCCCTCCGACGATACACTCGAGGTGTCCCTTATTCCGATATATCAGCAATACCGCCAGCTGGTGAAGAACTTGCCGCTGAAGTCGTCGCGCCTCCGCCTTCGTCTCTTTTTGGAGGAAAGCCCAGGTCTCCATCTCCCAACTCGTCTAGCTCTCCATTACTGAAGCAAGTCCTCTCGCCTTCCCGCAAGCCGTCGATAGCCTCGCCCTCTACCACTGCTGCAGAAGCAGGCGTGGACGAATGGGTGGGAACCAAATTTCTGCTTGACAGACTCGAGCATGCTAAAATCACCACGAGCAGCATTGATTGCTCACTTCTGGCTATTGTCACATCGTTCGAAGATCCGCTCAAGGACACTCCTGGTTCGAGTAGCAACGGCCAAACGACACCTACGGGACAAGCACCGTCGGACATTCCAGGCAGACGAGCCAGGTTTCTCGGGCTCGGCACCGATACCGGCGAAATCCTCTTGTGGAACATGCGGGAGAGGCACACCGGTGATGGCATACGTCCAGCTCGTATTATCCAGACGGAGTCCCTTACGGTATCGTGCCTGGCACTTTCGGCACTGTACATTGTTCATGGAGGCAGCGACGGCCTCGTCCAAGCATGGGACCCTCTCGCGTCTACCCTGGACCCGATTCGGACGTTGAACTCCCGCTCACCAGGACGAATGCCTCGGCATCTACTCACTGTAAACCCAGCTTTGCGCGACTCCAGCTTTTCGGCTGTTGGGGCGATATACCTTGACCCGGACCCTACTGTCCTCCATGGTATCGTGGCATTTGGCACTTTCGTACGGTATTGGGCGTACAGCTCTTCCAACCAAGCACGCGGACGCAAGCGAAAACTACGACACTCTGATATCCATGGTCGCTCTGGTGGGCGGCGACATGGAGGTGGTGTCAAAGGCTACATCGCTGCCGAAGCGGAGGAGCTACGCCAGGAGCAGCAGAATAAAGCCCGCGAACAAGCGCACCTCCGCTCTCGCTTCGGAGTGGGATTGGGCGACCTGACTGAAGAGGAAGCGCTCCGATATGCCGAGATGATATCCCAGGAGTCCCTCATGGCGGATGAGCAGCGGCGCATCAGTGCTAGCGACACGGGTTCCTTTGCCGACCTGGATACAACCTCGACTGCAGTGAGTATCGATACGGTTACGCCCGATCCCAGCGTGGCCGGGTTGAGTCCACCTACAGCCAATACAACCGCGCCCGTTCCATCGACCGAGGAGAGCGACTACGAGCTTCAGATTCAAACAGCGATCCGCCTGTCCATGCTTGAGGGCGTTGATGATTTGGGTCGATCTCCGATGGGCAATAGTTCGGCTGACTACGATGTTCCCATTACCATGAAAGAGCAGAAGGGAAAGCGATCCGACTCTTTCTCTCCTTTCCAGAGTCACACTCACATGGTTGCACCTGCGGAGTCGTCAAGTGCTGCAACCATGGCGGGTCCAACTGGTGATGATGATCTGGAATACGCTCTTGAGTTGAGTCTTGCGGAAGAAGAGAGCCGGAAATCAAGCCAGGTGCAGTGGGACTCGTTGGAGGAACAAGAAGAGCAAGAGGAAGTCTTTCCTGCGCTTCGAGGTGATGGGGGTAAGGGGAAGGGGAGAGCTGTCTGATTTGGCCTTTGGGAGAGGCGCGCAGTAAACGATCTCGATAATTCGCTTCTACCGACGTTGTTTGATTTTCACTTCATCCTCATGGCTTCGAGGTACCGTTCTGCTCTTTGATTTAGCTTGAGCTTAGTTTTCGCCAATCGACAAGTACTCTCTCTGTTTTGAATCTTAGCTTTTGGTCGTTCCTAAGGTGGTTCCAAGCAGCATGATCATCTGCTCTCGCACCCTACTTTCTTTTTCGTTGGGAGTCCGTGCCTCATAAATCTGTATGCTCGGGGAAGCCACCAATGCCCCGAGGCGACCACGATGTCGAGTTGAAGCAAGTGAAAGCCAGTAAAGCCTGCAAGTGCTGGAATAGTCACCCTCACCATGATTATCCGGTATAATAATGATGGTCTAAACGCCGATTATGGGATCATCCCGCTGCGGAGTCGGCTTGCTGACGCACACCGGGTAGCTAGCTGTTCTTTGCTTCCAGTGTGCCCTTCTCCACCTGTTTCAGGATCTCTGGCGGCGTCTTCTGGCCTGGATTCGTGTATATCCGGCCACAGGGGAACTCCCCCGTCTGGAGCGGCGAGTCGAGCCGGTCGGTGGGACTGTCACAGACGGGGGAGACCAGGGCGCTGTACGCCGTGGGCACACGAGGCACCTGGAAACGCCCGTATATGCTGTCCATGACGTTGGGCTGAGCGGACAGATGCCTTCGACCGGTTTGGGCGCGGCCTGTATATAACGTAGCGGTTGGGATCATCTCGACTCGGACAATTATCTTGCTATTGCGATCAAGTCATAGGATAATTAAGTCTAAGAATGATTGTCCTATAGAGACTTGAAGCGTACGGAGCTGACTACTTACCTAATGCTATTACCATCCAGTCTCGTCATAGCACAATAGCCTCAGCAGAAATGAAGCAACCACACCATCGCATTCGACTTCATCGCCTGCGTGCCACCGGAGTTTGTGTTGAAGCCACTGGGCGGGGCCGATAGACCATCCCGCCTCCTCTCATCTCGGCGAGTTGAGTCATGCTTTTAGCGTAGCCCTCACCCACCCTGTGTGTGCCCCTCCACCACCACCACCCGCCAATCCACGCAAACCTCGGCGGCCCCATCCACCAATTACTCTTCCCTGCACTGCACACTGACATATACTACTATAACGTCGCCGCCTTTCAACAAGCAAGGATCACCTGATCCAGCGGCTCGATGGTCTAGTGGTATGATTCTCGCTTAGGGTACACCCTATGCAAGCATATGTATTCACACAATCATATGTAATTATGCGAGAGGTCTCGGGTTCGATCCCCGATTGAGCCCCTTACTTTTGCTTTTTTACATTTTGTTATGCGTGTAAAAGGAGTAGGAGAGGTGCCGGAATGCATGGAGTGGTTGGTGGTGCGGTTGCTGGCAATGTTGCTGGCAATGTTGCTGAAGGTGAGTGAGAGTTGATCCCCGATTGAGCCTCTCATTTTGCAGGTTTCGGATACCTTATGCATAGGTATTGAATAATTGGATTCCTGGAGATTCATGGTGTAGAATGCTTGTTGTTGTGTGTGGAGTTGCTCTGAGGATGCTACGTAGTTGCTGAGACTTTGCGGTGTGTGACGGCTTGGATTGGTTTATTCAATGTTTCGCTGGATTGGGAGGGACACAGACTGAAGTCCGGCAACGTTTGGGAAGCATCATCTCTTGGTCTGTCTAATGCCGTGGCTGTGGTTCGTGTCAGGTCACACTAAGAGTGCAGAGGTCATGGTGAGCGAAAAACGGGAGCTGCAGTACACTTCAACACCACCTGTCGCTCACAAGTTGCTGTCTCCCATTCAGGCCTTGCTAGTCGGACATGTGTGTGTCTGGGTATGCATTTATGCGATGCGGCCATAGAAACTTGAATCTTCTATGGCAGGGACCTGTTGCCATCTGCCACGGTGTGAAGGAAGTGCCTGCTCGGCATTTGGCGTCCGTCCGATCGGTGTAAGGAAGCAAAGCCCAGAACATGGACTGCGACTAGGCTCAAGTCGCAATCTCGTAGACTTATATTCTCTACTACCGTCGTCACCCTACAACATGAAGCGGAAACCACTTCTGCTCGAGGGCGCTCGGCGCCCATCACCACTAACCAAGCCCTCCGCCTCCTCCGCGATCCCCTCATCGTCGTTGCCGGCAGCGTCCAACGCGCGGTTCCGCCGGGCCAGGTACCCGCGCAGGACGAGGGCCAGGGCGGCGACGCCGAGCATGGCGGCGGCGCAGGCCCACATGCCGCGCTCGAAGTAGGGGGCGTCGGCGTCGGGGTAGAGGCGCGCGCCGGCGAGGGGCCCGCACTGGCCGACGACCTGGAGGAGGGCGAAGCCGCCGCCGCGCCGGCCCTCGTCGGCCTGGTTGCCCACGTTCCAGGCGATGACCAGCGCCACCACGCTGAAGAAGCCCGCCGCCGCCGGGTACACCGCCAGGTAGCGCAGCAGGGGGTGGAGGGCGAGGGGCCGCGCGAGGGCCAGCCCCGCGTACCCGGCGCTGGACAGCAGCGCGCAGGCGACGACCAGGGGGCCGCGGGCGCGCCGCCGGTCCGACAGCCGCGCCGCCGCCAGCACCGCGCCGAAGGCCACCAGGTTCGGCGGCGCCGACAGCACCTCGGCCTGCAGCCGGGAGTGGCCCATGGCCTCCAGGATGGTGGGCAGGAAGGCCGGCATGGTCGAGTAGGCCATGTTGGCCAGGAAGAACATGGCCGCCGTCACCCAGGCGCCCGGGTCCGCGAGCGCCGACAGCACCGCCCTGGGGTCGAGCCGCCGCCGCCGCCCGCGCTTCGGGTCGCGGTGGTCGGGGGACGCGGCCCGGGACGGCTCCGGCCCCTCGTGCCGCAGGCGCAGGCGCGCCACTTCGCGCTCGCGCGGCGTCAGGTACCGCGCCGTCTCCGGCGAGTCCGGGATCACGCTCCAGGCGATGGTCGCGACGATCACCGACGGGAAGCCCTCGACTAGGAAGAGCAGCCGCCACGAGGCGATGGGCAGGTGCTCGGCGAGCTTCAGGATTGCCCAGGCTAGGAAGCCTGCGAAGGCGGTTGCCAGTGGCGCCGCTGGAGTGTTCGTCAGCCGTGGTTTATTCGGTAGTGTATGACGGTCCGTCTCTGGAGGGGCGGACGAGATCATCCATAGTAGGATAACTGCTCAAAAGGAGGGGAAAAAGGAGAGAGGATGCCTCTACGACTGACTACGCCTTAGGGAATCGCCGCTGAAGGTAACTATGGCCACAAGCAGGCAGTTAGGGGCAAGTCGGATAATCGCGGGCCAGGACAATTATCCCACAACCTACCACGGCAGGATAATCCTTATGCGGTTATGATTCTACTGCCAGTTACGGCGCACCGGTAGGCTCCCCCGGAACCCCACAACTTCCCCGTGACAACCGTATAGACAGAAAGACAGCGCGCGGACCTACCAGAGATAAACATAGCCGTGCGCTGCGCGAGCTCATGCCGGCGGAAGAAGAAAGACAGGTAGAAGGGCACACCGGTGAAGGCAGCCTCGCCGATGCCCAGGAGGACGCGCAGGGCGATGAGCACGGGGTACGAGGGGGCGACGGCCTGCAGCGAGGCGATGACGCCCCAGGACAGGACGACCAGCGAGACGTAGATGTGCGCGGGCACGATGCGCCAGAGCAGGGCCATCCACTCGAACGCGATGTAGGCGATGTAGAAGGCCGCCAGCGCCCACTCGAAGCTGTGCGACTGCGTCCGCCCCGGCCGCCCCTGCAGGTCCGTCTCCATGCCCGCGATGCGCGCGTTGCCGATGTCTGTTTTTCCGGAGACACGGGGGTTAGCCCATGGATTTCGAGAGGGGGGGGGTTCAGAAAGGGCAACATAGATATAGAGCCGGCGGGGGGACAACAGTCCGGTGTCATGGGATCATCATCATCTCCTGCCCATGATCCCATCAAGACCGACCGACCACGGACTAATCAGCCCTTGACGTGACTGAGCACCCCATCGCAAGCCACGTTGCCAACGGCCTCAGAAGCCGTGAAACAAACTTCGGCTCTACCCCACGGTCCCTGGTTTGCCTAGACCGCAGAAGGACTAGGATGGAAACTTTGCAGGACGAAAAGAGAGAGAGGGAAAGAGAGAGACAGAAAGGAAAACACGCACTCGACCGGTCCAAGAACGACAGCAGATAGCAGCCGGCGAGGAACAGCACCAGCCTGCGGTCGAACTTGCGCACGACGGCGCGCTCCTCGTCGGGCGTGTAGAGCTGGAAGCTGGCCCGACGCGACCTGCCGCTACTGCTACTGCCACCCGGTTTCCGTTCGATGTCCTCGTCCTCGTCCTCGTCGAGCATCCTTGCCCTGCTGCTGTTGCTTTCCCCGGCCGCCACGAGCTCCTCCAGCTCGTAGGCGGCTGCTCCTGCTGCCGCCGCCGCCCCCTCCTCTTCTTCCTCCTCGTCGGACGGGGTGAGGCCCGCGCCGCTGCCCGAGGAAGAGGACCACGGCGACGCGGCGGCGGCGGCGACGACGTCCGTGGGCCGGTGGTAGCGGGTTCTTGCTGCCATTGTTACCTCGGTCGTCGGACGTCGGTCGTCGGTGGTTCAGGGGTTGGTCGCCACTGCGATCTTCGGTCGGTCGGTCGGTCGGTCGGTCGCTTGTCGTGGGTATGCCTCCACGTTCGAAAGGGCAATTGGGGTCGCGCTGGTTCCAGTTTGGGGTTTTCGCATCGATGGGTATCTAATAAAGTACCTTATCTCGTCTCTTCGCGTCACGTCACGTCACGTCACATCCGGGTACGGGAGCAGCAGCAGCAGCGGCGGCGGCAGCTCTGGAACATCCTGCTGCGTCGGTCTGGACGCGCACCCACCTCCCGTGCAAGCCGGACGCGATCGATTGATGGGGCGATTCGCTGGCTGGCTGGCTGGCTGGCGACGATTCAAGCGTCAGAACGAAGGAATAAGATACGATGAATAGAGCTCCAAAAGGAAAGAAAAAGGTTCGAAAACGAAGATGCGCATGCGCCCCCCCAAAACGATCGCAGTCTAGATTACCTAGGAAGTAGACCGACGGACGGACGGACAACCGCCGACATCGCGGGCACAGGCCCGGGCGCCCATACATACCTAGGTAGTACTTACGGCATACGTAAGGTACGGGATACGGCACACAGACCAGACCCATCCCCATCCGGGCCCGCGTCAGTTGTCAGTCAGGCCCTCACTCACTCACGAGTCACTGCACCTAACCCAAAGCTAACGCATGATGCCGATCACTGAAGCGAGCCGGCAAAGGCAAATTAAAAGGCACCTGCAGGACCACCGGCAAGGAAGCAACCTTATTTAGTTCCATCCGACCACCCCTGAGCTGAGAGACCAGGCCGACGTTGAATCCATCCCTTGAACCCTTGCATGTCCCCATCTAAGGTTAGATGGACTACTAAGTTACTCACTTGTATATACACTTTAAACAACATTCTTTTTCTTTAATTTTTCCTCATCTATTGATTGCTTGATTGATTGATTTATTGATGGATTGATGGATTGATTGATTGATTGGTATATGCATTAAACGGAATGGCTTCGGAGGGCCGCTGGGAAGGGAGCCGGTACTTCATTGCGTCTTCAGCACCTTCCATCAACTTGGTCGTCTCCGAAATGGGCATCAGTCATAATGTGCGTTGCTGCGGCCCTCCAAACGGCCATTGCTCTCCAAGCGTCGTCCTCCCCGGCTCCAGCAGCGTCTGTACGCACACACTCACACACGTACGCATGAAATGGCATTAGATAAAATTGCCCAAACACCAGATCCCAGCCAGCAAAAAGGTGGGCTGGAAACTCAACGGTGTCCGGAAGGTAAATGACAAGAAAATTTGAGCAAGGCTCGTGGGGTCGCTTATCAGGCTGTGAGGTCGCTTGCAGTGCCGTCTATGTCGAGTCGTGGGACTGCCAAGGCCGCCCGAAAGGGTATCGAAGAATGGGAAAAAATAAAAAGACCGCCCGCCTAGTCTCAGTTCCAGCCCAGCGAGTTCTCCGCCGCTACCGGTGCCGAGATGTTGGCAGTACGCGCCGAGTGGTTCATGTTGCTTCTTCCGCTACCCTGGCTGTCACGCATGTTGCCGGCCATCGTCCCCCCGTACCCCGGGCTGGCGCTGAAATCACGGCTGAGCATCGCACCGCCGTTGAGAGCACCGCCCATGAGAGCCGGGCTTCCCATCTGGCGCATATCCGACGATGCCACCGAGCTGCTTCGCTGGTGTCTTTGCTTCTTGCGCTTGTACCGCCGCGCCAGCACGAACATGGCCGCACCGTACGCTCCGGCTACACCGAGGGCCGCAACCGCAATACCAGCTGTCGTACCCTTCTGTGCACCCGTGGTCTGGTCACCCGAACCACCTCCGAACGCGTTGTGATTGGATGAGTCGTTCGAGCCGCTGTCGTCGTCGCTGGAGTTGCTGTCGCCATCCAGTCCAGAGCCAAGTCCGATACCGATGGCCGAGTTGATCTGCGAGGCGAAGTCGGACAAGAACGGCGTCTGGTTGTGGTACAGGGCCGAGTTGGGCGTGACGATGTCGTTGGCAAGATCGCTGACCTTCTCCGTAGGGAAGTACAGCCGCGCTTGAGCAGTCAGGAAGCCCAGGGAATCTTGCGTGTCGTAGGGTACGATTTCGATGATGATACTGTCGTCCACCGTGACGCCTTCGGCGTACGCAAGGACCTGCGGGAGCGCGTCGAAAATCTGGGCCGCAGCCAACGGCTTTGCGATGAGATGCGGGTAGTTGTAAGGGTACAAGAACGAGATCTGAATCTCGGTCGAGTCCGCGGGCTGCTCTGGTGGCGACTCGGGCTGGATATGCTGAGGAACGTGAGTAGGGATGCCAGTGGTGGTCGTCGTCGGAGCGCCGCCAGTCGAAACGGTACTTGTCGACACCTGGGTGATTAGGGACGTGGGTAGCCAAGATTGGGAGTCCGTGATGGTTCCGGTAGCGGGAAGACTGGTCAGAAGGGAAGTTTCCGTGGACGAGGCAATGACGGTGGTAACCGCTGGAGTCGTTGTGGTGCTCGGGGTCGTGGTGCTCGGGGTCGAGGTCGAGAACGAAGTCGAGGACGAGGTCGAGGTCGTAATGGGAATCAGAGGCGTAGTAGGAGCCGAAGAGGTTGTGGGTGGCGCTGAGCTGGTAATCACGAAGGTGCTGGACGGAGCAGTCGACGGAGCAGTCGACCCAGACGTAGCAGTCGAGGTACTGTTCAGGGAAATCGGGATAGCCGTGGTCGAAGTGGAAATGGACGAGACAACAGACGTAGAGTTAGCCGACACGGTAGGAGAGGTGGTTGGCACTGTCGCAGACCCGGATCCCGTGGATATCACGGATGTTGAGTTTCCAATCGTCTCCGTACCGGAAGGGAAACCAGAGGTAGAGCTGGCTGGTGACGAAGATGTCAGCACGGGAGGAACAGAGACGGACTCGGTGGAGCTGGCGGTCCCCGTCGCATTCGTGATAGACGTCGGGAGCGTGACCTCGGTCCCGTTAACCAGAGTCGGGATAGCGACGGAACTCGTCACAGTCGGGAAGATCGAGAGACCCGAGGTAAGTGAACCCAGCAGGCCCGTGGTCTGCGAGGCCGTGGTCGATGCGGCCGTGGACGTAACACCAGCTGACGAGGATGCAGCATCGGTGGTGTTCGCAACTCCGGTTGTCGGCAAAAGTTGGCTAGTCACGGAACTGATGATAGATCCGATTCCACCGAGGCCGGTAGAGCTTGGGCTCGCCGCGGCCGAGCCGGAGGAGAGCGGGCCAGAGGAAACAGAGGTCGTCGGTGAGACATCGGTGCTGGTCCCGTTCGCAGGGGTCGGCACGACCTGACTGGTAGCAGAGCTGACCATAGACCCGATATCACTCGTCAAGCTGCCAAGAATACCGGTGCTTGTCGGGACTACACTTGTGGAACTTGAGTTCGCAGAAGCCGAGACTGCAGTCGCACTTGTAGTGGCCGGGGTGCTTGGAGCAGATGTTTCGGTGCTCAGTGCAGCCGACGTCGAAGAGGCAGTGGTTGCTACGTCCGTCGCATTCGCAGTGGACGCAGGTGGAATAAGCGCGCTGGTCACGCCGCTCACGACGGAACTGAGGTCGCTCCCCACCGTACTAAGCAGGCTCGTCACGGGAGCAAGCAGACCGGAGCTCCCAGAGCTGGAGCTAGCGGGGCTCGAAACAGGCGTGGACGTCGTCACAGCTGTGCTCGACTGACTGACAATACCGGTTGGCGCAATAATGATGGCAGAGGATGGAGATGACACCACGCTAGTTTGCGCCGTAGTCGAAGTTGGCGCAGGCTTAGTGGTGCTTTCGGTTGAGCTCCCGCTGCTCAATCCAGAGGTGGTGCTAGCCGCCCTGCTGGATGAAGAAGTGGCCACGAAAGAGCTGGCTTCTGTGTCCGTAGTCTTTTCGGTCGTAGACGAGATGGTGCTCAGGCTGCTGGTCGTAGAGGCGGCGGCAGTCTGGCTTGTTTGGCTTGTTTGGCTCGTCTGGCTCGTCTGGCTCGTCTGGCTCGTCTGGCTCGTCGAGGAGGGTGTAGTAGACGTCGACGACTGAACAGCAGTTGTCGACTGTACAGCGGTGGTCGACTGAGCGGTGGTCGACTGAACGGTGGTCGACTGGGCGGTGGTCGACTGGGCGGTGGTCGACTGAGCAGTGGTCGACTGAGCAGTGGTCGACTGAGCAGTGGTCGACTGAGCAGTAGTCGACTGAACAGCGGTGGTCGACTGAACAGTAGACGTCGCATCCGAGGTGGTATCAGCTTCCGAAGTCGTGGAACTTAGAATCGGAATACCCAGGCTGAGGGACGAAATATTGATAAGCGGGGGAACGGATGTGCTGGTTCCATCTGTGTTCGAGCTGGCCACAGAACTCTCACCAGAGGTGGTAGATCCGGTGCCAGACAAGAAATCGGTGCTCGGGACTGTCGACGTCGACCCTGCGGTGGCAGGCGCGGACGAACCACCCAAATTCAACAAGTTCGACCCGTCGATGAGATTCGGCAGCGAAAGCAAACTGGTCAACCCATCGCGTTTCGAGGACGTGGTCAGATCGGATTCGTCGCTCTTCGATGCCGGCGGGGCTGGGCTTGCGATCGTGGTGTTTGTCAATGTCCTCTTAACGTGCCTCGGGAAGTAGATCTTAGGTCGTCTCTCGGGCTCCGCGGTCGCCAGGGAAGCAGCCGCCAAGAAGGCGGTGAAAAGAACAGAACTGGTATGCATGGTGCCACGAAACAAGTCGGATCTCTGCAATCGCTCGAAAGATTATATGGACTGAACGCTTCGGGACGTCAATCTCGGTCAAGGACGGAACGCGCGGCGAGCCAGACTCACGGTGTCAGGGCGGGGGATAACGAATGTACTTGACAATTATAAATTGTCAACGAGTGGACGCTGTAGATCGTCGCAAGGTTAGCCGTCTAGCCTCGTCGCGATATAGCAACAGGCGCATGAATGAGAATGACCTATACGGCCGCCGGTTGCGCCGCGAGTATGGATCAGGGGACCATGCGCCCAGTTGTTTGCCCGCCAACTCACTCACCTTGTAGTGACAAGCGGAGCGGAATTCTAGAATTCCAAGATGGCGTTTTAAAAGAGTGACACGACGATGAAAATCGTCAAATAGATATTGGGTATATGGCGGTGGATGTGTATGGCCTTGGCGTGGTCGCGGTCGAAAGAGATCAGCGATGCATTGGGGAGGTTTGTCGGGCCCCTGGTGTCCTCGTTGGCTCGGGTCGATCGTCGGATGGGCGCAACGAACGACAGGTGAGGCCTGGTCAGGCAAAGGGAGGCAGGTTGTCGGCGAGCAGGCGTCGTCCAAAGGAACAGCTCACGAGGGCGGCAGAGGGATAAAAGGAGGGACAAGAGGTGAGTTTAGCGGAGGCGAAAGGGAGTGGCAGGGTAAAAAGGGAAACAGCACAATCAGGAACAGCAAGCCCGTGCAGAAACAACGGAACGGGAGGAAACGAGCGAGGGATTGGAAGGGCGAGAAGGTGGTGGCATGCGTGTGTGCCTGGACCTTGTGCCTGTGCGAGCAGCAGCGAAAGAGAGACAGCGAGTGTGGGCGAGTGGGCGAGTGGGCGAGTGGACGAGTGGGAGGAGGGAGTGGGAGTGGGAGGAGCAGGCGGGCCAGGGTGCCTGTGTATGGCCCTGTCCACTTCCTCCTGTGCAGGTAGGTAATGACGGGGGGTGTCAGGGGAGCCAGCCTGCCCGCACTGAGCAGCAGCCGGCGGCGTGCCAGGCGTCGTCGCCAGGCCTGGCTGTGAGATTGCGGACGAGAAGGGCAGTTGGCAGCTTGGAGTGCCTTGGACTGCTTGGGGCTACCGTAGCGATGGACGGGGATGAGGTGCAGACGGACAGGCGGGCTCCCCTGTCAGGGCAGGGGTCAGAGCGCAGCGGCCCAGTGACCGCGAGGTACAGCACAGTGTACTGGAAGGTCGTAGGCCCGTTGGCGCTGTGGGACGTTGGCACACAACGTGACTTGGCCCGTTGGGGTCCGCGCAGGCGCCGCCGTTGTACAGCGCACCGTACGGAAGAACGGTCAACACGGTATGCTGCCGTTGTGTCTGATGCAGCTAGGCCGCACGCTAGCGACATTCTTATTATTAGCGTGCGGCGCACCGTATGTAGCAGTCAAGGCAGCATTAGCAGTAGCACTACAGCGTGGCAGCGTCCGGCGTTGGAGCTCGACTGTAGCAGACGCGTCGTCGTGCACATCCGACCTGCCGACCAAGCTGCCAAGGTCGAGGCTATTGAATCCGAAATTGCCCACCGCTTTCTCTGCCTTTCTCCTGCAGAGGGCGAAGACGGAATCGCTTACCGTACATACCTACATACAAAGAAGCAAGCGGGCACGCGAGCGGAAAAGAACATTAGCGAACAAGCGGTCCTTGTCAATGTGGTGGTTTCGTGTTTTTTTTTTGTGGTCACCCGTGGCTGCGCATAAAGATTGAATAATTAGATCTAGGTACACGCACGCACCGCACCTTGCGCATCTTCGTCTAGACTCCAGACTTCTACAGCCACGGACCGTGGACCGTGGACGGTTGTACAGTAATAAGCTGTCAGCCTACCTCTCCTCTCCTCACACTCCCACGCACCGCAGCCAGATGCAACCACGCGATGCAGGTATTGTCGCTCCATCCAACCTCCGACTGCCCAAGCTGGTAAGGCGGTGAAATGTGGTAGATGCTGAAGGAAGGCTGGCAAGCTGGCAAGCTGGCAGGCTGGACTGGGTGGTGAGATCGAGGGGCCATGCAGTCGGAATCCCTGCTATTGTAGCCTACTTTACATAAACTGGGAGGGAATCTGATGAGAGAGGCTTTCCAGTTGGACTGCAGTACTATCATGTACTGTAGTCCACGTGCTGCCGATACTTGCAAAGCCGCCAGGTCGTCTGCCTTTGTAAAAGTATCCTCATCAGTATACCTTAAGCACATCCGATCCATCTTCATCCAGGTACGTGACAGCCCGAGGCGGGTAATTAAACCCACCTGCCCCATGCATCTATCCTGGCTGCCACGCTTGCTTCTTATTGGTCCGGGTGACTAGCAGCCGCGGTTGCTGATTGGTTCACACCACGGGCGATGCGCCATCTCAGCGTGGGGCCAGGTAAGGCAATCGAAGGCAATCTCCCAGGTCCCGAGGTTTGCTCGGTGGTGCAAGCTGCACAGCCTCTTCCCTTCGCGTTTGTCTGTTGTCTGGTTGTCTGGCATCTTCAATCCAGCTTCGTCTAAGCTATGACCGCTGAAGCTGATCACGAATCACGCCAGAGCTCACGGTTCTGTGACGACGGGTCTCTAGGTTACAGCATACCCACCCAGTTTGCTCTTCCTGTCTTCAACCGACATCAAGACTCAAGTAGCATCGCTTGGCACCGAGACGGCAGTTGGAGATCAGGCCAGTTCATTAATATGTCATGTCGGCTGCGAGTCTGGACACGCCCGTCCTTCTGCAAGATGCGGATACAGAGAGAGACCGAGACCCAGGCAGTTGGAGATGCCCAAGGCCGTCTGACCGGCCGTGTTGCATGGTCAAAGATGGTGTGTCACAGCCAAACCTTCTGGCCGCATATCCCGTCAATATGGGAATGGGGCGGCCGGATCGGGAAGCTGTGGGAAGCCAAGCGGCCAACCTGTGTTCGAGTTGGGATGCTAAAGTACGAAGTACACACTCCATATCATGATACCACCACCACCATCACCACCACAGCCGCGCGAAGAGAGTTCTCACTCTGCAACGTCCAAAGCCGTTTCGGGACGGTTGCATGTGCGGCCCCGTTCTCTGATCGTCTCCTTCAGCAAAACTCAAAAATGCGAGGCCCGTGTGACGAAGCTTATTCGATACATTCATTCAGCCTTGTTCTATCGATATTGCGTCGCTCTGGGCAAGTCGTGGTCGCGTGCGCACAAGATGCCTGTCAATCCTGTCCTGCCCGGCAACGGCTTGACTGTATTGGTCTTGAGAGTGTAACCTGGGTCGGTTCAAAGCGCTGAATAAGGCGCAGAGGGGAACTCCTGCATCGATCTACGTCTTCCGTCGCAGCTGTCCTCAAGTCTGTCGGCAGGTCAGAGACGTTTCAGTGATCTGAACAACGTTAGAAACACCATCCGAGAGTGTATCGATTGTGGTAGGTTACCAGACTATGGCCCAGAGTCGCCGAAAGTCAACTCTGCAGACAGCGGAGACCGGCCGACGGATCAGTTCGTTCAGCTGAGAGCTCTACTCCGTACCAGTAACCACATCTCCCCGTCGCCCAGTGGACCGCGTTGCGTGTTGCAGTAAGGCTCGCAGGGTTCACTGGCGCGTCAGTGCAGCAGTACAGTGGATTTGACTCCGGAGCAGGCAAGGCAGGAGAATGGCGATCTTCACGCCCGGACAACTCTCGAGGTCTCCTGGCTGCCTGGTTGCCTGTGAGAGGCTTGACTCTTGAGAGAGGTCCTGAAAGTCGAGATGGATGGAGCATGGGCCGTCCCATCGTTCACGGTTCACGATCGATCCGCGAAAAGCGGACTGCCCCCGAGATAAAGACCCGGCTCTTAAGCCCCTCGACCAGCCAACGTCTCCCAGTCTCCGAAATCAATTTTCGGTCAGCCGGCCAGCCGCCAACTATTTAGCAACTATCAAAGGCCCTGGCGCTGAACCTGAGGCGCCCGTGCCTGACTAGCAGATTAGCTCGCCATTCATCTTCCCATCTTGTGCCTCCTTGCGCGCCCGCCCGCCCCTCCTTGGCAGACCGTCGGCGGGAGGATCCCCGTGGCGTCAAGCTCCATTTCCTGGCTTCACCCTCAGCGGCCCCAAAGACCCGGAGTCACTAGGCTGATAATGATGGTGATCATCGTCTTTTTCTTCACTAGCCGGCGAGCAGAGTATCAGAGGCGATCGCAACGTCCGTTCTGGACCCTGAAATGCTATTAAGAAACGCCGGCCGACCCCTGACCTGCCCGAGCCTCGCGTGCCTTGCTTGCCTCGCGTGCCTCGATCTACTGGACCTCCTTGGCGCCAATCTGGCACGAACTCGTATTGTCTTCCTTCGCTGGCTCGGCATGAGCCCGAATTACCCAGCCAGCGTCCCCGTGGTCGACTCCGATAGCCCCCTGCGCGATACCGGTCTTTGTCACCTGCGGCCGACGATGCCCTTCTCGGCTGCTTCATTCTGAGCAAGGCCTCCTAGTGGACGGACATGCCATTCTATATACCCACGGGCGGCCAATACCGCAAGCCCGAAGCTGCGAGCGCCTCCAACGCGCATATAGTCGTTACCACGGCATAGATCTCATTTTAACAGCCAGGCTGGGCCAGTACAATGCTGTCTTCAATCCTCGTCATTTGCGTTCCCCCTCCTGTTCGCATCTCACCCGACATTGGCTTGATTTGACACTTGGCTTCCCCGCGCTCTCGGTAGGAATCCAGGTGCAACTAGTGTCCCGTCGCGACGCATCTACTGCAGTCTAGCGGCCATTCTGAATTCCAGCGAAACGTGTCGAGCTGGATCAAAGTTTAAGCCTTTGCTTCTTCTTCGCGATTTCGAAACGTTTGTTGGTTCCACATCACCGACCGTGAGTGGAATTCACCTCATGCTCATTCTGAAGAGGCAGCTGGCCAGGAAGCCAGGTGTGCCCACTGCCCAGTCACCTTCCTACCCAGGATTCGCTGGCCCCCAATGCCTCGTTCCTCACACTCACCCCGTACCCGTCCTTCCGCCCGGATGTGATTCAATATTCACACGGTAACACGGGGTAGGGCTTCATCCATCGACCCTCTCCCCTTTCTGTACCCATCAGCTCATTAGGTAAGACGAGGCGCAGCGAAACTCGTAGACCTGGGCCGAACTGCAAGTATCCTGGTAGGTTAGGTTAAAGCCTGGCTGACCTGCGAGCCGTACAGATTGACACATTACAGTAAGTTAGACGGTGAGGCTTGTTGCTCCTTTTCCTCACCAGCCTAACCTTAACCACGGAGCTTTCCCCAGGCGTACCTCAGTAACCCTTCAATTGCAATGCTCTGCTTGCCTCGCTGCGCTAGGTATTGGGCAGAGGCCTCCCCCTTTCAATTCTTCAAATTTCGCGAATGCAGTTTTGCTCTGTAGACCCTAATAAGTCCGGATGCCGCAGTGGCCAACGTCCGCCTAGGTTAGTTCTTCCGGCCTGCCGTTTTGCCTCTAACCTCTATCCGTAGCTGGCCCGGGCTGTCGGGATTATGAAACTGTTTCATACAAATGAGTTGGGCTGAAGCCCCCGTCCACTACTCCCCCGCAGAACCGTTTTCCTTCAAGAAGACTGTAAATTTGATTAGCCCTGCGCCGCGAGACGGGTGGGCGTATCCGGACGCTACAGATCATGAACGGCAGGACTGGTCCCCTGATCGTCCCGTCGCCCAGCCGGCGGTGGAAAGCGGTCGGGCGGTGCTCCCCTCGGCGGTGCTGAAGCCTGCGACGTGGGCCCGGACAGCGACCCGGCTCCGATCGACGAGGCAGACTGGTAGAGAGAGAGAGAGAGAGAGAGATAGGGTGGCCCCTTGGTGGCCTTGCGGGTGATCGGCGCAAACTTCCAAGCTTCTCATCAGATAGGTACCGCTGATCAAACGGACGGAACCTTGGTTCGCGAATCGGGTGTGACGTATCTTCCTCACCGGCCTGTTGGAGCCGCAATTGCTTGTCTTTGCTGAGCCCAGACGGACGGGTTGGTGGTGTCAAGTAAGTAAGACGGTAAGTATGTAAGTATGTAAGGAACAAGCCACGGATGCGCCCATCCGTTTCGCGCCGAGTCACGAGGTTGGGGGTGCTCGGTCGTTGAATGATCTGACAGCCACAGTGAGACCGCGTCGCCAGAAATAGAACGTCGTCTGCCTGCCTGCCTGTCTGCCTGCCTGCCTGCCTGCCACGAGCGATGCAACGTGCTTTTCGTTAAATCGAACCTCCAGTCTTCCTCCCGTCCCTCGAGTGCCCCGAGAGATCGTCATCTATGGAATCTACGATCACCGACATCCCGCTTTGGCAACTGGCGGTGATATGATGTGATGCATGCATGATTCTAGCCGGCGCACCTGAAACGGCTCATCGTCATCCGTGGCGAAGTATCGGTGAGATACCTCGAGATGTGCGAACCACACAGTCGGAAGAACCTCAGTCTTCTACGTTGGAAGTTGAGCCTCCTTGCTCCTGGAGTCGAGACATAACCAGACATACTAGGACCCTGTCATTGCATCTGATATCGCTCGCCGTACCTGCCCCATAACTACCGGATCACTACTTCACCAGGGCGCTGACTGGGACAGATGGTCGAGGTTAAAGGGAACCGCCATCAAGATACATAACAGTGAAGCTCCCGACTCGGCCGCTGGGGTGTAGCATTGAAATCTGCCATGGCGCTGGTTTGTTCTCTCTGAGCCACGCTGGGTGTCCCAGAACCTCCGCCCTCCTTGCGCTTCTTATGCCATCGCAGTTCTCACCCGCCACTTCCGCTGGGGCATAGACTCATGGACGAGAACCGAAACTGGACCATTGGCCCTTGATGATGGACTCATCACCATTACATTCTAAACGTTCTCTACTGCTCGTACGAGCCCGATGTTGATCTGACACCCCGTTGACGAATACAAGACACTCGGGTTGAAAGCTGGTTAGACGTGGTACAAGCCACGACGCTTGCTCCCACTTCAACAGGAGAACGTTACAGCATTTGAAGTAAAGCAGTGATGGCTATGCTGTCTACAAGACTCGCCTTTGGCAGACTGTTGACAGCAGGAAGACAATCCCGAAAGCCTCCCACAGTTGCATTACAATTCCCCAGCAAGCGTCGTGTCTCGGTGCAGACGCTGTCAACATCCAGAACAACCTCTGGAAAACAAAGCACTTGGACTCGACGCCTACAACGTTAATAGACCAATCCCGGTTCTTATCTGATTATCCCATTACGATTATACCATGAAATAATCAACACTGATCTCGTTTCTGTCATGGCATAATCGCATACCGGATCGTTTACGGGGTAAATTCAACCCGAAACGTGGACTTTGGGAGACTGAGTATAATATTGGGGCGGATGGAAGTGCAGAACATCACTGGAGATGATCGCGCGAATTACGAGAACACATCGGGTACTTCCACATTGACGACGGCTGCTATCTATCACAGTATGGTCAGAGTTCGCGCTCAACAGCGGACGCCACGGGGAAGTGACTGACCATGAACACTTGCCGAGGCTCTGACCGGAGTTGATCGAACCGTAAGAGTCGGCCCAAAGGCCTATGTAGGGAGCTGCTGGGGATAACGATACTCGAGACTCAAGGGAGCAGGCCTGCTAGACAACGTGGTTTCGAGGTTCAAGTTGGACTATCTACTTGGACTCGGTCCTTACAACAACAAACGTGTTCGGCCCTCTGTATTGGGTGTGTTGTGGCTAAAGTAGATATGCCGAGCGAACAGCGTGGTACTGACAGGTGCTGGCAGAGCAGCAACGCGCTTCGCGATAGCTCGTCAATCCTGCCTTGAGCCTGCCCGGATGGGAATACGTGCCTCCTCCATCGCTCTCATATGGCTGCCTCTTGAACATCCCCAAGGCAAGAATCGTAAGTGGAGTGAACTACGGTCATCTCTGCAGCCGAGCTGGGCAGTCAGCAACCTCAAAACTTCAACAGCGGTTGGCGCTCCGGCTTGATCTTGCATGGTAGGCGATTATGTCTCGGCCATGTTGAGGGCACAGCTTTCAGCCTCTCCCTCACTCGGCAGACCGTTCAATGAAATTTCCTTTGAGATGCATATAGGTCACGTGGGAGGTGAAGCTTCGAGGGCGTGGAAACTGACTTCGCCCTGGAGGAGTCGACGCCGATAGGACGCGCAGACACCGAACTAGGCACGAGTACTAGACCGACCATGTAGGGCATCATCATAGTCGGAAATAACATGCGGGAATTGCGAAGCTTACGAAGCACCTCATAGTGAAGCCGCCGTGACAGAAATATCCGATCGTCGCGAGATGCAACATGATGCTATGTGCCCAGGGCAATATCCGAAATTCCAGGAACTTATGGGTCAGCACCGTTTGCCTCGCGGCGAAGGAGGAGGAAGGTGGAAAGTATGGTAGGCATACTATCACCCCTTGCAGTCTGCTTGCAGGTGTTAGCGTGGTCATTTTTTTCTTATTCGTGAGCCACCCATGTCGAGGGGCAAGTGAGGAGGTTGAAGAGCAGCAACCGGTTTGTCAGACTTTTACACGATTTACACGACATCATAGACGTGGTCGAGGTTGAGGATGGAAATCGGAAAAGTGAGGTTTGTTTCTGCTGGTCCAAGGGTGACCTCGATATGACAAGTCGCAAGCCTGCCACCTGCCCTCTACTGGTGCTACCGGGCGGAGACCGGGTCCGACACGGGGAGTTACTTTGCGGAGGATTCGTGGGTGACTGCAGATCGAAATGGGGCGGAGGTTGTGGTTGTCGAGGTTTGCCGGAGAGCAGCCGCTCCACGACATGGAAGCTCGCAGAGGCGACGGTAGGCGAGCGGTACTGCATATGCCAATGTGGCAATCTTGAAGGCTACCCGATATAACCCGGTTTGATGATGAGGATGAAGCTGTCAGCCGATGAGTCTCTCTCTGTGCTGACGAGCCGTGGAACATGCCGAACTCCAGTTGACGGGCAGTCGACGATGCCTACCAGATAGGTACTTGAAGTATCGGGTTGCCCGATTGCCCGACTCCTTTCCTTTGATCCCAGGCAAGCAGGTCAGGCAGGTCAGGCAGGTCCTGGCCAGGTACAGGGAGGAATCGTGCAGGTTGGCCTTGCAGATGATGCGCAGGTGGCAGAGGCGGTGGCAGGATGAACGGCAAACGGGCGTGACGGGTTTGTAGGGGAGTGAATAGGTAGGTTAGGTACCTGTGGGATCTAGCTTGCGGGATCTGGCACGATCGGCTCAGCCAAAGACCCCGGATAACCCCGCACAAGACCAGATCGCTGGTATTAGCGGTTCGCCGGCGGTTTCGTCAGTGGAAGGTATTCGCTACTTTACTTAACCAGGTAACCTAGGCAGTGGTAAACCCTGAAAGGAGGAGAAGAGGCCTAGCAACTGGGAATGTTCAAGGAAGGGGTTGGACTCGATACCTTACACAAGACCATTGATGAATAGGGCCAGTTGACATGCTATAGCCGGATAATCCAGGTGATAATTACCTTAACTAGGTAGGTACCTACCCAACAGGAGATCTCCCACTTACATGCCAATACACACAATGCAGGTGACCGGACTTGAATGCATGACCAGCAGTGGATGGATGCATGCACAACGTGGCCGTTGCTAGGCGAGGTACAAAGAAGATCTCTGATCTCCCCATCCATCAAGAACTTGACAGACAGACGGGGGCAGCATTTGATGTGCCGAAGGGTATTAGTAAGGTAGGTATGTAGGTAGGTAGGTACGGATACCTACGAGGTGCATAATATTGGAAGACTCGGAATGGACTTGCACGAATGCAGCCATCCAAAGCCGTCCATCACAGCCAGTCAGCCCCAGTTCTCGCCGGCTGCGGGATGGATGTGCAGGGAAGGCAGGTTGACGGAAGGCGGAGCAAGGCAAACCAGGCAATGGAAGGCAAAGAGAAAAAGGTGGAGGGAAAACGAGGCTTGCTCGATCGCTAACGGTGACATCACATGGAAGCGGAAGCACGCACACGGGCAGCCAGGAGATTGCCAACTGGACGGGCCGCTGGTGGACTGGTGGACGGGCAGACCAAAGCGGAAGCTACCGATGTATCTCTGCCCGCTTGGTTGTATGGGGTCGATACCTTCCAAGAAGCAAAGCTCAGCTCCTCTGCCCCTCACCTCCAGGGGCAGCTGTCCCGCATCATAAAGACGCTAAACATCCCACTAAGCATCACGTCTTAAGCTCGCTTCTTTCCCTTCTTCCCTCCCAACCTCTTTTGCCTCTTCTTCCAATCTACCTTAGGTACCGAGAGACACCGACCAAACACACACGTCACCGCACATAACCATCACCATGGGCGTTACCAAGACCACTCACCAGGAGGGCACCGGTGCCCAGCCTCAGCCCGGCCAGAAGGTCACCATCGAGTACACCGGCTACCTCAAGGACACCTCCAAGCCTGACAACAAGGGCAACAAGTAGGTTCATTCCCGGGTCCTACAGCTTCGCACGTCATGCGATCGGTCCGGCTGGCAGACAAGCTGACCCCAGTGCTCTCGACAGGTTCGACTCCTCCGTTGGCCGAGGCGACTTCGTCACCCAGATTGGCGTCGGCCAGGTCATCAAGGGTAGGGTGACCCGCCAAGCACAAATGCCTCGCTTCTCCATCACTAACTAGCAGCAGGCTGGGACGAGGGTGTCACCCAGATGAAGGTTGGCGAGAAGGCCACCCTCGACATCAGCAGGTAAGGACTCCGTTCTGGATGTGGTTCAACCTCCCATATCGTGGCTGTTTTGCTGACATATCTTCACCAGTGACTACGGCTACGGCTCTCGGTATGTTGCACGCTGTTTCTTCGGTCTAATCGGCTTCGCGGCTTCCTACGGACTCTGCCATATCAACCTCTACCTGATTCGAATATCGCTAACATCGTCTTTAGCGGCTTCACTGGCCACATCCCCCCCAACGCCGACCTGATTTTGTGAGAATTCCCATCTAAATCAGCTTAAATATCAGGAAACCAGTTCACTAACATTTTACCACCCAGCGATGTCCACCTCAAGGCTGTCAACTAAAGGCGCCACGTGACTGACTAGGTCATGGACTCGGAGCTCGACGAAAGGGTGGATGATACTATAGACCAACAGTGGTGAACAAATACAGAAACTACCGAACCAAAACAGTTATCCAACAGTTACCATTGTCCTCGCTGTGCCTTGTACCAACCGCCGTTTACCCATCTCGGTGTCATTGTGTCACTGCGCTCTCTTCCTACCGGGAACTGCTAGGATTGCCTAGCAAGTTCATTGCAAGGTGTAGAATCTGCGTGCTATGGCTAAAGTTGGCAAGCAGGTCGACTGATCCTTCGATGGTCTCATGCAAACCAGTCACGAAATGCTCTCATCGACTTGGGGATAGATTGTTTAATGCGGACTTCGGGTACTTGGTTGTGATTTGCTCGCTTCTGGGTCATCTCGACTCTCATGCGATCGCCCGTCTGCCCGTGTCTCCTGCTGATGTCTCATGGGTCGGGTAGAGCTACGACCTCGCTCATCGTCGCCGCCCAGGCCGATAATGGGATAATCATACTTAATGGAATTATCCCATGGGAGCAGTCATTCCAGCGGACGTGTTCCGGTCCTAGCATTTTCCCTCGACGCAATGTGTCGTGAGCCGCAAGTCCCCGCAGCATTGCCAATTCGACCGACTCGTATCCTCGCTGCTTGACAGCGATGGACGCCCCAAGCCCGCCACGTCGTTCGCCTCGCTCTTACGGGATTGATACCCAACAGGTCCGGCTTCGACCCCGGACTAGATCACTAGATCACTAGATCACAAGCTCAGATGTAGCTGAGTCTTCGGGCGGTAGGACGTTGCTCCGAGTACACTGTACACCAATCTAAACTCCGCAATTCCGCATACGTCGATGACAAGTCCGGACCATTCGAGCGATCCCCGAGGCTTATTCCGACCACCCCAGACAATTCTGGCAACGCTCCCTAGCCGTCGTAGGCTAATCTCTGGCAATGTCACCACGCGCGCCTGATCACAGTGCGGGTAGGCAGGCAGCCAGGCAGCCAGGCAGCCAGGCAGCCATACGAGTTTCGCATCGTCAGCACACCGCCAGACGCGCCTTTGTTAGTAGCTATGTGGACGCCGATAGCGAACAGTGACACTACCAGCGATACTAAGGAGGCGCAGCCAGTTCTTTGCTTCAGCCTCGCCATCAGGTAAAGTTAAGTAGGTAGTGAAACCAAAGCTTCGCTCTCTCGGCAATCCTTTTCTGTGCTCTCGATCGGGACGTACACGGCACCTCCACGGTGTCACACTCATAGAAGATTTCTCGCCGGCCACGCGATTGACCGGCTTGCCATCTTCACCAGGACCCAGATATATGGGCAGCAAGCATACACCATGGACCAATTCGTGTTCGAGGGGTATTATGGGAACAGTGAGAAGTCGACCGCAGCCGAGTGAGTTGAGAGCCCCGGAGTTGCCTACGTCCAGCAGGCGGACTGACCTAGAGTACGACAGACACGCGAACCTGCAATGGATTGACGGGCTGTCGCAATTCGCCAAAGCCGGCTATTTGCAGGTGACCATCGTGGTCATATCGTTCATGCTGCTTCTCAGATACCTGCTTCGTCGGTCCTATGCTGCGATATCACGTCCCGAGGGCAGCGCCTCCAAGGTCTCCTTGCCGGCGGAGCTGTGCAGTCAAGCCCTGCGCGCGGCCTCGCTGGCCTTGATGATCGTGGCGGCAACCCAAGAGGGAAGGCGATGGTTCGATGTCACCGCCCTGGCGTACGCGTTTCTGCTGGGCCTCCTTCGGCTTCTGAACGATCTCGAATGGAGGCATGTCGCCCTACACCATGTCAACTTCGTGCTCTTCACCCTGCTTCTCGTGGTCTCTGCGGGCGAGCTGCTACCGTACATCGCAGCAGACCATCAACACCACCTGAGCCCCCCGATGCTCGGCAGTGTCGCCACCCACGCGGCCGCGGTCTTGGTGGCGGTGGCGACGCGGCGCGAGTGGGTGCCCCCGTCGGTGGAGCTCGGCATATCCGAGAAGACGCCGGCGCGCGAGCCCTCGCCGGAGGAGACCTGCAGCTGGCTGGAGTTCTACGTCACCTACGAATGGCTGACGCCGCTCATCCTGAAGGGCGCGCGGCGGCAGGTCGCCTGGGAAGAGCTGCCCCGGCTTCCCGGGTACGACGAGCCGCTGCTCCTGCTGGCCCGGATCCTCCGGGCCCGCCGGGCATCCCGGTCCACGCTGGGCACGTTGCTGCGCTGCCTGCCGCGCGACATCCTCACCCAGGCCGGCTGGGCGGCCTCCACCTTCGTCGTCGACCTCGTCGCCCCCTTCGCCATGTACAACCTGCTGAACTACCTGACCAACCCCGCCGCCGCCAGCTACCGCCCCTGGGTCTGGCTGATCCTGCTTTTCGTCGGGCCGCTGTCGCGGTCGGTGACCCTGAACCAGTACATCTTCACTTCTACCCGGTTGATTGTCCGGATCAAGTCGGCCTTGACGCAGGAGCTCTACTACAAAGCCATGGGGTCCATGGAGCTGGACGACGAGGTGTTCGCCGAGATTTCGGCTACCGACAAGGGGAAAGGCGGCGCGACGAAGCAAAGTACAACCTCTATCGGGCGGTTGGCGAATCTGATGAGCGCCGATGTCGATGCTATTGCCAGTGGACGAGACGTTGTGGCGATACTCTTCGGACTACCGGCGGGGACGGTGCTCTCCTTTGTTGGGCTGTATAAACTGCTCAATTGGCCTGCTCTGGTTGGCACTGCGCTGATCGTGGCATTCTCTCCAGTCCCGTTTCTGATCGCAGGACGTATGGTCGGTGTACAGCGCAACATCCGAAAGATACAAGACTCCCGCATCTCGGTTATCTCGGAGTATCTGGCTTCCATCAAGGTGATCAAGTACTTTGCCTGGGAAGATGCAGTCATGAACAAAGTCAATGAGATCCGACTCGGCGAACAGAAGAGGATATGGAGGTTGAATCTCCTGTAAGTCGTTCCCGACGTGTTTCCATATGGAATGCTTCACTCGGATGTGCCTGGCTAACGTGAGTTCAGCGCCGTGCTGATCGACCAGTTCATAGGGTCGGTACCGACATTATCACTGCTCCTCATGTTCACTCTGCACGTTCTTGTTCGGAAGCAGCAGCTAACCGCAGATATCGCTTTCACCTCGATCACCTTGGTCAGAACGCTGCGGCGGAATCTATCCATGGCTTCTAACTTTTCGAGAGCAATAACTGCTGCTGTAGTATCCCTGAACCGTCTTGATCGCTATTTCAACAATGTTACACCTCTGGTAGCTCACCCCGAGGGTCCGCTCAGGCTCAGCAACGCAACGGTAAGACGGCATAAGAATGCCACGTTTACCCTGCGAGACATATCGATCGATTTCGTGGAAGGTGGACTGAATGTCGTCATGGGCCAAAGCGGCAGTGGAAAGTCAACACTGCTGCTGGCTATACTTGGTGAAACCCTCCTCGAGGCTGGTACGATCACCTCCCCGAAAGACATCGCCTATGCTTCCCAAAGCCCTTGGTTGCAGAACGAAACCATTCGCGACAATATCCTTTTCAATAGTCCTTTCGAACAAATACGATACGATCGAGTTATCAACGCTTGCGGTCTACCGATCGACTTCAACGAGTTCCCTGAACGCGACGAGACCGAGGTTGGGGAGAACGGGGCGTCTTTGTCAGGGGGGCAGAAATCCCGCGTCGCCCTTGCGCGAGCATTGTACTCGAAAGCTCCCGTCATCCTCCTGGACGACATATTCTCTGCCTTGGATGCCAAGACGTCGGCCTTGCTATGGGAAGAAGCCTTCTGCGGGGAGCTTCTCCGAGGGAGGACGGTGGTGCTCGTTACGCAGTTACCCTGGATCGCTCCCCAGGCCGACCTGACCGTCACGCTCGAGAACGGATCGATCAAGGACACGCAGCAGAACCTGGGCGCGACGCGGAAGACCGTAACTGTAGACCAAGCCATGGTGGATGGGGGCAATGTCGACGTGACCGCCGCAGTGGCCGCAGCGAACACGGCAGATACACCGGCCAACGGCGCCAGCAAAACCGCCGACGCCAAACGGCGTGACGAAGTCACCCAAGAAGCCCTCAAGACTGGGCCGACGGCTCGTCTTTCGTGTGAGTCCCCCCACCCACCCCCTCTCCCACCCGGTAGCTGACACCGACCCGAGTCCTCTCCTACGTGCGGCTGTTCGGCAGCCCCTGGTACGCGCTCCTGGTGGCGCTGCTGACCATCCTCTGCAACGCGGCGTGGGTGGGCACGGGGCTCTGGCTGGCGGTGTGGATCGACGCGGCGGACCGCGAGGCCGGGCGCGCCATCGCCTTCTACCTGGGCGTCTACGCGGCGTGGAGCCTGGGCGAGACGCTGCTGGGCGGGCTGCTATACCTGGCCTACGAGAACGGCGGGTGGCAGGCGGCGCGCACGCTGCACCGCACCTTCATGCGCGCCGTGCTCACCGTGCCGCTGGCCTGGTACAAGGCGACGCCGGTCGGGCGCGTGGTCAACCGCTTCTCGCGCGACATGAGCTCCATCGACACGTCGCTGGCGGCGATGCTGCGCCTGACGGCCGAGGCCGCCGTGCGCCTCGCCTTCCAGGTCGTCGCCGTCGGCTCCGTGCTGCCCGTCTTCATGGTGCCCGCGGCCGCGTGCTGCGCCGTCGGCTTCGCCGCCGGCGAGCTCTACACCCGCACCGCCGTCGCCGTCAAGCGCCTGGTCTCGTCCTCCCAGTCCCCGCTCTTCGCCATCTTCGCCGACAGCCTGGCCGGCCTGCCCGTCATCCGCGCCCGCGCCGGCATGCCCCGCGTCTTCGGCGACCGCCTCGCCGACCGCCTGCGCGTCTACGAGCGCGCCGCCGAGGCCCAGTACAATTGCAACCGCTGGGTCGCCCTCAAGGTCGACATGATGACCACGCTCGTCACTGTCGCGGCCGGCGCCATCGCCGTCTCCAAGGCCGGCGTCGTGGCTGCTGGCATCGTAGGTTTCTCGCTGTCGAATGCTACGGTCAGTGCCTTAATCTGTGAAGTAACCTTTGGTACGGAGGGCTAATAAAGGTGCAGATGCTCAGCCAGGTCATCATACTCCTGGTTCGGGCAATGAATGACCTTGAAGTCGAACTCCAAAGTGTAAGTGTTGTTCAATACTGTGGCTACCGGCTTGAGGGGACGCAATTCTGAACATGGTCGCAGTTCCATCGAGTTCAAGAGTACGCCTCGGTAGAGCCGGAAGAGAAGCCGGAAGAGTACAAGAATGTCAAGGCCTACTCCGACGAACCGACGACTGCCATGCCAAAGAACTGGCCCAGAAGTGGCGAGGTTGAGTTTAGAGACGTAACTATCAAGTACGACTTGGATGGGCCAGAGATTTTGAAGAATATCAATCTCAAGTTCGCGGCTGGCGAGAGAGTAGCTGTCGTTGGGCGGACAGGGTCGGGAAAGAGTACCGTGAGTCAAACACCTTCTGCTCCTCAACGAACCATGGTTCAGTGGTATAATCGTCGGGCGGCGATTGTCCTGCTGTGATCAGGCCGTGGAACAATCACCCTCTATCTGAGGGGACATTGCCAGCATCATCTTCGAAGGCGATTATTCCAAACCTCTTTCAGAGTAGGATAAACGCCTCCCAAGCAATTATCCCACAGGACTGCCCGATTGGCGCGTATTCCGAGTGGCTGTCGGCATCCATAGTATCTGTGCTAATCGTCGACCAGTTGGTGTTGTCATTACTTCGATTCACCAACATCGTCTCGGGCCAGATTCTGTTTGATGGTGTAGACATCACCAGCTTCCCGCGCAGAAAGCTTCGCGAAGCCATCACCATTATTCCCCAGGAAGCTGTATTGTTCAACGGCGACGTCGAGTCGAATCTTGACCCCACAGGCGACGTTCCCAGAGAGGTCATCGAGAAGGCTTTGGAGTATTGCAGCGGCATCGCATCCTTCCAGTACCGCCAGGATGACGAAAACGGACAAGGCCCAGCCAGCGGCACCAGCACTCCCGGCTCCGGCACGTCGCAGAATATCCAGAGCATCAACTTGTCAACGCCAGTGAAGGCCAAGGGCGAGAACTTCTCACACGGGCAGCGCCAGGTCCTGTCTCTGTGCCGGGCGCTAGTGCGCAAGAGCAAGTTGATGCTACTAGACGAGGCGACAGCCAGTATGGACTATAAGACCGATCAGGGTATTCAGCAGGTCCTGCGGAAGGAGCTGAGCGAGCACGGCCGGGACCGCACCCTTGTCACCATCGCCCACCGCCTAAAGACCATTGTCGACTACGACCGCGTAGTGGTGATGAGCGCCGGGTCGGTACTGGAGTAAGTGATCTGCTTCAGTACTGATCTCCATGAATGAACTTCGTGCTAATGGGTCTGCAACAGAGTCGGAAGCCCCAGGGAGCTCTATGAGGCGAAGGGCCAATTTTATGACATGATGAGGCACAGTGGCGAGTTTGACGACTTAGAGAAGTTCCTCCGTACGAAGTCATGAGCGAGGAGGCCGGCTTGGATACTACCGTACGGGCCTAGATATTGTATCAGCTGTAGAAATGAAAGACTTGAGAGATATACATGATTTCTTGTCCTTTGGCGGGAAATGTGCTCCAAAGCAAATCATAAGATAGAGACTGTAAACTGGGACCGCCTTGTAATCTTTGAAGCACCTTGCATACCTAGTATGAGGGCCTTGACCAACATGATATACAAAAGCTGGCGGCGAACTGAAAAAATGGGCATTGCTGGAAGGGTTTCCAAGTTTGCAATACCTCCCTTTTGCTGGCCGAACAGAACGCCGAAGGTTCCGACTTGGTCCAGACTGTTGGGGTAGATGAGCCATGACAGGCCCGGCCGTGGCATCGTACCACGGAAACCGACCGAAGACATGCCATTTGCACAGCATCTCGGGAGAAGAACACGGAGTGGTATGGATGCCTCTGGCAGCCAAATATCCCACATGACGCGGACTCACCTACCAGCCATATGACGTCTTCCTATGCGCACGGCAAAGCGTCCAGTGAATCAGCTGACATTATCCCGTTGGCCAGGCTTGATCGAGTCCAATTTCGACCACACGAGGACAGGTCTAGGAAGTAGGATGAGGGACATCACTGCGCGCAAACAGTAGTGAGATGCCCAACGCCCAACGGTTATAGACGCGGAGTGCGCCAGCAGAGTAGCAATGCGTCGTGGTGTGAAGGGATCAGTAGGCGCAGAAGCGGTTGTCAATGGTTGAAGCGGCCGCGAAGGTGAGATGCGTATGCGAGACAACTCATGGCGCATTTCGAGCAATATGAGGCGGCCTGTGAGGAGGGGAGCTTGGAAAGAGGTCGGGCGAGTGATTGGAGGTGTCCCGTGCGCTGCAAAGAACCTGGGAGTGAATTTGCGTGGGAGGAGCGTCGAAATTGGTTGCTTGGGAAGTACTGAAGCAGGCGGCAGGCGCTGAGCGACCCACTCTGCCGCAGTGGAACCAGGTAAGCTCTCGCGCGCGGTGTGAGGCTTCCCCAGCGCCGAAGCTTCTCAACGAACGACCTCACGAACCCCCCTCTGCCCCGCGCCATTGCACCTGCCGCAGACCTGCCTGCGCGGCACTGCCTGCCCAAACGGCATCGTTTGTCCTTGCTGCTGCAGCGCACGGCACTCGCCATTGGATTTCCTGCAATAGACCGCCGTCGGATCCCCTCGATCCTTTTCCGCCCTGCGACCGCGACCCGCAACGCCTGCGTCGAGTCCATCCTCCCGGCGCAACCCTCGCAGCGTATGTTGCGACCCAAGCCCGCCGTCGCATTGGGCAAGATGCCAGCATAAGCAGCATATAACAGCTCGGCCTCACCTCTCGTCCACCTGTTTGACCGCGCTCGAACACGTTGTCACCCGGCTCGGTCCATATCTGCCTACGATATCGACACAGACGCCGTCAACAACGCGACAAGCCGCGACGTCTACCGCCGAGCATACACTTGCCCGTGTACACAAAGAATAATACTCCCAATCGGCTGTCACACTCGTCCTGTTGACACTACAGCCAGCGAATCGAGTTTTCGTCCCGATGCCATCCACCCACTTCTTGAAACACTCGAAGACCAAGATGCAGGCCTGGGTCACTAACAATGGTCTCAGCAATAGTCAGCCTGTGACTTCGACTTCCGAGGGTCCAGAGGTCCCTCCAAAGCACCATCTTTATCAGTCACAGTCTGCCCTACCTGAACCAGCACCGCATATCTCACCTCCTCGCCCACGTGCGAACGGCGTCAACGCGAATGCCAACCGCGCTGCTGCTGCTATGGCTGCTCGATTACCCGTGCCCACTCGTTCCACCCACACGCGAGATGCCTCCACGGAACTACACCGGGCTGCCAGTGTTCGGCCTATCCACTCTGAACCCATACAGACTTCCACCAAGAGACCATTGCCGTTCTGGGAAGGCTCAACGATAGATGGCTCCGTGTTTAGTGACACAGCTAGCTACTTTGACGCCAGTACCGGAACCAGATCGCAGCAGCGCATGCAGCTTCGGGCACCTGTGTATCAGTCGCGCGAGACGCCGCGTCCACGCCCTATTGTGCAGGAAGTCAAGCTGGAAGACAGGAAGGACCCGGTCCAGGACAGCCATCCCCCTTTCGTTATTAGGGCCAACGGTATGATGGAGGTGGTGGGTAGTCCGCACGCGAGAAGTGTTTCAACACCGGATACCAGGACTCGGTCCATGGGTCTTCGAGAACTTGAGCCTGAGTCCGAGTACAACCTGGATTCCGAGGATAACCCTTCCGAGCCTTCCCCCGACAGAACCCCGTCTGCCAGAAGACAGTACCACCCCAGAGCCCTGACTCTGCGCACTAACGGGCGCGAATCATTCTCTGAGAGGGCCAACCATCCCAAAGGTGATCTGCCCATGGTGTCCCCCCCAAAGCCCCGTCACACAGTCGAGCGGCAAGATGTTGCAGCAGACGAAGTGCGATCTCAGCGATCAGGACATCGCATTAAGCTGAAGGTCCCGGATACTCACCGCTCAACCATCTTCGCTGATACGGATACGCCCATGGATAGCCACCCCGCCGGATCAGAAGCTTCAGAAGTCGAGAGCATCGATCGAGTGCCAACCCCTAAACCTGTCCCGAAAGCCCAGCCTAGTGTGAACCGGAGGCTTTTCGATAAGAACAGCAAGGGACAGCCCAGTCTTCATGAGAGCGCAATGGCCCGTCTACCTGCCGAGAAGCGTCAGCATGCACCGAGCAGAAAGCGGCAATACGATCTCGATTATGATGACGGTGCTCTGGCACGGATGGACTTTGCAAGACTCAAGCAGGAGGACTTTGATTTTGACCCAGCCCAGGCAGAAGCGCGCTCAGTCGAAGAACCGCCACAGGGAAGCCTTCCGGAAAAGCTGGAACACTTCTTACACAAAGAGAAAGAGAGCCAGCTGGATTTCTTCAACAAGATGCCAGTCAACGAATGGGATGAAGCTGGCGACTGGTTCTTGGAGAAGTTTGGAGATGTGGTAGCAAAGCTACGAGAAGCCCGTAAAGCTAAGCGGGCAATGATGCAGGGGTACGAGGAAGAGATCGCTGCTCGTCAGGAAGCCGTTACGAACAAGATGCAAGGCATTGGCCGAACACTTGCTGACCTGAAGGCTGAAGGCCAAGGCATGATGCAGGGGAAGGATTTGGACTGACCGTCTCGGGATGTTGCACAAGGGATCATGCTGATCTGCTTTCGAGATGTTCATATATATGTAAAATCACTGACTGTGGTCGGAGGAGTATGGGCCTGATTCGTTGCGCTTGGGCGCTGTGGCTACTGGGGCGCATGTGCTGGAGTTTCCAGGGACTTGCCTTTTAGAAGCCGTTCTTGTGCTAATCCTTTGGTGGTTTATGGACCTACCAACCCCTGTACGAGACTTCGCCGGAATAACCAAGGTATGGCTGTTGGCTGGCTATTAGTTGCCGTCAACCTTCATAATCCTCCCTAGGGCAAATTATGCTGGCTAAAGCTTATGCCAAGCATATCTGCCTCTTCCCGTTCTTTCCCGTCCGCGCCCGCCGCGGCCTCCCGATATCGTTACGTTTCGATTGGGTGCATCGCCGATAAAAAATTTAGCGAAATAAAGCTGGCGCGTGCGTCAGGAAGCCTTTCGATTAACCACTTTACAGGTACTTCGAGTACAAGCCCCACGAATACATCGTCGGAAAAACCAGAAGTATACGCCAAGGCGACTAGCATAGCACGGGCCATAATCCACGAATGGATTGAGCACAAGAACGGCTTCTTAGAGATGACCGAGAACGGCGACGCCGAATAATGCGAGGCAAGGATGAAAATCCATTGACAGTATATATGATACCCATTTGCTCGTCCGAGTCATCAAGTTCAATATTTGCTTAACATGTCTCTGTAACCGGGCCGCAGCTTGTTCAAGACTGCGTCGCCACTTGAAGGAGTTTATTGTCAACTCCCGACGATGACTCGACTCCGAGTGGTTTCCTTACGATTTCCTCCAATTCAACTTAGAATGCTAAGAGATGCGATAACTGGTGTCATATCAATTCCGAGGGACTGTTTCGCCAGAGTTCCGACTCTGAATTAAAAGGGGTTGTCTACAAAACACTTCAGGGCATGTGGACGGTCGGTTAGTTAACGCATATATTAAGGGAGCATGAGCCGTAGCAGGCTAGTTAGGGCGTCGCGGTGCGAACATGGCTGTTACGTATGCCTCTCGCGGCCGGTACGTATGCCACTCGCGCCCTACACTAGCTTATAACTACCCTAAGCTAGCGAGAAAAAATACCACCCGGCTAAGCTTTCTCCACCGTATCCCCCACTCCGTCCATTATAGCTATACACGCCAGGGAGGCGGGCGGGACGATTTCGATATGAATGCGATGCGTAGATGCCCCTAAAAGTCGTTGTTGTAGAAGGGAGAGTAGCGGTGTGGGCCCTGCAAGGCTAGTAGACCACATCAGAATTGGCAATAGTGGTCCAAGGCCGTGGCTTGTAAGGAGGGGGGGTAATGTTGATGTACCTTAGCGGGGCTTTATAGGGGTGAACATGCCTTGTGCTAGGCCTATATGACCTGCTGGGTTTAATTTTAGAATATAGGCTACATCCCTTGCACATCTTTTGCCAGACTAACATCTCTTGCGAAGGCCCCACTATAATAGCCCTTAGCCAGATTTTTTGTTTATTAAAAAGCCTTGAAGCATATTTATTAAAATTTATTAGCATTCGCTATTAAACCCCCTAACTTTTTGCGTAACTGCTGTAGCCTTTTAAGCCCGCCGCAACCTCCTAAGCCCACTGCAGCCTCCTAAGCCTACTGCAGCCTCCTAAGCCCACTGCAGCCTCTTAAGCCCTCTAAACTCGCTGCAAACCTCTTAAGCTCTTTAAACTCGCTGCAAACCTCTTAAGCCCCTTAAGCCCGCTGCAGCCCGTTGCCGGCCAGCTAGCCCTACCCGCCGGTCGGTTGGTTGGTTGGTTTGTTTGTTCGTTCGAAATGCCCTTACGCGCGCTGCACCCTTAGTCACCCACTTAACACTCGTTGGAAGGTTAGCCGCGCCGCCGCAAAGGCCATCACTTGATAGGCCTTGCTAACACTTATTAAAGGGCGGCGCTGCAGCGTGATTAGTGCGGCGCGCGGCGCGAGGTGTGTGTGTGTGGAGGAGCGCGGCTGATCGTCGAGTGGAAAGTTTGAAGATGAAATCTATGGGTGGCACTAAGGTTATGTAAGCGGAACGGAAACCTTCTTTAATTTTTTGGATGCACGGTCACGTGTGCTTTGCCGGGACGGGGGGCCTGCCATAGGGGGCTTGCCACGGGGTGCTTGCTACGAAGGGCCTGCTACGGGGGGCTGTAATAAGAAATGGGCTGCAATAGGCTGCAATGGCTATAAGGGGTTGCAGCGGCCGGTTATAAGGGGCCGCTTCGTAAAAGATGTTGGTTTAGCAAAAGATGTTAGCTCAGCAAGCTATATTAGCCTAGCGCTATAAATGTTGCTCTTATGCTAAGCATGTTTGCCCCTTAAGACCCCCGCTAAGGTATTTTATTAGTTAGAGATGCCCTATAAGCTACCGCCAGAAACGGGGTTTATAGCGGGACGCCCGCACCTTCTCACCACACGGCCATCCACCACGAGCAGCTTTAGAGAAGCGCGAGAACACTACTAAAGAGCGGGCGTTCCGCTAAAATTGCCCTTAAATCCGTTTCTATTCCATGATTTCATCACTCCTTGGTATACCGACGAAAGAGCTTGACCGTTAAGTCTATATCCGAATCACCTCCGTTAACCATTCCGTTTTAAGCAAACCGGACCTCGAGGCTTTGTGTTACCGTGCCGCTGGTATGCAGGAAAAACCTGGTAATAAGACCTTTTGTGTTGTAATATTCGATGAAACGCGTTAAATTCCGTAGCCGAAACGACAATTCCGAAGGATTCTTTTGATGGATTTTTGATTTGTTGTAGAAGGGGAAATTTTGATGATTTCTTGATAATTTTCTGCTTTGTAAGAAGGTGGGAAAATTCGCTGGTGGATTCCGAATTATCTTATAGTCGGAACGGAGTCACAGAACCCAAGTGCTGTAGCTAGTGCGGAGGATAGGCGGACGCAGCCGTGGCGCATGCACAGCCGCGGCGCGTAACAGCTAACCCTTAATAAAGAACTAAATAAAGAGAACGGCCCTAAGCTAGATCGGGACTAGCGCCAGGTGCCAGCTGCCCGTTAAGCGGCAACTGCCAGGCAGGTGCCCCACGCAACGGGCCCGCGGGTGCTATTTCCCTTCCCACGCAGCCGCGGCTAAACCTAGCTAGCCTTCCTTTTCTCTTCACCTTAATATTACTACAGATTGGTAATTCTTGCAGAACCCCGTTTCTGCGCTCGTGTTACCTCTCGCGTGACAAACGGCTGCTAGATAGCTTCTAAAGGTAAAACGAATAGCTGTTCTAATAAACGATAAAAGCGAATAACTTGCTAAGGCATATTCCTTTGAAAAACGCACGCCAACGGCTTTAAAAATGCAGGCATCGCTAAGTGAAAAGAGGGGGGGGGTAATTATTAATGTATTTTATAGGTTAGAGATACCTTGTAAGCTACCGCCGAAACGGGATTTTATAGCGGAATGCCCGCACCTTTTACCAGGCTCTGGATTGCCAGATTGTGGGTTATAAGAGTTTGCGCCCTCGCTTATCGTTACTACCTAGGCCGATAATGGGACAATCGCCTAGACAACGATTGTTTCATTTGTAATTAACCTATAAGATAATCAAGACTATATCAATTAACCTATAGAACACTAGTTATTACTTACCTAGGATAATTGCCTAAAAAACAATTATTCCATCTGCAATTAACCTATAAAATAAACAAGGCTAGATTAATTAACCTATGGAATACTAGTCATCACTTAGGATAATCGCCTGGACGACGATTATTCCATTTATAATAAACCCATAAGATAAACGAACCCGTAACAATTAACCTAAAAGATACTAGTTATCACGTAGGATAATCGCCCGGAAAACGATTATTTTATTTATGACGTACCTATAAGATAAACGAAACCGCAGCGATTAACCTATGGGATATTAGTTATCACGTAGGATAATCGTCTGGAGAACGATTATTCCATTTATAATGAACCTATAAGATAAACGAAGCCGTAGCGATTAACCTATGGGATACTAGTTATCACGTAAGATAATCACCTGGAGAACGATTATTCCATTTATGACGCACCCATAAAATAAACGAAACCACAGCGATTAACCCATGGCATAGCCACCACCTGGGATAATCATAAATAATAAAATTATCCCATGGGGGTCAACTTCACCAAGGGTCAGGGCGCAGACTCTTGCAAGCTCACTGTACTCGAGGCGTTGGTCGATCAAGCCGAGCCTTACCCGTGGACCCCATCCAAGTCACTGTTGGCGGATGGTGGGCGGGATTGCGGGGAAGAGACGGCGAGTTGGGCTCCGATCTGTAAAGTCATCAATGGCGCGCGCACCGGACTTGAGCTGAGTGATGGTTGTTGTCAAAGCGCGACTGACGAGGGCAGGTCGGGTCTTCTACCGACTATCAGACGGTGAACACGTCTGCCGGGAATCTACAGGTTATGGGTTTCGGCTCTTCTAATATTACCAGAAACGGTTAAACGGTCGAGAGCCCCAAGGTGCTCCAGTGCTCGTAGCTGCAACGGCTCTCCTACAGAGGTACCTACCTAGGTACTTAAGTATTTACCCGGTTGCTTCAAGTGAGTATGGCAAGATAGCAACAACACACAGAGCGGTTCTCTTCAATCCGTAAGTAAGTATTCATGGAACGTCATGTGATGTGAAACTGGTAGATCAGCTGCAGCATTCGAAGCTGAATGAATCGTACACATGATCTCATGGACGCGCAGCAGTGACTTGACATGTGAAATCCGAGCGTCTGCCAGGAGGATAGCGAAAACGGGATCTAACCCGATAGAGCAAAGCGGGCGCTGTGTTCGGGGGTGCCCGTGGGGCCCCTCGGCATTCCGGGGCCAGCTTCAGATCGAGCTGCCTCGGTTGATTCGACTGGAGGTGTCGTAATGCCAGCGGTCTCTACCACTACCACAACCATCTCCCGGCACTTCTCTTATTAACGTTCCTCATCTCCGCAGTTGTCAGCCGCTCTCCTCACTGACTGCTTGCTTGCTCTACTTTGTCCCTGCGATACCCTCATCACCTGTGATACCTTACCACTAGCAGTCTTTACTTTCCTCCAGGTGGTCCCCCACAGCATAGTCCCACGATGGCCGGTGCATTGCGATACGACGACCAGGTCGTCGTTGTTACCGGTGCCGGAGGCGGATTGGGCAAGTCGTATGCGACCTTCTTCGGGTCGAGGGGAGCTAAGGTTGTTGTGAACGACCTTGGAGGCTCGTTCAAGGGCGAGGGCAACTCGACAAAGGTAATGAATGCGCCGAGCCGTCCCCCCCACCTCTTCTGCTCTCGAGGCCCCATGGCTAACGTGCCACGGCAATTCCATAGGCGGCCGACGTCGTTGTGAACGAGATCAAGTCCGCGGGCGGCCAAGCCGTGGCCAACTACGACAGCGTCGAGAATGGCGACAAGATCATCGAGACGGCTATCAAGGCATTCGGCCGCATCGATGTCCTTATCAACAACGCCGGCATCCTGCGAGATGTCAGCTTCAAGAACATGAAGGACGAGGACTGGGACCTGATCATGAAGGTCCATGTCCGGGGCGCGTACAAGTGCTCCCGCGCCGCCTGGCCGCACTTCCGCAAGCAGAAGTACGGTCGCGTCATCAACACGGCCTCCGCCGCTGGCCTGTTCGGCAACTTCGGCCAGGCCAACTACTCCGCCGCCAAGCTGGCCATGGTCGGCTTCACCGAGACCCTCGCGAAGGAGGGCGCCAAGTACAACATCATGTGCAATGTCATCGCACCCATTGCGGCGAGTCGCATGACCGAGACGATCATGCCTCCGGACATGCTGGAGAACCTGAAGCCCGACTGGATTGTCCCGCTGGTTGCCGTCTTGGTCCACAAGAACAACACCAACGAGACCGGCGGTATCTTCGAGGCTGGCGGTGGCGTTATGACCAAGCTCAGGTGGGAACGATCCAGCGGTCTGCTCCTGAAGGCGGACGACACCTACACGCCCGACGCCGTCCTCAAGAAGTGGGAGAAAATCCTGGACTTCTCGAACCCCCAGTACCCCACTGGGCCCAACGACTTCATGGGCCTTTTGGAGCAGTCGATGAAGATGGGCCCCAACGAGCAAGGGGAGAAGCTCGACTTCAAGGGCCGCGTGGCCCTGGTCACTGGTGGCGGTGCTGGTATTGGCCGAGCTTACTGTCTCGCATTTGCCAGGCACGGCGCCTCGGTTGTTGTCAACGACTTGATGAACCCCGACACAGTTGTCGAGGAGATCAAGAAGATGGGTGGCAAGGCAGTAGGCGTCAAGGCCTCTTCTGAGGACGGTGACACCGTGGTGAAGGGTGCCATGGATGCTTTTGGCCGGGTTGATATCATCGTCAACAATGCCGGTATTCTGCGTGACAAGGCTTTCCACAACATGGACGACAACCTGTGGGATCCCGTTTTCAACGTCCACCTGCGGAGTACCTACAAGGTTACCAAGGCCGCCTGGCCTATTATGTTGAAGCAGAAGTACGGTCGCATTATCAACACCGCTTCGACAAGTGGTATTTACGGCAACTTTGGACAGGCCAACTACGCTGCGGCTGTAAGTAACAGACCATTCTTTGAGCCGCACACACAGACACTAACTCGTTCCATAGAAATGTGGCATTCTCGGTCTCTCCAAGACCCTTGCTCTGGAAGGTGCCAAGTACAACATCTACTGCAACACGATTGCGCCTAATGCGGGCACAAATATGACCCGCTCCATCCTGCCCGAAGAATTGGTACAAGCCTTCAAGCCCGACTACGTTGCCCCTGTTGTCCTCGCGCTATGCAGCGACAAGGTCCCCAAGGAACCCACTGGCGGCTTGTATGAAGTGGGAAGCGGTTGGGTCGGCAAGACGAGGTGGCAGCGATCTGGCGGTGTTGGCTTCCCGTTGGATGTCAAGCTCGTACCGGAAGAGGTGGTCAAGAGCTGGGCCAAGGTGGTGGACTTCGACGACGGTCGCGCAGACCACCCCGACAAGCCTTCGTCTTCGATAGAAAAGTTCATGGCGAACATGGAGAACAAGAGAGTGGCATCCAAGGTATGAGCCATCCTCTTACTTTGATGCCCTTTCCAGCGTGTACATATTGTGTATTAGGCTAGCATTAAGACAACGCGAATGTTAACGTCTTCATCTTCAGGAGAGCTCCGGGCAGGGCAATGAGTACCTCGAGGCCCAAGCTAAGGCCAAGACCGCCGAGTCAGCACCGACCGAATACAACTACACGGAGCGCGACAGCACCCTGTACAACTTGGGCATTGGTGCCAAGCGCACTGAGCTCCCTTATGTGTTCGAGGGTCACGAGGATTTCCAAGTGCTGCCCACGTACGGAGTGATCCCGCAGTTCGACGTCAACATGCCATTCAGCTTTGACGAGGTCGTCCCGAACTTCTCACCAATGATGCTGCTCCACGGCGAACAGTACCTCGAGATCAAGAAGTACCCGATACCCACAGCGGCCAAGACCAAGAACTACGCCAAGTTGATTGAAGTCGTCGACAAGGGAAACGCTGCTATATTGAAGAGCGGCGTGACGACCGTCAACGCGGAGAACGGCGAAGAACTCTTCTACAACGAGTCTACCGTCTTCCTCCGAGGTTGCGGTGGCTTCGGCGGGCAGAAAAAGCCCGGTGATCGTGGCGCAGCGACCGCGCCCAACACGCCCCCCAAGAGGGCACCGGACGTCGTCACCGAGTCCCCGACGTCGCCTGATCAGGCTGCCATCTACCGTCTCAGCGGCGATTACAAGTAAGTTTCCCGTCCCGATCCTACCACCACCATCGTCTCCCGAGAATGGACCCCCAGACTAACGCGTCATCCACCCCTCCAGCCCGCTGCACATCGACCCGAAGTTCGCCAAGATGGGCGGCTTCAAGGAGCCCATCCTGCACGGGCTGTGCTTCATGGGCGTCGCGGGCAAGGCCGTGTACGAGGCCTTCGGCCCCTACAAGAACATCAAGGTCCGCTTCGCCGGCTCCGTCTTCCCCGGCCAGACCCTCGTCACCGAGATGTGGAAGGAGGGCGACGGTGGCAAGGTCGTCTTCCAGACCAAGGTCAAGGAGACCGGCAAGCTCGCCATCTCGGGCGCCGCCGCCGAGCTCGTCGAGGGCGCCGAGAAGCCCAAGTTGTAGGCGTAGTAGTAGTAGGCGTGGTTGGGGGGACGAGGATGTGGATGTGGGAAACTGGAGATGGAGTACTGTAATGCTAGGTCCCATATTGCTTTCGGGGGAGTATGCATATGACGAGAAACAAAAGCGTTTCCATATTTCTCGACCTTTGACCTTTGTTCCCTCTGCACTTGGTGCTCCGATAGATTTCATAGTGCGAGTCCAGCTCATCTTTGAACGTGAAAATTGCCCGCCACAAGTCTACTCCGAGGCAAAGAGGGGTGTGCTGAGTTTCGCCAGTGGGATCATTCCCTCACAAGCGATTATACCATCATGATCATGCCGCGAAACGATCATTTCCGAGCTTGTTTATCTTACGGCTTAACCACAGGAAGGATAATTGCATCACTAGTGATTATTCCATCAACTTCAAGCAAGTGTTAATTTCAACTAGGTAGGCGAAGACATCAAAACACTTGTTGTACAACCCAATAAAAATATTTAAGCATCCACAGACATCTCCTCCCCCTCCTCCCCGGCCTCGGCGGCCTCGGCGGCGGCGTTGGCCTCGGCGGCGTTGGCCTCGGCGGCGTTGGGCTTGGCGGCGTTGGGCTTGGCGGCGGCGGCCTTCGCGGCGGCGGCCTCGGCGGCGTCGGCCAGGCGCTCGGCCTTCTTGGCCATGTGCGCCGCGCGCTTCTGCAATTTTTTGACGCTCTAAATACGATATTAGTATATTGTTTTACCATAGTATCGATAGCACTTACGGTCGTGCCGCCGCCGCGGCCCCGCGCCCCCCCCCCCCCTCCACCCCGTCCTCCTCGTCCTCCTCGTCCCCCCCCCCCCCCGCCCGCGGCGTTGCACCAATGGTGCCTCGTTCACATTGGCGATCGTGCAATTGGTAAATTGGCCCCTATATATAAGTTAGCAGTTTATTTACATGTCACGTGGAATGTTATTTAGTGTTAAATAAGCAAAAAAGATTAATGGGGAGAGTAAGAGGCTTGGTAAAGGAACGAAAGCTTCGTTCAAAGCTGGTGGCTTGAAGCATGTCAAAGCTGATGGCGTGAAGCATGAGGTGTGATGGAAGATACTTGATCATAAGAGAGAAGTATACTCACATGATGAATGAAGGTTTTTTTTTTTTTTTTTTTTTTTTTTTTTTTTTTTTTTTTTTTTTTTTTTTTTCCATTCTGGTTATACCAAGAAGAGAAGAAGAAAAAAAAAAAAAAAAGGGCGGGAATGGTACAGTCGTGGTACTTTGGGGACTTTTCTATAAGTCAGTCAGTTGGTCGGGTGCTCCGCTCTCAGATCAGAAGGCAACAATTTGTCTGGAAAGATGACGGGCATCATAAGTAGTGGAGGCAGACAGGTGACAGTTAACTTGCAGTGGGAGCGACTGGAAGAATTGAAGGCTGTGCTTCAAGTTGGTGGTGGAAGAGAAGGTGGGTGGATGACGGAGACAACCCGCCCGGCGGCTGGTGTACGGTTTCAGAAGAAGAGAGGACAGGGAAACCCACGCGAAGGAGAGGCGCGTATGTATGGTGATCGATCAGGCATGATACGGTATGTAGCTCTGAATGAAAAGTAGGTATGTGCATTCGGGTGCCGATGGCATCTTTCATGTGCTCGAACGTGGTGAAAGCTGGTCAGATTGTATGGTGTTGATGGAGATGTGAAGTTTGGGAGAACGTAGAAGCATGGGGACTGTGGCCACACAGGCTTTCTGAAGATCTGGGCACCGGTTCACTGGGTATGCAGGTGGAGCTTTCCTCGGTCTTGATCGTGCTTGTGGCTGCTCTTGCCAAATCCATCACTTGAGGCGAGTGCGGAGGTTATGGCCCGGGGCTCTTGGAGGACGGGAGCGACCAACTTCTAAGAACGTACCTACCTTACGCTCCACGCGAAGGTAAGACCATCAGGAAGCAGCAGCTGCAAGGTACCTGATACCTGCAGTGGAGGGGACCAGAGCTATCAGAGACCAGCTCTGGGAATTAGGACCTCAGTTACCAACATCGCTCGACCGCATCGATATCGCCCGGAAACAATCTCAGTCGCTCATGCCCTCACCCACTACCGACCGCCATTGCCTGGACTCACGTCTCGACAACAGCAGTAGGACCGACGGCCGTGACAATGGCCTGCACCAGGAAGTCTCCCTTTGCATTCCTTCCCAATACATCCGCTACGGGTGCATAGAATACCGAAGCAAAGACCCCCAGCTCAGGAACTTGGCCTTGAGCCTGCAGCCTGGTCGGTCGACATCGCGCCTTCGGGGGGATACTGATTTGTCACGACACGTCCTGTACCCGACATTTCGTATCCGCCTGCTGCGGTGCCAGCATCCGCGACCGGAGATAGTGTGGTTGACATAGGGGGTGATGCTAGATACTGGTCGGATGTACCGGCCGGGTCAAAATAGACAGTCGAGGAGTCGGGTCCCCTGTGGTAGCGGTCATCACCCAACCCTCTCGTGTCCGGATATCGATGGTCGTCCCCAAGACTCCAAGAGCCCCGGATTCTGATATAGGCCGCGAGCCCTGCACGATATTGCCAGGGTTCGATGATGTGTCATATGGTGTCTCTGGTCGTGCGTCTGGCAGTAGCAGGCCCTATGGGCTGACGATGAAGTTGCTTTGGTCGTTAACCCAGTCTTCCCCTTTCTTGCTCGACCCAGCTTGTCATTCTTTAGCATCTTTCTGTCTTTTCTTCTTGCGCTCTGGATACTGTGGCTGGAGGCTCCGTGATTTCTGGAGAGCTCGGTGTGTACGACGAGTTAGATCGGCTTCGTCAGCTATGTTCCTTTTACTTTCCTATTTCGCATCTCTCTGAGCTTGTGCTTCTGGCCCAGTACGGAATGAATGAATGCATGCTAATCGATGTGCCCCCGTCATCGTCATAAGGATACTCCGAAGCCCTAGTGTGGGAGCCACCAACAACAGCACACGGACTCCAACATACGACCACCCACTGGAGGGGAGCTGAGCGAAGCAACAAATTCGTGAGGTGAGCCAGATGTTAGGACAACAATGAGCAAGTGCCAACGTACAGATTTGATGAGTACTCAGTTCAGTGGGGGGGCGGCTACCGAAGCGCGGTAGTGATATCCTGTCTATGGGTATATTGTCTGGATGATCCAGTACTCCGTGTTTAAAAACAAAAGACCGACGCCCTGTTGCCTTGCGAACCCGAATCTTAGAAGCCGCCCAAGAGAAACACCGCGCTAATGAACCCAAGTCCGGTAATCCGATGCAGAAACGAGACTCTCGCTTGCAAGTCTAATCCAAATAAAGCCGTACGATGAAATCCCATATCTCCTCTTGCCTGGGTAGCTTGCTGGTGAAGCGATGTACGGTGACGGTCAGGGGATCGGAGCTGTCGAAGGGACCGACGATTGCTTCGAGGGCCAGCTTCTCGTCGGTGGTGAGGTCGCCGTTGCCGCCCATTCTCCACTGACGGTACGCTTCCGTCTTGGCAATCTGCAGGACCTCGCCAGTATCCTCCTCTTCGTAGACCATGCAGTTGTTGCACTCCGTACAGCGTGCCTTGTTGAGACTGAGGTGCTGGCAGAAATGCCGGTAGCCTACGTCGCTGATGTCTGCGCGGCAGCGGTAGCACATCTTCAAGCCGCAGGGGCAAGCCATCTTATTGCAACCGCGGCTCTTGACAAATGCCGTATTACACCGCGGGCACATCCGTGTGACCGCCAACGACATGGCCGATTCCATGGCCAAGCGCAAGGAGGTGGTGCTGCGTTTGTTGCAGTTGTGGATGTCCACCCATGCTCTCGAGCACGATATGCACGATGAACGCCCACAGGCCGGGTTCTGGCAGACGAACTTGAGACCGCGCCGACGTCGTTCGAGGCGACTACGAGCTGCCTGAATATTCCAGGATATAGTATCCCGAAGCGAGGCGCCGAGGCGAAATTGAGCGCCGAAGAGGGTGAGAACCAATAGAGACAAGGGAAGCGGGAGGAACGGAAGAGAGATGAGACCCACAAGGAGTACAGTAACAAGTAGTGTGCTGGTGTTTGGTTTTGGTGGCAGCATGCCACGGGACGTGTAGCAGTCGTCGACCTCTGCGTAACTGCAGTACGGACACCTCATGAGGGGCAGCCCACTGGCGGCTAGGCCCAGCTCAGCCTGACGCTGGTCCAGTTGAGCGAGGATCTCAGGTCCTTTCTTCTCCGCGCGCAGAGCACGTTCGATGTCCCCCGAAGATATGCAGCCTACACACTCTGGATTGGAAAGAGCCGGGCAGACGAGAGTGCCCGTGTCCTTCTTGATCATGCGCTGCCAGCCTTGGCCAAAGACCGCCTCGTTGATCGAGTGCTGTACACAGCGAAAGCAAACCATGTGCTGCCCAGAAGTACAGGTCGTGAAATCTTCCGCGACCGAGTCCGTGAAACAGCAGGCGCATTCCTGGATGGCCTCGCAAGCCTCCGCCTCTGCATCACGAAGGGATTTGGCGAAAGCGCGGTCCTTTTCCTCCGTGATCGCCTGTTCACGCCTCTGTATTGGTAAGATTAGCGCCGTAAAAAGCTCTCTATCAAGCTGGGCATTGCCAGTGGCCTTGATGGATGGGAAGTGTGAACTGTTTCCCGAGGATTTCCAGATAACCAGAGGGTGCTCTCGAGCCTCATCGGAGCGTATCGGCTTTTGCCGGAAAACCACATCAGTGAAGAAGTGCTTCCAGGTCTTCTTGTGCATTTCCAGCAGGGTTGGTCGGGCTTCGAGGTAAGACCAGTTCGCAGCGAGGAGAATGGAATCGCGTTTGTTCTTCGCTAGGTTCGGGAACTCTCGGGCTGCCAGAGACTGCACCGCCTTCTTGTATTCGTTCGTCTTGAACACGTCGTGCATGGAAATAGCGAGTCTCGAACCGACCGCCCTCTCCTCCTCTTCTTGTGTTCTGATCCGGCCCTTCACGTAGGATTCGGGGCATTTCAGAAGCATGTTTACAATGACAAACAATCTGGACTCGGGCGAAAAGCTCTCGAGCATCTCACGGAAAACGGCGATCTTGAACTCGGGAAATAGTTCGGCGAGCGTCTCGATGCTTTGATTGAGGTGGGCGATGTCTCGGGGGATCTCAGGTATGGGCGCAAGTTGCGACTCGTCGGATATGTACTCAGGGGTATCTGCGCGAGTCGAGGGCTTCGCCCGTATGATGCTTGCCCAAGAAGCCATCTTGAACGAGACCGTGGCAGTGGGATATCTTAGACGGAATATTACGAATTGACTGGCGCCGACTGAGAGTCTTCGAACGAGTTGGGGCGTAGGCGGAGGGTAGAGGGTAAAGTGACCACGGGTCTCGTGTGCTGTGATCAGCTTGGCGGGCGTCTGAAGACAGGCATGGTAGCGCGGGTACGCGAGTCTTGCTTGCTAGACAAGACGCAGTAGAGTTTCTCGGGACAGAGACAAGCGCCCAAGACGTGCACAAATAAGACGCAGGCGAGGAAGCTCAAGTGGTGCAATGGCAATGATGATGTGTTGGAGGAGGTCGTGGTGGTGGTGGCGGCGGCGGTCGGCTGAACTCTGCGGGATGAGGTCGCACAATGCATCGCACTCGGTTATGTTGTTAGCAGTAGCAGGTATGCAATCAGCAATAAGCATTATGCATTTCTTAGAGTTTCTTGAAAGCGCCAAGGTCCCGGTCCACGGGCTGGCCGGGCTCTGTCCGGGGACAGCCGGCCTGGTAGGCATGGAACGCGTCCCGCGGACTCCGTCATTGGCTTCTCTGCGCAGTCGCGTGGTACTGGCTGTAGACTCTGTCTGTCATTCCACCTCGTCTGCCGCCCGCGCATGCGTTACCCCGTGTGCCATTGGAATTAGCGTCGAACGTCTTCGGTATTGTCGCCATCAACAGCTGTTGAAATCCCCGGATGTTCGTCTGAGTCCTGACCTGTGCTATGGGATCAGGGTTGGAAGGCGAACTCGAGTTGGGGGAGCTAACAAGAACCTACCACCTGCAGGCACCTAGGTACAGAGTACGCAGGTACTCAAGGTCATGCAACGCTATCTTTCCAACTGCCGAGACCGATACCTCCCTAGATCCTGACAGCGCATGGCTTTGGAGTCGATGACAACTTAATCACTGATTCCAGCACTGGTATCGTATCCAGTCCCGTACCTTGTGAATTATTAGCGTCGGTAGCTTGCTGTGGCAAGTCTAAGGCGGGCGGGATCACAGCTACACTAACCGTGCAGAAGTATGCGCCTGGCCTGCAACTCGCTCTACATGTAGCGGTTGGGATAATTACTACCTACCTGAACGATTAACCTACTACTTTATTAAGCAATAGGATAATCAAGTCCTCGAATGACTGTCTTATAAACTGATTATGATGGTATAACCGCTAGCAACATGATTATCTCACTGTAGATTTCGGCAGACACCTTGAAGAGGGAGAACCATGTCGATGCTGAGTGTACCTACCACTTGCCTACGTGATGAACTAGGTACCGGAAGTCGCCAGGCGTAGGCTTCTAGAGGCTGATAGGTAGAACGCCACCCTCTGGGGGACTTTCTGAGCGCAGCGAAGAAGGTCCCCGGAGGGTGGACGTTTTCCCATGGAATAAAATGCCAAAAAATGGCAAAAGAAAGGGCTCAATCGGGATTCGAACCCGAGGCCGAACTGCAAGAATTCGTTTCTTTCGAACTTCTGGGTGTGTCCCTAGCCGCTTTGGTGCGGGCGGGTTGATACGACCGGAGGCGGAGCTAGTTGCTCTTGTCCACTGGCCGCAATGAAACTAAACTTTGATGTGTGCCGCACACTAAGCGATTTGGATTGCAAACCTTACCTTACACATTGCGTGTTGGTTCTCTTGATCCCATGCAACGTGCCCATACCGCGTCTTGGTGCACGCGGCGCGGTGGGCGCCACGCCCAACCATGGGCCAGGGCACACCCATCCCCGGAACAGGTAATGGCTCCACTAACCCTGCGCACAAGCGGTTCATGTTACATAGCGTGACGTAAAACCTCAGCCTCCAACAACAGTTGATCCACCAAAATCGGCTGTTCCTTCGGCTCAATGGTCTAGTGGTATGATTCCTGCTTCGGGTCGCACCCAGAAGTTCGAAAGAAACGAATTCTTGCAGGAGGCCTCGGGTTCGAATCCCGATTGAGCCCTTTCTTTTGCCATTTTTTGGCATTTTATTCCATGGGAAAACGTGGTGGTGAGCTGGGGAGGTGGTCTGGGGCGAAGAGGCCGACCGTGGAGGCGCAACTTAGTTTACACTGTATTTTTTTTCACACACACGCGTACCCGCAAGCACACCTTCTATAACAACGAAAGATTTGAATTAAATGACCGGTTGGTCGACTTTTTGCATCAGTTGGCGCAAAAGCGCACGCTGGGAATCAATCCCCGTGATCCGGGACCCACCCGGAGCCGCCGTGGTCGTCAAGTAGAGTTTGAAGGCCGGGTACACCCGTAGGAAGGAGGATCGATGCTGGAAGGAATGGGCATCTATTTTGGGAAAAGAAGGCCGGGTTAGCTAATTCAGAGCAGTTCAGATGGTGTGCTCTCAATTGTGCATTGTGCATCCATCCCCCAGCAGCGCTTCGGCCACAGGTCGACCTGCGGTCGACCTGTGGTCCTGTGGGACGATCACCTCCCAGCGTGCAGCATCCCGACCTCAGGTGCCCAGTGGCTGGCTATACTACACTCAACCAGATACTTGGGTAGCAAGAAGAGCAGCAGAATCGTCCGTCGTAGGGGTAGGAGTAGGACGCTTGCATTATGGCAGCACAGGCACATGTCCAGCATGTTAAGAACAGCACTTATTCATCAACCCCCGGCGAGGCGAAAAGCGGCGACCGGAAGCACACTTGCACAGGATAGGTATCTTGGTTTTCTATCTCGCATCATCTATCATGCCCTTCCCTCTTCGTATCTTTCTCTTGCACGACAGCCGCCTCCGCTGGCTGCTTCGAAGACCGCATCTGCCCCTCGGCCTTCGGTGCATTGCCCTGGGTCTTGAGCTTGATGAAAGGGGCCAAGAGGAGGCTGGCCCCGGAGAGCGCAACTCCAACCTGGAAGGTACGGGTATATTTAAGCATCGGGTTAGCAATACCCGCGCTGCTCAGCTCGATGGAGGAGAATACAGCTGTGGATATGCCCATCACGGCAGTGTTGGACAAGCGGATAACGACGTTGAATATCCCACCAGCGAGCGACTGCTGATGCGGTGGCAGGGACTGCATGACGTACATCTAAGGTAGGAGCATCCCGAGTCGTCAGTTCCTCAATCCCAATCGATAAGGGGTGGTGCTCTCCGGGGTCGCATGTGCAAGACTTACATTGGCCACGTTGAATTGGAGGTCAGCACCCGCTACGTTCAACACTAGAGCTGGGAATGTAAAGGCCCAGTAGCTGCTTTCCGCACCCATAAACGAGAACAGCAAGCTAGCTGCCAGGTAGGCGACAGCACCAAACACCATGATCGCCGTGTTATTGACACGATGCAGTATGCGCCCAGCGACTACATTCCACAACAAACCCGCAATGGCCATCGGGAGCAGGTGCACGGCCACCGTGAGCGTTTCGAGCTGCTGGACTTCTTGCATGAAGTACGCCACCCAGAAGCCGGTGGCCGTGAAGCTCATGTTGCCGAAGAGAACGACGAGGATGATCTGTGCGATTGTCAGTCGATGCCGAATCGGGCGAGACGGAATCCTCACCAAGCTGAAGTTTCGGTCCTTCCAGATATGGGGAGGCATCAGAGGCGTGGGGAATATGCGCTCCCAGAACGCGAAGATGACCAGCAATGCAACACCGACCACCAGTAAGCCGATCACCTGCGGCGCCGACCAGCCGTCTTGGGGTCCTAGGCTGGTACCGGTCAGCAGCTGGCACTTGATGGGCTCAAGGACGGTCGAAAGGTCCCGATCACCTCCCAGTATTGGCAAACTTACGTCAAACCAGCAGTGAACATGCCAGTCCCAAAGATGGTCAGGACTGTTCCCACGAAATCAAAGCTTTTCAAAGTACTTAGCCGCTCCCGCAAGGGCGCTCGATCGAAGTTCTCGACGTTCGGTACCGCCCAAACGGCAAAGACAGTGAAGACCGCCCAAATGATACTCAAGGTAACAAAGGCAGCACGCCAGCTCGAAAGCTGGGCGGCAATGCCGCAGATGATGGTACCGAAGACGAAACCCAGCGGATTTCCGGCCGAGAAGGCGGAGAAAGCCATGTTCTTCCGCTTGGAGGGGGCCGAGTAGGCGGCGCCCAGAATGCCGATGGCGGGCGGCACGACCATGGCCGACGGGATGCCGAGCACGCCGCACACGATCAGCAGCCAGAACGGGTTCTGCGCAAAGGCGACTACCAGCACGAAGGCACTGAAGGAGCCCATGCCCATCAGGAACATGGCTTTGCGACCGAGCAGGTCCGCTAGCTGGCCCATGGCGAGCTGAAAGGCCCCGGCCACGAGACTGTTCTGGCGTCAGTAGTGTCATAGGCCTTGCATACTTGGATATGAGAGGAAAGACTGCGACAAGAAGCGAATGAAAAGAAGGACAATCGTACGAGGGCGCGGCGGTAATCCAGGAGATTTGCCCCTGGGTCATGTTCAAGTCCCGAGAGACCGGAACGGTGACGATCATGGCAGTACCCGTGAGGAAGGACGTTGTTGCCGTAGCCACAGTGGCCATGAAGACGAACGAGACCTCCTTGATGGTGTGGTTGAAGCATTCGGGACGGTCGCCGAAATGCGTACGGATCTTCTCCAACGGCGACACGCCCAGCTCGGCCTCCTCCTCCGCATCCGCAGCGGGACCAGCTCTTGCACCGGCGCCGAAGTTCGCGGCATCCTTTGATATCGGCGTTTGCGATGCTTCTTCCCCGCTGTCAGCGGCCGCCTGCTGAAGCGACATGTCGGTAATTTGTGGTATCTGCTCCGGGGGACACGCCATCCTCGATGATCCAAAATCCAGACACCAGTGGTAAAAGAAAGCAACGGGGCGCTCACGATGACCACATCAACCCAGCGCAAAAGCTATGCAACAGAATGATTGCGGTCATGAAGCTGTCGATACTGAGTGACAAGTGGCGCTTGGCCTTCATCACCGCATCTTACGATGTTGATCAAGTGGTAGGGGGGTCAACCAAGAATCGCCCGACCGCTCGCGGCCGCTGTCGGAAGCTGTCAAGACTGACTGGGGATCGTTAGCGTCGGGTCTGGGGATCCATAGCTCTAAGTCCGAGGAACTTCCACTCCTGGCCCGGTCGGGTCTGGGGATCCAGAGCTCTAAGTCCGAGGAACTTCCACTCCTGGCCCGCATCGGGTCTGGGGATCCAGAGCTCTTGTCCACATTGAAGACCCCCATGCTCTCTTCCCTGGAGGAATGCCGGCCCGCTCGAGATATTCTGCAGCTGCTCATCGGACCAGTTCGAGTGCGGAGGTCCAGCTGCCACCTCCTATCCACAAGGCGTGGCTGGCTGGCTGCTAGTCCTAAGTTCTTCTGGTATCCTCAACTACGACACTACCACAATCCCAGGCCGATGGCATTCCCAATGCGTTTCCACGCCGGATTCCCGAGACCGGAGACCTCGTGGCTAGTAGCAGCGTCGGTGCAAGCTTGAAAGTCGGTGCCGCTCAGTAATACGGGTGGTCAGTCACGCACGCCAATCCCATGGCACCCGGGCCTCAGGTCGAAGAACGAAGAGCACAGTGGCACAATGACTGATCCGTCGATCATCTTTCTTTGATCTTGCCATGGAGTACAATTCAGAATAACCACTGGAATAATCGATTCGCTAGGGATGATCTCGATAGGGATCCCTTTGTCACCTACCGGGCGGGCCTCCATTCGCCACCATTCTACCACAGCAGCATCTTGGAACTGGGCACACTTACGGGGATGAGCAACTTTCCTGCATGACTTGTGAATTTCGACTGATACCTATATCGTCGGGAAGGGGACATCGAAAGGAAGAAGGGGAGATTGAAATGACAAAAGAAACTAAACAAGAACGCTGATCTACTAGATCTCCGAGTTCCTTTTACCCTGAATCCCAGCATATTCATCTGAACGATCGGATCGAATTCATGTACGTGGCCTCAACGTACACGATCCGAATGAGAGCACTACTCTCAGCAAACAACAGCCGACAAGATACGCCGGATCTGGCGCAGCCACCTCTCCGACCGAGAGGAGGGTCCCGCAGGCGTAGCGGCCGCTTCAAGCTGAACCTCGCCTTCGCGGCCAGTCTTGGCATCATGCCATATCTCGGTTTCTACCTCGGAATCAGTCTGTTCCACGGATGGGGCATCCGGATCCTCCATACTTACCTCTGCGGGGGCCTCGGCCTTGAGCGCAGTGGCCTGCGCAACCGCGGCCTCGTACGATGGCGGCTCGTCCATGGCGGCCTTGCCATCCTCGTCCTCGTCCTCCCTGACATCCGGGGCGTCTTCCTTCTTAACGTCCTCGACGACTTCCTCCTCGACGGTCTCCGGAACCTCCTCCACAGCCGGCGTGTACGGCGGCGGCTCTACGTCGTCCTCTACCGGCCCGTCGTAGAGGGGAAGCGGCTCAAAGGGGGGCTTGGGCACATACCCCCGCTTGACCGTGATCCCGGACCCATCGAGGAAGGGCAGCCACATGAGGCCTGCAGCCTTGAACTGCTTTTGCCGGTCGAATATCCGGGTGAAGATATTGTCCGCGCCGTGTGTCTCTTCCTTGATGAGGTTATCGACGAACCTCATCAACGACAGGCCTTGCCGCTCCATGACCTCGAGGTCCTCCAGAGCCAACTGACGCCCAAAGTTGTAGAAGGCGTCATAGATGGTCCGCTTGTCCCTCTTCTCCGTCACACCGAGAAAGTCCACCTCAGGTATCTCGGCGACGAACGGCTCCGCCGTGTAGTCCTCCATGCTCTCGAAGAAGTACGTCACCTCCGTCGCGTACATCTTCTCGAACGTCGTGCTATCGGGTATGCGCATCTTGGTTACCCGGGATGGCTCCGCCCAGTCCTCCTGCTTGTACAGGATGACTGGAGGAGCGGGACGACGCGTTGGGTGACACATCTTGGCTTTCAAACTGTCTCAGCAAGACAGTTCTTGGTTTTCTTGTGACTTGCGGTGTTCGTCTCGTATTTTTCTGATGATGTCGAGCTGAATCTTCCCTGTTGATGACGGGGTTCAAGGGGGCTTTAATACACGTCGGCCATGATGCGTGACAGACCCATGGGCTTTCTTCAAACGTATGAAAAAGGGCTTTGTACTATCCCTGGAGGACCCAATGGTGCAATATGCTGCGAATCGTATTCGACGCTGGCATCTTGTCTCAAGAACAATAGGCATTGTCAGCTGCACCTGCTTGGTAGCGAACCTACGTGGAACAATGCAATGACTAGAGGGAGAATGCAATGATCCGAAGGACAATGCCCACGTCTCGATACAGAAGAGGTGCTGAAAGCAAGCCCAATGCAACTCTTGGTTTGTACTCGGAGAGCCTGCAGGTATAATATGCTGTTCCCGCAAACTGGAAAACCGAGAAGCAACTCTAAGCAAGTACCAACACATTCAAAAAGAAAACCCCGGCATATCAATCCTACTCAAGACTGACTGGTAAGGCTCTGATACCCAAGATGGACGCTTACAACGTCCTAGTCAAGGTTTACCAATGCGGCCACGAAGTCATCGTGCCGGTCTTCAAAGACAACTGGAAACCATCTTTCGAAGAGCCGGTTCATTACATTGGTAAGTGCGACACCTGCACCTTTCCTAAGTTGCTTGAAAGATTTCGACTCTTCAACAACGTCCATCTTGAGTTCAAGCTGGGCACGGCCACCTTACTAGCGTACGAGTTGTTTGAAGCCAAGCATTGCCTCTCATCTGAGAACGTCGACCAGCTCATGCGTCACTGGATGCGGGGCATCTCGCAGCACATCTTGGAGGAGGGGAAGCAGAAGGCCCTCTACGAGGGCCTGGTCCAGAGTGTCGCGGAGAAGGATGGGCCGCTCGCAGGTAAGGAGATGAAGGCACTGCTGGGGTCGGGCCACATCCGCTTCATCAAGAAAGGGCGCGGGTACTCTCGACCGATCGGGCGCCGCTCAACTCTCGCTCCGCTACGAGTGGCCACGCTCTCACGACCTAGCACGGCATCGCCCAGCTCGCCGAGTTTCGGGGCAGCTTCCAGGCTGGGAAAGTCTGGCTCGCCCTTCGTAACAAGTCCAACCTCGCCCACTGGCGTCCATGGTCGGGTTTCTGCCGACGAGCACTTCGGCCTCGACCACGAAGAAGAGGACCATACCAACCTCCATCACGCTTTGGAGAGACTGCACAATCTGATGCAGGCGACCGGCTTGACCGAACACTGGGGTAATCCTCAGGCCGAGTCCCAGTCGATCCACAGCTTTTGCGATGACCTGGAACGAGAGAAGCTCGGTCTGGAGCGTGCAAAGGCCCTCAAGAAGAAGACGGGCCTGAAGAAGTAAGTTCTAGTCTCGGGGATTGACTTCGAAGAGCAGACCGATGGTATTTCGTCGGTTGTAAGGGGAGGAGAAGGTCAGTGTTGCGCGATGACATTCAAAAAAGATATAGAATCTCTTTTGCATTTCAGGGAACTGTTCATTGGAGTATAAAATACCAACCACTTCATTGTTTCCAATATTGGTACCGAACTTGTAACATTTGTCCGTACTTCCACACTACTCGAACATCGTGAAACTCGTGACCTCGCTGTATTCAAAACGCCGCAGTCCCAAGCATACAGTGGTAGTAGTACCCTGAGTCCGTCCAAGCAGAACTCCAAACAAGCTTGTCAGAAACGCTTCCCACTTCGCAGCCGCTTAGCCAACGGCCCGGTTTTCTCCTCCTCCTCCTCCTCCTCCCACTTCATATCCAGCCGCTTGCGCTTACACCAAGTTCGCATGGCGGAGGGTTTTAGCGCGGCATCGGGCGCGGCGCCGTCGTCGTCCGCCTCGATGGACGGCCGCGGGACGTCCCAGCCGGGGTTGGCGACGGACGGGCGCGGCGGCAGCGGGGACGACGGCGTGAAATCGCTCTTGTTCTTGTTCTTGTTCTTCTCCTCTCCCCCTCCGTGGGCGTGGTGGTCCTCGGCGGACGACGGGGCGGAGGAGGAGGAGGGGGACAGCAGCCCGTCCTGCGCCAGGATCTCCGGTAATACCCCTTCGAGTCCTGCGCATTCCCACGGGCGCAGCAGGTCCGCGGGCGCGTGCGCGTCCACCACCCGCGACCACTGCGCCGTGTAGTAGCCGCCCGACCGGTCTTCGTCTTCGTCGTCGTCGTCGTCGTCGTCGTCGGAGTGGGAGTCGGAGTCTTTCAGCGGGAACGCGGAGCCCGGCTCGGCGTCTGCGTCCCATGCTTCGGTGGTGGCGTTGCTGCTGCTGCTGCTGCTGTTGTTGCTGTCTACAGCTAGGGTGGTGTCGTCGGATGACCCGGTTGCGGCATCGCGAGGCGCGTAGTCTTGTTCTCCCGAGTTCTCGATCAGTGGCGTCGTCGACGACGACGACGACGATGCCTCGGTTACGGCGGCGTGGCCGGTAAGGTCTTGTCCTTCTTCTGCTTCTTTTTCCTCCTCGGCGTCGAAAAGCGTCGACGACGACGGCGACGATCCCGAGGTGTTTTGCGTTGCCGACGCCGCCTCCTGTTGTGGCGGCGGCGGCGTCGGCGCCTCCCACCAGTAATGCATGTGGTAGCACATTTCGGCTCTGAGGGCGGCGAATTTTGCTTCCGCGACCGTTCGCCATTTGTCGGTTTTCCAGCCGACTGCCGGCATCTCGAAGATGTCCGATTCGGACATGATGATGGTGATGATGGTTGTGGTGATAACTTGTGAGAGGGTGGATGATTGTTTGAGAAGGTCGAGGTGATGTTGTTGTGTAAGCGGGGCGGATAGAGCACTTTTCAGGTGCAAGCGTCGAGAGCAATGTTGATTGCTGATGAGAAGCCGAGATGGGTTCTCCTAGGTTGGACGATATTTGTTGGCGATCTGCCTGGGTGTCTGCTTTGGTTGAAGGTGGAAATGTAGACCAATGGATGAACGCTTCTGGTAGCAAAAAGGGTTGAAGTGGTGGCCAAGTGTCAATGTTCTTGAAGTCGAATGTGTACGAGAATGAACATGTGAAGAGTGGAACTGCAAGAGATGGGTGGGTTCTGGGAAACCGAGCGTATGAGGGTATCCATGGTGAGAAGACTGCCTATATAGGAGAAAGGCCCCCCGGAGAAAGGTGCCTAATACAAGGCCTGATAGCTTGAATCTTGCTGCTTCGAGTCGATGTTTAAAAAAAAAATGCTGAAGAGAGTTTCCTCGCAGACAGTTACAGCGACGCCACTAGCTTTATGGCATTTTGGCTGGAGTTTATTCCCAAAGTGTAGAGGACGGGTCCAACGAGAATGTCTTCGGATGCTTCTATTCGGTAAGAGACTGTATCATGTCCTCGGACTTCTCAGGAAATTCACCACACCGCCACAGTAGCCGACGAGATTATCCAATCGAGCGCATTCAGCCGCCTGGTGTTTCTTCCATTCCTGCAGGGCGCCCATGAGAACCTCGCTTTCCAAGACCAGATCGAAATGCAGTCGAAGGAAGACCGTCATCCACGCTTGGGTGAGCTCATAATCTTTACGCGCCTTGAGACGACTTGTCAAAGCATGGATGAACTGGAGCAGCTCGTTCGTCTCGTCCTCCCCACCCAGCGACAACGAACGCAGCTCAAGATCAGCCGTCGACGGGGATAAAGACTTCAAGTGTTCGATGAAATCATCGTCTGGAAGAGATTAGCTGAAGCTCGGAAACACGCATAGGTAGACAATCTTACAATTTCCACTGGCAGCACTCTCTTGGAGGATACTGCTGAATGCTTGCTCCATTCGGCTCCGTTCGAACCTCGTGATTCTCGAGGATGGCTGCTCATCGTTCGGTATGGCGTCCTCCCCGACCTTGTCTAGCGACGCAGCACCGTTGGCTGACGGTAAGAAAAACGGTGCTTTTTCAGGCGCCTTGGGGGCCTCTTTTGGCTTGTTCCTCTGTTTGATTAAGTCGAGGTGCAAAAGTGTCTGCCATCTACTGCGAGGAACCAGACTGAGGGTCATCATGTCTGTGCTGAGCTGATCGACGCTAGGGGCTGTGACACCCTCCTCCTCCATCTCAGCGGCTCCTTCGTCCTCAAAGGCGGCTTCCAACAAGGCTTGGCCGCCCTCGCCCGATGCCGTCGGGCCTGATATCTGCTCAACAGTGCTCTCGGATATCTGCCGAGTCGGCACATGCGTGAAGAGTGTTCTGTTGTTCCAGATATTGACGCCCAGCTCTCCTTCAGAGGCGGCGGCTAAGTACTCGCCCGTGGCCGAGAATGCCAGAGCCGTGCAAGGCCTCTCCAGCCGAATGGCGTCAATAAGGTGACTGGTTGGCAGGTCCCAGACGCGTATCACCGAATCTTGAGACGCCGCTACTATCCACCGGCCATCGTTCGAAAACGTAAAGTCATTAATCTTGCCCTGGCATCCCCAGAACTCACGGATGGTCTGTTTCGTCTCGACATCGACCACCCGTATAGAGTTATCGTCGCAAGAAAATGCCACCAAGTCGCTTGCAGAATGGTAGCGGCAACCGGTGATCGCGGTCATCGGGGCCCAGTTGATCTCATGCTGGAGGTTCCCCGTGAGGAACTCCCAGAACTTGACCCTCCCATCAAGCGAGCAGCTGATCACGCACTTGTTCATCGAATCCACGATGATGCCCGTGACAGCTTTGGTGTGCTTTCCCGTTCCAGGAAGAAATCTACTAGACGAGCGGGCTTCAAGTTGCACCACAGTATCAGCTTGCTTCATTTGCTGCAGCTTAACCTGTCTTGCTTGCGCCGGCGTGAGCTTGGATGGAAACCTCTGGCGGTGCAAACCAGACTGGAGATTGAACATGTCGATAGATCCTTGCACGGATCCCACCACAGCAAAGGTCCCGCATGGACTCATTGTCACAGTTGACACGCTCGCCCCGTCGCCTGTCTGGAATGCCCAACGTCCTGCCCGCTTGCGGCCCCAGAACCAGGTGCGTACATAGGGATCGTCCTTGTGAGCAGTCACGACACTCTCCCAACCGGTCATGCCACTGAGTTCAGCGTCAAGCGGCTTCTTTTGGTCGCGGGACTTCTGCCAGAGAGCCTGCTTGCCTGGCATGGCGCCCATGCCACCGTCCCTATTCAGAGAACAAGCTATGCAGGTGATTTCTGGCGCTTTCAAATCGTCGAGTGTCGTGGTGGGACCATGGCTCAGAGCATTGCCAGCGAGGATGCCGAATTTCTTCGCTTTCTTTCGAATATTGCCCTGGCTCAATTCCGTGCTTTGGCCGTCGCGGCGAAGACTCCAGCCCCACAAACTCCGGTCTTGACCACCACTCAGCAGCCACTTGTTGCCGGCCTCGGCCCCTTCAAAGTCTGTTGGCAAGAAGCGAAGAGATGTGGGAGGAGCCGCATGGCCACTCCGGGTATGTAGGATTCGCGGTATAGGCGAGAAAGGCGTCTCGTCAAAGATCCAGGTCTTTAGGGAGTTATCGCGGCCGCTCGTGACGATGACAGGCTGACCAGCAAGGAACTCCACTTTGCTCACACCTCCACGGACTCGGAGGCCTTCCTGGGCAGGCGGGTTATGCGCACTTCTCAAAACACCCATCACTCTGCCACCATCGTTCAGATCCCAGAAGGTGACATCGCCGTTGGCTTCGGTAGCTGTAGCCATGACACCTTCTTTGCGACCGTCCTGGCCGGCGCCCATGCCGTCAGTGCGAAATGCTATACTGGTCACGGGCGCGTCTTCTGTACCGGCAGTCACTTGAAGCACGCGCTTGTCCGTAAGCACATTGTGGATCACGAGTGGTCCTCCAGCATAGGCGATTGCCATCATCGACAACGCAGGCGAGGGCTGCAGGCAGGTTACGGGACCGCATTTCGGCGAGGGTGGGAGGATGGTGTAGATCAGTTTGCCGGTCGATACGTTCCAGATCTCGACCCATCCGTCTCGTCGGCCAGCAAACACCTTGTTGAGGTAGGTTGGCATGGTGCAGATGCCTCCGGTCAGCTCGTTGTCACCCTTTTTCGAGGCCATGGTGAACAAGGTGGTGTAGTGCTCGAATGTGGTCGTTTGCCAGACTTCAATTCTCGTCGAACCGCATGCGATTATCCAGGAGCCGAAGACAATAATCTGCTTAAGAGGTTCTTGCAGGTCAAGCGGGAGTTCCAGCTCGCCGACCTTCTTCCCCCGCTGGAAAATCCACAAGCCTCGGGCATCCTTTTTGCGGGTGCCCCCCCAAGCGGCAAACACCTTCTCTTTCCAGGCGCATGTGGCGGTGATGTCGGCAGGAGTCTGGGGCCGGGTCATAAAGACGAGATTGAGGCCGCGTTTCAAGTCGTAGGTCTGTAGGGATCGGCCAATGGAGGTGGTGACCTGAAAGGTGGTACGGCCTAGAGGTATGGAGGTGAAGGGGACATTGGTGGGGGACACTAAGCCGACTGTCTGTCACCAGGTCAGTATGGTCGGTCAGTCATGGATATCGACATCAGGCGTCTGCCTCGCGCAACGTACTCGGAAGGGAGCAAATATCTTGGAATGGCGCGTCTTGGAGGGTTTGGGCTTTGCGACAGCGTCGAGCCGCTGACGTTTGACCAGTGGCCCGTCCTGCTCGGAGTGCGGCATGCTGTCGACTGCTGGTGCGCAGCCTTGCGCTGTTTGGCAGTCTTCTTCCGCCTTTCGATCGGGAGCGAGGGTCTATTGTCTTGAGGGCTGGCCTTGGACGTAATCAGAAATGCGACGGTAGAGCTAGGAATGCGATTGAGCTCTGGAACTTCTGGAAATAATTTTTGAACCCTGCGAACAGTTAGGATGCGCAAAGACCAATCAGCAGTGCTTTCGAGCTCAGTGCTAGCGGTGCCCCACCAGAAGATACTCAAGTACCTACCTAAGGAAGTACTGATCCGGGATTCTGTGATAAGATAACACTCAGGAACAACAACGATAATGTTTATGGGAACATGAGAATTGCATGAGTATTCCGTTGAAACATGAACATATAGCCTTCCTCGTTAAAAAAAGATGGTTGGGGAATCAGTCGAAAGCCACGATTTCATTCAGACGATGTATTCCAGTGGTGTCTTATCTTTCTTATCGAGTAAAATAGCGGGCCTCACGTCGGCATTATAAGCTCCAGGGCTTCCGTTCCTCCATGTCAATGATCACTTTCAGGGCAGCGGCGCTTTCGCACAATCAGTCTTCAAGTCGTGATGACAGAAAATGGTACTCCCTCCTATAGTAGGTAGGTAAAGTAAGTACTCAGTGCCATCTCACCAAGTTCGCTACCCAATCTAGCAACAATCAAACAGAGAAATAGGGATTACAGGAGGATCTCCGAGGAAAGTTCTCCATAAAGCACCTACTCGGTAATTCCAGTAAGAAAAAAAAAAAAGGTCGCGTCTGCCAGCACACCACCCTGTTCATTGGCTTACGGCCTGGAGGATTGGGTTAGTCAAGAAGAATGAGGTCATGCTATTCGCTGCAAGAGCCTGCAAGAGCCTGCAAGAGTCGTCTTCATGTGTTACCGTGTCTTCAGACGTCATGTCAACACTTATTATCCTCGTCTCACGACAATGGCACACTGGCAAGATTGTTGCTTTCGGGCTTTCGCTAGCGGTTCGCCTGCACTGGGGGTTGCCTTACTCGCTTGCTAAACCTTCCAGCTGCCTGCCGTTGACCGCTCACTCTCGCACGCCGGGACTCTTCACCCCCATAACGATCTTCGCAGACCTGACCGCTACGCCCACGGGTTGGCGACATTTGTGGCCCGCTTCTCCGTAAGGTCTTCTAGATCTCGCTACTTGCCTTGGCGGGGTTTCTCTCGGGTATTTCACCTGGACACTGGCTGACTGGGCAGCGGTGCATTGTTCAGACAACTCAGGAGAGGGGAGCCCCTCCGAGGACCGTGGGTTATAATAATAAATAAGCCTCAGCTTCCCGCCGTTGCTTCTGCGCTTTCGATGCGACACAATCCGCTCATATACAGGGTTTGTCAGGCACCGAAAGCTTTCACCTAAAACAAGCCTAAAATCAATGCTAACCTTCCCTCTGGTGCGTCTGTAGGTACGCGGGATAGGCGCTCAGGTACGGGCGTTGGCGTCTGTGTCGCCAGAATTGCACCGTGCGCAAGACAGACGAGCGCGGAAACTTATCGCTCACTAAAGTGCTTTAGCTTCTGTCATCGCGATGGAGGCAAACTCAAACCCCCCCAAAACACGCACTCTGTCGTCTTGGTCTGTCAACAACAACAGCAACAGCATCAGCATCAACAACTTGGTCCCCCCGCGGCCCAGCTCGCCTTCTTCCTCGGTAGCCAGTAGCGTCGCCAGTGGAAAGGCCCGCCACGCCGCCCCTGTAGGCACCACCGAAAGCCCCATCGGGCCAGCGAGTTTGTCTATGCCGCCTTCTCTCACCAGGCCACTACTAAAACCTGTTCATCGCTCGGGCCTTCCCTACAGTCGCCGCGAGTCTGCTACCACCTCCGATGCTGGGAGTGAGGACCTACAACATCCCTTTGCTGACGAGTCCGCTATTGACGATAGCGACATCACCCCCAAAATCAACCCCAGCAGCCCTGCTCGCATCGCTGGTCTTCATCCCCAGCTCCCTGATCCTATCGTCAGCCCCCATCCCTCTCACTCCTCTCCCGACAAGGACAGTCTCAAGCGCATCTCGGTCTCCTCCGTCTTCTCTCTGGCATCTGCACGTGGCGTCACGAGCTCCGCGCTGTCCCCCAACGGCTCCGACGGTGCCCGCAACGTTCAACGTTCTGTTTCCGGCTCGGGACTGATGGCTTCCAACAAAGGTCTGGGTTCCGTCGCGGGACAGAGCGAGGCCGGCGTGTCCAACGTGACCGTCACCACCTCGTCCAACTCCAACGCGCAAACCACTGCTGCCGGTGGTCCTCAGCTCACACCGCAGAGCTCTAACCACGGGAACCCGCTGGATCTCGTTAAGCGCAGTCCTGCTCCAACCTCTAATCCGACGCCTCGGGCGCAGCCGCCGACCAGATCTCGCAGTAGGGCTAAGCGCCGGTTCAGCGGCAGCACCGCCAGTGCCCACAGTCCGAGCAGCGACAGAGCCCCCCAGCCGCGCGAGAAGGAGGAGGCCAAACCCGCTCCATGGGGCATCATCGGAGTCTGTGCCTTGGATTCCAAAGCAAGAAGCAAGCCCAGCCGGAACATCCTCAACAAGGTCATAGCAAACCGTGAATTCGATGTTGTAGTATTCGGGGACAAAACCATTCTAGATGAAGGTATGTCGTCACCTCCCCGTGGGTCAACTCCTTGATTTATGCAGTGCTGATATGGAACAGAGGTGGAGAACTGGCCGATATGCGATTATCTGATATCCTTCTACTCGGATGGATTTCCTTTGGAGAAAGCCATTGCCTATGTCAAGGCTCGTAAGCCATTCTGCGTCAACGATGTACCCATGCAGAAAGTCCTGTGGGACAGGCGGTTGTGTCTGCGCATTCTTGACAAGATTAACGTTCCCACACCTCGGCGGCTGGAAGTCAACCGTGATGGTGGGCCGAGTCTCCTGACCCCCGATGTTGCGAAATACATAAGAGACGTCAGCAACATCACACTTGAGCCTACTGACCCAGAGCACTACCGATTTCCCCGGAAAGTTGAGCTGCTAGATGATGGCGATATCCTCAGTGTGGATGGCACTCTACTTAAGAAGCCTTTCGTGGAGAAGCCCACGAGTGGTGAGGATCACAACATTATCATCTACTTCCCAAAGTCAGCCGGCGGCGGTGCTCGGAAGCTTTTCAGAAAGATCGGCAACAAGAGCTCGGAATTTGTTCCAGACCTCACAGTGCCTCGTGCAATCACCGAACCAGAGGGAAGCTATGTCTACGAGAAATTCATGCAGGTGGACAACGCGGAAGACGTCAAAGCCTACACCGTCGGCCCCTCGTACTGTCACGCCGAGACAAGAAAATCCCCGGTCGTCGATGGCGTTGTGAGGCGCAACACTCATGGCAAAGAGATTCGATATGTGACATCGCTGTGCCAAGAGGAGAAAGAAATGGCGAGCAAAATCGCTAGCACTTTCGGACAACGCGTGTGCGGCTTCGACCTCCTCCGTGCGGGAGGTAAAAGCTACGTGATTGACGTCAACGGTTGGAGTTTCGTCAAAGATAACGAGAGCTATTACGACCACTGTGCCAGTATTCTGAAGGAGATGTTCAAGAAAGAGAAGATCCGCCGCGGCGGTCCGACTCCTCCTCTTCCATCGCCAGCTACTTCAGACATTAGCGATCCTTTCACCAGAGCTCTTCTTGCTACCAAGGAGAAGGAAGGCCAGGCCTCGGGTCCGCACTCGGCACAGTCTAAGGCTGCTGCTAGAAATAGTGTGGTCTCCTCGGAAGAGGCCAAGGAAGCAAGTGTGGACGAGCAAGCCGCTTCACTTCCAAAAGCTGAATCAGGGTTAGCAAATATCGCGGCTAAGATCCAGAGCGGCATCTTGAACCCTGTTGCCAGCCTTGCCTCGGGCTCAGTACCCAGCAGCGTACCACCAACGGCTCCAGCGACACTGCCAGCTACTCCTCTGAACCTGACCGAGGAAAAGTCCAATGCATCCCAGGAGCAGCCTACCCCGCCCCCACCGCCACCGAAGCACTCATGGAAGCTCAAGGGCATGGTGTCTGTCATCCGTCATGCCGACCGCACGCCTAAACAGAAGTACAAGTTTACTTTCCACACTCAACCCTTCATCGATCTCCTCAAGGGGCACCAAGAAGAGGTCCTCCTTATTGGGGAGCCAGCTCTAGCTAGTGTTCTGGAGGCGGTCGAAGCCGCGATGAAATTGGGCGAAGAGGATCACGCCAAGCTGAAGTCGCTTCGCAACGTTCTGGTCAAGAAAGGCGGTTGGGCGGGTACGAAGGTTCAAATCAAGCCCATGTTTCGGCGAAAGAAAACCCCGGATATGACGCCCGAGCAAGGCCCTAAAGTTGTTGAAGGCGAAAAGGTGGAACATATTGCTCAGGACGTAACCCAGGAAAAGCCTGAAAAAACGGCACCGAAGACGCAAGATACCACAAAGGAGGTTGCGACGGCGGAAGGAAGTCAGCAAGAGCCCGTCGACGAGGGTGCCACCCACCCAGATGGTCGACCTCGTTTCCCTCCGAAGCCACCGAAGCGCCAGGACTCGATGTCGGGGGTCACGATGTCGAAGTTTACTGCCGCTGACAACAGTTTTGTCCTCGACAAGCTACAGCTCATCGTGAAATGGGGCGGTGAGCCGACTCACTCGGCACGTTACCAAGCGCAAGAACTAGCCCAAAACATGCGCAACGACTACATGTTACTCAACCGGGATATCTTGGATGAGGTTCACGTGTTTAGCAGCTCGGAACGGCGTGTCACCACAAGCGCTCAGATCTGGGCAGCCGGGTTTTTGGACAAAAAGGATATGAAGGAGGATTTCATCACGATCCGCAAGGACTTACTCGACGATTCCAATGCAGCCAAGGACGAGATGGACAAAGTGAAGAAAAAGCTTAAGGGTCTTTTGCGGAAAGGAAACGAGCGTCCTTCTCAGTTCGCTTGGCCTGACGGAACACCCGAGCCCTCCGAGGTCCAGACCCGAGTCGTGCAACTCATGAATTTCCACCGCCGCGTCATGCATCACAACTACAACAAACTGCACAGCGGTGCCGTCACTTCGCTCAACGCTATCAACGCACCTGGTGGCCAGGACAAGCATCCCGCCGAGAGCTCGACCACGTCGATCTCATCGTCACTCTCCCAAATCAATGCAGTCAACAGCATCCAGGCACGCTGGTGCTGTGGCGAAGATGCCGAGCTCTTCCGCGAGCGTTGGGAGAAACTGTTTGCTGAGTTCTGCGACCACGAGAAGGTCGATCCTAGTAAGATATCAGAGCTGTACGACACCATGAAGTTCGATGCTCTGCACAACCGCCAGTTCCTCGAGTGGGTATTCACACCACCGAAGAAGATGCTGGAGGAGGAATTCGGTATCACGATCAACAAGGATGGGAAAGTGACCCCAAAAGAGTCCGGTGATGTTCCAAGGACTGCGGATGATAAGTCGGACAAGAGCCAGGTTATCAATTCACCGCCGACCGAGCGAACTGACAAGTCTGATCGGCCTCAAAAAGGCGATCATGGCGAGAAATTGGAAACGCGGGAGGCTGTCAAGCGAATCTTCAGGCGGAGGTCTTGGATGAAACATTCCAACGAGATCGCACTGCCCGACGAGTACTTTCATCTGCAGAAGGGAAATAGCAGCACCAAGGCGAAGACTGATGAGCGCTTTGAACCGCTTCGTGAGCTCTACCAACTGGCCAAAATCCTCTTTGATTTCATCTGCCCTCAAGAATACGGCATCTCGGACAGTGAAAAAGTATGAGACCCCCCCCAATGCGAGATGGCCATGGACTGACCGTTGTGCAGCTTGAGATTGGACTCCTGACTTCCCTGCCTCTTCTCAAGGAGATCGTACAGGATCTGGAAGAGATGCAAGCTTCCGACGATGCGAAGTCCTTCTTCTACTTCACCAAGGAATCCCACATCTACACTCTCCTGAATTGCATTCTCGAGGGAGGCGTCGAGACCAAGATCAACCGGCGAACGATACCGGAGCTTGATTACCTTTCCCAGATCTGCTTCGAGTTGTACGAGTCGGAGAACAAGCTCGCGGGGGACGCGTCTTCTCCCGATCAGCCTGCGTTCAACTACAGCATCCGTATCACGATCAGCCCTGGCTGTCACATATACGACCCGCTCGATATTCAGCTGGACAGCAAGCACTGCATCGGCTGTGCACCACGCAGAAGCCTTACGCCACACGGAGACTGGAAGAAGGTTATCGAGACGTTACGGGCCAAGTTCCACCAGTAAGTCTCGATAACCGGTGATGAGGTAGATATTCACGGCAGCTGACTTGTGGTAAATCGCAGGGTGAAATTGCCCAAGACATTCTTGGCCGTTAATCTTTCAGACGCTTTCACATTCCAGGAAAAAGAACGACAGAATTCTGAGGCGGATTGCCTGGAAAAGGATCAGCCAAACCTTGAAGAGGATGCCCTCGAGATGAAGACGACCACGACCACGGCCGAGGAGGCCAAAGCTGCTGAGAAGACACAACCTGCTGGAGAGACACAACCTGCTGAGGGCAAGGATGGAAGCGCGCCCGACACTGTGGGACCCAGCACCGAACAAGTTTCCAACCCTGCTGCTCCGGTAAAGGAGCAAAACCAGAGTGAGGCTTCTGAAGCAGGGCCGAGTGTCGAGGCGAGCTCCACCTAGACATGACTGTCGACACAGCGGAGTCCGAGGACGTCGAGGACCATACTCACATGTCAAATGTCATGGTTCGGCCGAGAATCGCTCACCGCCGACAGCGGGAGGGGTGCCGGCTGGATCAAGGCGGCTCCACGTGGAGGCAAAAGCGGCACAGGGCGGTTTCATTCTGACCCGCCAACCTGGTCAGGAATCGGGCGGTGGGTATCTACCAGGAACCAGAATTGACATCAGAGATATCCCATATTCTCGTCGAGGGAACACGAGCGGGGAATATTGAGGTATGAAGCAGCGAAGGGATGAAGAGACAGAACAGAATACGTAGCCGCAGCGCTTCTTGTAGACTATCCATGAATCGTAAACAACCCAAACCCCCTTGCTTTTGACATGCCTTTTCCGTCTTGACCCTCCTTGCCTCCACCCCGGCCTACCGGTAGTCCCGAAGTGACAGCATGCTGAGTAAGGTATAGCATGTGTATCTATCTTGTTGTCGAGCGTCCATTCCCCAGCGCTGATCTTGACCCCGGCACCAGATATGCTTGTCCTTCCTCTTACCACTTTCCCGGGGCCCGTCAGGGTACGAATGATCGACTCGACCGCGCGGCCCGCCGGGCAGACGGGCGCCTCAGCCCAGACTGTCAGATCCTCCACAACATCCCATCTCTTCTCCCTTGCCTGATTCGGTGGTGAAGCCTCTTCCGGTGGATATATTTTTTTTCTATTTTTTAATCTTCCCACTCGCATCTTCGCGTAGGTACCCAATGTATCGCTTGCTTGGCTCCTCAATGGCGCGCCCCCGCAACAAGCGAGCACGAAACAGACTCATCAGATGCGACCGCCTCCCCGTCCTTCCCGCCTCCCCGCCTTTCGCTTGCATCGGAAGCGATGCGGACGGAGCCGGCGACGCTGCCGATGATCGTGGCACGACGGCTGGTCTCCCGATTCCCCTGCGCATACGTACCACGCTGCCGGGATACCGTGGTATCGCGGGTCTCCATATCCGAAGCCCTGTCCGGCAAAGATCCGGACAGTCCCGAATTCCGGCACCCTACTTTCGGATCTCGCTCGGGGCCAGGGAACCAGGTCCCGGGCTGGGCTGGAACCGCGATGCCTGGGCTGCTTCGCAATACGAGGTTCACCACTTCCCCTCGACGCGTCACGGGATCCCATACCTAAGTAGGTACCTATAAAGCGCTGCCCGGAAACCTGCATATGTGAGGCTGATACGGGCGCGTGGGGCGACGCAGGCAGGGTAAGGGCACTTCGCCTACAGCTCTTCCACGGGACGGTACCCTTATCGCGCAAACGTCTACATACGCTCTCCAACGAAGGTGTCTGCTAGGGTCTATAGTGGTAGGATAGCGCTGTTAGCGATTGTTATATCATGATTAGTTTATAGGACGGTCATCCTAGCACTTGATTCTATCCTAGGGCTTGATTATGAAGCAGGATACCTACTTAATCATTGAAGTGCTGGCCGGTATTCGAACCGCTACATGTAGGGCGAGCCGCAGATCGGGGGCAGAATTCTGCGCGTTCATAGTGTACTGTACAGTGGTACTTCGCTGGCCCAAGCGCAGAAAAGCTTTACCTCCTACCTAATAAGTTAGTAGCGATACTTATGATGAGCCACTTGCCGTTTGGATCTTGGATAATTTCTCCGGGCACTGAGAGGCAAGCAGACAGGTACTGAGTATATGGGGAAGGCGTTCGTTCCGTCACGCAGCCAGGTCCGGCACGGAACCGAGACGGGGGCATACGACAGGATGCTGCGAAGCGAAGAGACAAGCATGTGCTCGCGTAATGTAAATAGCTATCTACGGCGCTCCTCCCAAGCTTTCGTCGCATTCGTCGCATCGTGACAGACGGAAACGGAATGCGATGACATGACGGTGATTGCGACGGTGAACGAGCGAGGGCCCTGACGCCCCTTACAAACAACTACCTTACCTAGGTAGCTCGACTCGAATACCGCGGTGAGGGAAAACCACACGGCCGCGAATGGTGCGCATGTCATCCCACTGCAAGGGCACGTGACGATCTTCCTGGATAGATAAACATGACGATTTCCCCTGGGTAGGCTGACATGCATTACGCTGAGCGGTCCAGCCCACCGGCTCCCGTCTTCCGTAGCTGGGGAGGGGGTCTTGGTCGAATAAGCCTGCGTGCAGAGGGACCAAAAGAGGAAGCCGAGGTGCCGTGGGGGCAGAAGGGAGGAAGGGGGATGCGCAAGTTGATGATGATGAGGATGATGCCCTCTCGCCAAACGCTACCCGTTTTCAGTGATTACAACATGGTAAACGAGGACGCGGTCTCGGGAATTCGGGGAGGTGAATGTGATAGGAAAGTGTCTCCGACCCAGGCAAACGACTTCTCGGCCCCCATATCATGGAGAAGTTGAATATCTCAGCCCAAAATCGAGGCTCATTTCAAGCCTCGGGGTTAGGTGTCGTTGGGTTCCTGACCGACATGGTTGGGGATAATACGGTTTGGCAGGCTTCTGCTATGCCTAGGTACTACACGCCAAAGCAAATTGTCGACGGGAAGACCTCCTACCAAATGCTTCTTCTCCCTCGTTCAGCTTCCCTGGTACCAAACGAGCCGCCAACGGCCATAGCAGATGAAGCATCTCACCGGTTGCGCGAAAGAATCAAGTACATAAGTAGGTAATCAAAGCGATGGTGATTAAGTTTCAAAAGAAGCAGGTTCAGGCGACGTGGGTGAGAATGACGGTCCTATTCCTTTGACCAAAAAAAGAAAAAAAAAAAAAAAGGGAGGGCCTTGTCAGCAACGTGGGTATGGGTCACGTCAAAAACCTTGCCCCTGTCCCGCGTCCGTCTCCATGTCGGCGTCGCATCGGCGGGGGGTGCTTGGGGCCCTGTTCGTTCCGTCAGCCCACCCCCATCCACCTTCTGGAATCAGTACCGGTTGGTCGGCGCTCCCTCAGGGGGGAGGGGCGCGGCCCCAGGCCTTTCCATCTCTCCCACGCTGACATCAGCTCCGGGTGGGGGGGGGGGGGAAGGGAGAGAGGGCGTTGGCGAAAGGCGCGGCGAGACATTTCCTTAGGTTAGGTACTACTTAGGTAGAAACTTTGGCACCTCCCAGGAATTGCCTAACCTATCTGTTGAGTCGCACCGCCCACGCACGGTCTTCGCATGAACGGAGCCGTTGTTCTTCGCGAGCCGGACTGCCCACCCCGACGAAAACTTAGGTCCAGCTGCGCCGCGTCGGGTTCTTCAGCAGCAGCCGCGCATTCGCGGTTCTTGTCGATTCTGATACCGGCACACGGACCGGGATGGGCGTCGAGCCAGGAATTGCCCAGCCTTGGGGGTCTTATCGGACAGGGATAAGGGGTGCAAGACATCAGACGATGTTTGAGCAAATGGCATGGTCATAGGACGGGAGATGCGTAAGTATGTATACCTTCAGCATGTTCCTAGATGGACCAGGGCGGGGTGGGAATATCTCGTCAAAAGACATTGTCTCGGTACCTTGGAGCCTAGACGCCAGGTCAATCGACACATTGACGCAGCTGGTGACGCCAGAACGTATAGTCCTATCTAGTTATTAGTAACTTTCTTTTTGATATCAGATCAGTGACCGGCACGCGTCCGGGTCTTGAGCCAACGGCGATGCTCCTCGTCTCATCTCACGACACGAAGGGCTCTTCACCGCAGCACGTAACTAGAAGCTTGGTGACGCCGTGGTTGGACTCTTGTGGGCGTGCCGTCACACTCCTTCGCCTCGTCAGATTTGCGTCTGGGGCAAGGGCACAGCTGAGCACGGCAGGCTAGGCGATCCATGCGTGGTGTAATGCGGCGGTTCGTCATTGGCTGCGGATGCATCCGGTATCACGGGGCGATTCGTGACAGCACACGGCCGCCGCTGGGGAAGGGAAATGTTGTGTTATGTCCATTGTATCCTCCGGCGCGTTCGTAAGGTAAGGTATGGCAGGAAAAGTGTGATAGTTCTGGAATTGCCTGTTCGGGCGACCTGCATTGTGCTGTAGCCAACCAGACGATAGGGGAGCTCCCGCGCCGTTGTAATTGCGCACAGGGGCCCGATCTAGCGCCTCAATCACGCCTCAATCGCGCCTCGATCGCGCCTCCCCAGCCATGTATTATTCTTTCAAGGACCGAGCGAGGATGCTGGTTACTACCTAAGTACTTTACTTACTGAAGTACCTTATCTCCTAGGAGGTACTGTAGCAACTACCGGCCACCTAACCGCCCGGTTTGCGTTTCCCCTACTAAAGTTACCCCAGCGAATGGGATAATCACGGACCGAGGGACCATGAAGGTCAGAGATGGTTCTCCCGTTTCTCGCATCCGGCCCATTATAAGGTAGTTGAATGATGGGTTGTTTTACCCTTCACTTCCTTGTGCTGGGGCGCAGACTTGTGGGGCGAAACTGTACCTCCCGTCCGCACAGAGGTTTTTTTTTTTTATTTAGTATTGTTTGCCTTTCCAAGTATGTTGGGTTGGTTGGTGTTGGTGGTGTTGCAAGTCCTGACGCCTGCAAGGTCTGCCGCCCCGCCTGCGCGCGCGCTGAAACCGAGGCAGATATGATATGTATCTGATTGCCGAGTCCTGGCATTTCGCTTCCGCCCGTGATGTAGATCCTACAACGCCTGGAGCCACATCACATCCCAATTCGACCCGGCTTGCCCAGTCGGCTTCCCGTTAGGTCGTGCGCCCGCCGCCTTGTGAAGATTATCCTCGGTCGCGTTTATGGCCGCAGATATGCATAAACATGTGCTCAGTTGCTCCGGAATGCAAAGGCTTGGCAACTTAACTTCGTTGCAGACCGGGGATGCCCAAGAACAGCGGGGGAGACGGCGGAGGGGAGGCTCATATGCATTCTGCATCCCGCCCTATGGCTCTTTGGAAGCGCGCAAATAAGATCTAGCTATGTACTTACCGAGGTACGTATGCAGACAGCATGTCCCGCTGCCGAGCAGGACTCCTCGAAATAGGGGACTCCTGGTGGATTCTATGCTGGCGCAAACGACTGTGTACCGGGATTTCAACTCTCCATTGGTGGAGCTGGTTGAAGAGTTCTCTCCGGATGTGCGATACTGATGATACTTCACACTACAAGATCCCAGGATGCGGTCGCTGCCCAAAGTGCGGAGTAGATATCTCGACGATGGCTGGAGTCGGGGGATGACGACGACGACGACGACGACGACGACGACGAACTCCACCAATCAATCTATCGAGATTCGTTCTGTGAACCTTTCATTCGACCTTTCACCTGGCGGGCTGGCCCTGGAGAGTCCAGCCCCGAGATCCTCAACTTCAGGTGGGAGAAGAACCCCAGACGTGCAGGAGCTTCGGGGATTAACCATGCTTTGCATGCGTAGTCGTCCAGAAAAGCGCAAAGAAAGGCTCGTGGCTCATGGTGCCGTATGCCAACTGATGTCACGCCAACGTATGTGCAGGTGCAGCAGGTGCAGACGCAGGCGCAGGCGCATTGGCATAGGTAAGTAGGTACCTAGGTAGGCAGAAGCGAGAGTATAAGGTAGGTAGCGAAATGGCAGGTCAAAGATGAAAAGACAGTGATAAGTAGTACTGGTAACCTGGATCCGTGGCGGACGGCGAATAGGAATCGCCATGCCCGTCGCCTCCCTGCCTTGTGCCAGATGAACACAAGATAAGGTAAAAGATGCGGCAGAGGCACGAACCGAAAGCGCCTCCCCGGAACAAGACGCCTCGATGCAGGTTTTTATGTAGAAGACCTGTACGGTATTCCAAACGTCAGGCGAGTGTAACGTCGACAGCCCAGGCTCTGGCTCGGGTAAGCATGTCGATTACTGGATTCGGTCGATGACAGCGACCCGTTAGCAGACGTGAGCACCAGGAAAGGCCGGCGCGGGCGCGGGCTGGGGGGGGCCGATTCCGTACCATCGATGCTACCTGTCGCGGCCAACCTACCTCAGCAAATCTGCTCAAGGTGCGCAAAATCGGGGAGACGGGAAGATATTTCGATCTGGTGCGTTTGGGTAGTGCTGGCAACGGGCCCATCGGCTCACCTTTGTCCAGATCTCTGTACATTCGGAATATACCACCCGCCCGCTCGCTCAAGCTCCTCAGATCCAAGCTTCCTCCTTGCTTCCCAGATGGATGGAATTCTTCATCAGGGAACAAGTACCTACCTACGGAGTAAGGTCGGGTGCGGCGAGATGGGGGGCGTGTAAGCGTGTAAGTGCATTCGCAGTTACACTACAGCAAACATTAAACCTCCCCCATCTTATTACCTACAGTAAGTCTTTCCTCGCCAGACCGGCCGGCGCAGAGCCTTCAGTGCCCCGTACGCCGGAGCTAACGTCCTGCCTGGCAAGCCTGATGTGGTCCGTCTACCTACATCATCCCACAATCCAGGCAAGGCAGGGTACCTTTTGCGGCACAGAGGGCAGTTCTCCGCGATGCAACATGCAGACGTCTCGATCTCTTTGCAATCTCACACCGGATCATTTACGTTTCGCCGGTTATAGCAACATCGGTCCAATCAGATCACCGGGCGGTGGCACCAGCTTCGTCAACGGTCGACCTGTCAAACTCGGCTCGATCCCGTCGACAGGGCCGACCAAGCTGGAGGGCAAGCGCTTCCAAGGCCCGGCCGCAGCTCCGACATGTCACCGCCACCTGCAGCCGCCCTCCCAAGTACCGACTGACCTTACCTAAAGTACCTGGGCAATAAGACTAATAAGACCAAGTATATCATTCGGGGATGATAGGGATAATAATAACAACAACTGCCGTTCAAACGGGCGAAACCAGTATGGACGGTGCTACAGTACAACGCTCGGCCTCGGCCCACGGAAGCAAGCGTGAACGAACGAGTTGTGCCCAGCGGCACCAGATCGCAGCCAGATTTGGGTCGCCAATGCTGTCAAATGTTCCGGCCTGTGCGCAAGGCTCCTGAACCATCGCTGCCATGATCCATCCTGGGCCTGGGTTGCATCGAACGGAAAGAAAACGAATCTGATATCACAGCTCTTGGCTGCCAGGCTGTTCTCTGCAATTCCCTGCTCACGGGGACGTGGGATATGTGAATCTAAACACTTAAGGTACCTTACTCGGCCTGTTCGTGGTACGACTACCTAAGGTAAGAAAAGGCGGCCGAGGGCATATGTAAGCTCCGACCTGCTGCGCCTGGCCTGGCCTCGCCCTGCCCTGCCGTCGGACGGACGAATCGACGACATAGACCCGCGCTTATACACACACATACACACACATGCGTACACATGCCTGCTCTGAGCTGACCGGTAAGGCGTCGGCCGCCCGGAAGATTCTCAAATTCTGCAGATGAGGTGCGTACGAATACATAAAGGGAAGCCAGGCAGCGGACCGGTGAAGGGCATGACCGACCGCAGGACCGTCAAATGCACCCGAAACCCACTCCCACCACCCTTTTCGAGGACGAGGAACGAGCTCGAGCTCGAGCTCTCGACCATTCTCGCGACGAGTCCGTGTTTGCGCATTGTCGTCATCTGGCCCTGTGGCGGCCATGAATGACCCCCCCGGCGACCTACACGGCCAAACCGGTGCCGTCATGTCATGGTCGCGTCGTCCCCCGTCAGGCCACTCTCGACCACCTCCATGGCAGTCGCATGCCGTGCGCAGGCCGGTGCAGCCTTGTTCGCTTCGGTCCATCCTGGTCCGGTCTCGTCGGCGCCGTCAACCGCAGATGGTCTCATCGGCTTACCTACTTAGTCATTGGCCTTCCGAGGAAGGTTCCGTGGTCGCGGCAGTCCTTGTGCTCTGTCGCACAGAACACTAGGTAGGTGCTGAGTGACCTCGCACCGCAGCTGAAGTCTCCCTTACGTAGTTTTTACCATACCAGGTAGATACCGGGAGAGAGGGCATAGACGGTACGAGGTGGCCGTGTTATCTCGAACAGACTTACAGACAGGTGACAAGTTGCGTAAAGTAGGTAAGGTAGGCCTGAGTCGAGAGCTTGGAGGATAAGGTAGCGAGGGTAAGGTAGGAGGCAGGTATCTTGTATCCACTTTTGGCACTTACACTGGACCGGTTGACCCGCAGGATCCATGAACACCCCCCCCCATAGGTCTCGACATGACACGCGAGGTACCTGTCGATACCTGCCCAGTAGCGCATCAGTGGCATTAAGCTCAAGGCTAATGGGGCTTGAGAGGGGGGGAGAGGGCAGAACTGGAGAAGAAGGAGGGACCTGACCTGCCAGGCCCTGCCCGCCCCTGCCTGGCCTGCCTCTCGCCCACCCTGCCAACCCTGCCTGCCTGCCTCCTCTTCCTTGCTGGTGCTGGCTCCCCATCCTGCGAATCTTGCAGCCGATCTTCAAACCCGCATGCGACCTCTCCTTGCCGTCCAACTACATAACGGTACCTGGCCCTTATTACTCGCAGCCGTGGTGGAGGTGGAGGTCTAGGTCTTAAGGTATGGGGGATGTGTGGCATGGCGAGCTACCTAAGGTACTTACCTACTTACCTGCCTAAGGTAAGTCGACCTCCTACTGTTTAAGGTACCTGTCTAAGCGTGGGAGATGGACTAAACTCTCAGACGATGCATACCGTACCTCTTGGCTACTCTCCCTCCTGCCCGTTCTCCCAGAAACTTACCGCTGCTGTCTCGCGTGCCTACTCCATGTCCCGAAATGGAGGCTCTCATCGCCCAAACCAGCGCATCCGGCGTCATAAGCCGGGGTTCCCAGTAGAGAGCGGGTAGAGTTGTACATAACTGCCCGCCCAGAGCCTCCTCGTTGGTTAGGCGTACTCCTCCCTTTGCCGACTTGTGCAGTTGCTCGGCTACCTTGAAATTGGCGACACAACAACTCCGCCGCAGTCGACTCCGAGTTGGCCTACGCACAAACTCTACGACGCTTCATCGTTGGTCGAGCAGGGAAGGGTGGCCCAGGCCAGGACGGTCAAAACGCAACCCGCCTTACCGCCTCACGCTTGACGCTCGACACTCGACGCTTGACGCTCGACGCTTGCCAGCCCTACAAACGCTCTCTTTCGTGTCAGTCCCACCTGGAAACGCAGCATCCACCGTTGGCAAACACTCGAGAGACACTGGACCCTCATGGTCTGTCAGTCATTCGTTGCGTTGGGCTTCCAGGAGACAACACCGGCTGCTAGTCTGCCGCTCCCGTCGACCATTTAAACTCTGTGTTCTCGTTACATCCATCGACCGCCTCCCTCCTCTTCATCCACCACGCCTACCTCACTACGCCCTCACTCTCACGAATTCCGGCAACTTGTCATCCACTCGATCACTCGATCACTCGATCACTCGATCAACCACTTACTCACTCACTCACTCACCCACTCACCGTCGACTCGCCTGTCTATCTCACCGACCCTCCCTCTCTCAACACCGCTTGTGTAAGTCGTTGCCCGAGCTTGTTCCACGCACCCCCCCTTCTGAACCATTCCACCGGCTGCGTCATCCAACTCACCGACCATATCACTGACGTGGCATTCAGGATCTTGAGGCTCCGTGTCTTTCGCAGACCTCATCCTACCCGTCTCTGAAGCTTCAATCCTACGTCTTTTAGGACACTTGAGGAACCGAGCTCTCTCGTCAACATGGCCGTGGCAACCGTTTGCGCGCATGACTTCAAGATGATCAAGTCTGACAACACACTGGTCCAGTGGAGTTGCCATATGTGCCACTCCGGGCCGCACTGGTGGATATTCGAGTGCCGGTACTGCAAGATTCACTCTTGTAGGGCCTGTGTGCAGAATGTCTAGGCCGAGCCCCGTCAGGGCGGGCGTCGTCGTGAGCGGATTGTGAGAGCTTGAGGTCAGTACTTGCTCTTTGGTTGGGGAGTCATCCGTCATGTTTCAGATGGAATTGTCTTGCCCTGCCGTCGAATGTGATGAAAATAGCCAAGCTAGCATGCTAACAGCGCCTCTAGTGCCACCCCGCGCACCTATGCTCTCATTCCTACCCGCGCCGCCAATGGCAACTGGGCGCAACTCCCACGACCGCAGAGCCGGGACCACAGGCGAAACAATAGCAGCTTTTCTCTCTTTTCCCCCCTCTTGCCTCGTTGCCGACGCCAGGACCGCTTTGCGCGAAGATGGCATCTTTTCCGCTCTGCCGTCCACTCGCCAGCCAGGATGCTGCTGGTAGCAGTAACGTGACGCCAGCATCATGCAGGTCTCTGATGCTGTGACCGAAGCTCTCCCGCAGCTCCGGGAATATTTGACGACTCATCTGCGAGGATGAGGACGAGGCCTTCAGCCCCCACGTTTTCCTAGCTGGCAATGCAAGGCCTTGGTTTCGCCCAGTCCACTTGTACCAACAACATACGACTCATCAACTTCCTCGACCGCCATTCCACTTGTCTCGGACGAGAAGCACACCCGCCCATCCCGCTCGGTCTCACCTCCCTCTGGCCGCTCACCCGCATGCCGCCACATTGTCCATGCCACCGTGGACCAATGCTTTTGCAAGGGACTTCCCAGTACATCCTGACGATGGTTGATTTCCGTTGACGGGTCCTTTCCGTTTTGATTCTGGCCAGGCGTTTGCTTTCTCTGGTCACCGGCATCACACGTTCAGGCGGGGAAGGCGATCTTCGTTCCGTTCCTCATGGTAGACTACTTTACATCATTCGGCGTGCGGTAGGGGGCATACAGATGTGAAAAAAACCACTCAGGGATCGGGAAATAACCCAGTGTTTTGGGTCACAGGTTCGGGCGTAGTGAATAGAATTGGCGGTCTTGTTTTCTCCTCATCTTCTTCCTTCCTGGTACGTTTCTGCGAGGTGAGGCAAACAAAGCTACCTCTCCAGGTGAACTCCTCATCTTCCTTGACGTTGTTACCCTTGGTTTTGGGCTGGCGCAGTACGATGAACAAGTTACTCAGTACCTAAGTACAATTGAATCACGCAACCGACCAGCGTCGTCCCAATGCATCCCTCACGCCCCCGGGCAAAAGATGATAGGCCAATCAATGAGGGTTACCTGGAAGCCCTGTCACACCACGACTATGGTTACGCACTTCACCAATTGACAGAGTGTCGTTTACCCCCGAACGAATGGGCATTGGTCCGAATGTTGAGGCTGGCGGCCCAACCAACGGGAGACGGCGTCAGATCGGGCAGGGCTATCGGAAGACTGCAGTGTAACGACGTTCTTCTACCTACCTGCCTTAGTTACCCTCACCCACGCGGTCTCATGCAAGGTCCCGTTGGCCCTTCTGGAACCAGATCGAACAGCGATTGGGCCGCAGAAACGGTCGCTTCCTCCTCTGCCGTCCGGGCCTTGTCAGGGTCTGTTGAGTTGCCTGTCTGCCTGCCTACCTGCCGGCCTGCCCAGCCATCGTTTGCCCACAGCAACGCACTGCTGCTGAGGTCGGGCCCGACATGACAGACGAAGCAAGGCACACACGATAACCATGGCCACTCTCTGCCGATGAGCCCAGATGGGGCTGACTTGAAAACGCACTTGGGTGACACAGACCGAACACAGACACAGACACAGACACAGACACAAACACGTAGGTTATTACTTCGGAAGTATCAGGAGAAAACGGCCCTGTCCTCTACGGCTGCACCACCGCCCCGGTGTTGCGTGAGGCGTACGAAAGGTGTCGGTACTTGGGTAAGTATCAGGTATTGGCCAGCAGCTACATGCTACCGTACAGGTACTACCTCCTACCTAAGTAACTAACCAGCTACCCAGCTACTACCCGAACGGTACTTGGCCCAGCAGGCCCGCGCCCGTTGCATCTGACGTATCACCAATCTCGCCTCGCCTCGCCTCGCCTCGCCTCGCCCTCGGTCCTATCGCTGCCGTGACGTCGAATCACGATCTACCGGCACATCGTCCCGGGGAGCGGGCGGGCGAGCGAGATGGCGCCTTGCCGAATCTGGGAAAGGGAAGGGACCCTACGCCTAGGAGGTACCCAAACAACTCTCGATCGGCCCTAACCACCTTATTCGATATGATTGATATGTGGCTTGATTGATGCTTGCGCCAGAGCGAGTCGGGACTTTTACTCGCCGTTTTGCCCTGCTGGCGATCGCGATCGGGCCGTCGCTCGGTCGGCCGTAAGTCGGCCTGCCCTGCCCTGCCCTGCCACGGAGGGACTTACTTGGACCTCACCTCACTTAACCTCGCTCGCTCCCACTCTGCTGGGTCTGCCTACCCTACGTACCGCCCGTATCCGGCCACGCCCAGACATCTCGCTCGTCGTTGCGGCGCGTGACTCGGACAGTGTCGCCCACCGCGATCTCAACGACCTCTTCGTCTTCGTCCGAGGAGGAGGAGGAGGAGGAGGAGGAGGATGGCAGCAGGAAGGCGTACCGCCCAAACACGGGCGACCACCGCTTCCCGCGGTCGACGCGGCGGTCGCCCATCAGCTTCTTGAGCACGGCCCCGCTGTCCCCGGCCCCCGGCCGCCCCGTCGCGTAGTCGATGTTGACCGAGATGCAGCGCAGGCAGTTGGCCGTCAGCGCCAGCTTGACGTGCTGCCGCTGGCCGCCGCCGCCGCCGCCGGCTACGGTAAGCTCGCCCCAGAAATCTTCGTCCCAGGCCTGGAGCCGTCGTCCCCCTTGCTCCTCCTCCTCTTCTTCTTCTTCTTCCGCGTCGTCCACGATGATGTTCGGCCGGAACCGCACCATCTCCACGTCGGGCACGCGCGCCGCCACGTCTCGCAGCGACGCCTCCGACGCCACCAGGTACGGCGCCGCTTCGTTGAAGGCCAGGCCCTCCTTGTTCTGTTTCTCTGGTCTCGCGTTGGTCGTCCCCGTCACGTACGACGCCAGCGACGAGAGGAACCCGCCCCGGTCCGCCGAGGCCGGCGCGTGCGCCAGCACCTCCCGCCGCGCGTCCCCGATGTACACCAGCACGGCCGCGTACCCTAGGCACGCGCTGAACCACTGCGGTGCGGTGGCCAAGGTTAGTACTTGCCGACAACTATCCGGCTGCCACGGCGGCCATGGTGTGTGTGGCAGAAGTCCCCGACGACGCAAGGGAGAGGGGCGTGTTTCATGCATGGCAGGAAAGGTTGGCCCCAATCCCCGACATCCATTCCCCGTGGTAGAGTAGAAGCGTACGTACCTCGTCGTACCGCGGGGCCATGCGGCGCGCGCGCACGGGGCTGCCGAACAGCTTGACGTCGACCTCGGTCTCCTCCGCATCATCATCATCATCAGAGGAGGGGGAGGAGGAGGTTGCCGGGGACCGCAGATCCGCGTCCCCCGGCCGCAGCGGCACCACCAGACTGCCGCGCTGCGCGGGCACCGGCGCGAACAGCGGCGCCGCCGGGATGCGGTACCGCACGGTGACGCTGTCGCCGTCGGCGTCCAGGTCCTGCGTGAACAGCGTGCACTCCGGGAAGTAGGCCGTCTGGATGTTCTTGTAGCGCCGCGGCGCGTCGGCGGCGGTCGCCGGCTGCACTTGGAGGAGCACTGCGTGCCGCCGGGCGGGTCGGTAAGTAACTAGACGCTTCGCTGGTAGTGGGTAGGTATTTTCTTTTCTTCTTAATCCGGGCTCTGGTGGGGGAGGGAGAAGAGACGCGACATGAGAACGAGGGCTGGCTAGTGGGTACTCACTGAACCGTCGGTCGTGCTCCAGCCCCTCGCGGCGCAGACGCGTGCGCGGCACCGAGGCCGGCCGCAGCGATTTGATGGGGTAGACGTAGAGCTATCGCGAGGCGAGCAAGTGTCAGGGGCGTGCGTGCGTGCGGGGGATCGAGGACGCGGTGGACGACGTGGGAACAGACTCACCTCGGTCACCTTCATCTTGATCGAGCGAGTCTCGTCCACGCACTGCGGCCTCGATACTCGAGTGAGTTGACTTGGGCACAGTCGGACGCTTACTTGCTTATGGGGTGCCGAGAGGTCGCGCTGCCGCCGCCGCGTACATTACTCGCGTGAGATCACCGGCCCCGGTAGCGTAAGGTAGACCAAGGATTGCGCTCGTCTGGATGATCGAATGTTGTCAGAGCAGAATCTCATCTATCCGCTGTGCTCGTCGATGGTCAGCTACTTAACTATGAGGGACGACAGTCCGATATGTAGTGAAGCCGAAGTATAGGAGGGAGGGGCTAGTCCGACGTCCTGGACTCGCCGGTGCGGGGGACGCCGAGGTCGCAGCGCTACTTGCGGTGGATTAAGTACAGAGACCCCTCGCCGACGTTCTCGATCGGAGATCGGGTGCTGCTGGCTGTGGACCTCTCTGGGCGAGATGTAGCATATAAATCAATCACGCTCGCCTGACCACCCAATAACCCCTTGCAGGCAATGCCTTCGCGTGTCGGCTTCAACTGCCAGCTTTGGATACCAGTACAGGTGATCGGAAGGTCAAATACAGGAATGTCGGAAGAATCAGTTGCTCCTATCTTCCCCAATGCAAGACGGTTCTCCAGGACACGGGCCCGTCTTCAGCGCAAACAGGGTTGACCGTAGTTGATTCTAGAAGCATTGGAGGACTGCATCCTCTTGACAGGGCTTGTTGGACCACCCGTTCATTGCACTGCGCAACACCCAGTATCAGTTTGCATTCCGTAGCTGAAGGACTCCCATTGGTCTGGACTTCCTCGCTTTGGTGTTCGCAGTGCCGGCGGTGGAATCCAACGAGATGCAGGTTATCCTACATGTAGTCATCCTACTGTGAGCTCAATGAGCAGACGTCCTCGAGGCTTGTCCCATCCCTTGAACCGGGATTGGTAGTCGTTTCTGTACAGCGGGTGCGGTAACTGCTGCCTTCAAGGCTTTGGAGGGACATAATTCGGCTTGCTGCACTCATTGTAACCACTTTCCCGTCATCGGTATCGCAGAGATCGGGCGATGGTAGCAATGAGTCTGGGTCATGATAACGAGTACGTACGTGCTTGATCAATTGATGGAGACTCGCCTACGTAAGGTACTCTAGCTGATTTCAAGCCGCAGAGCGTCATACTGCACATAGACTGTCTGGGTCAATACCGCGCTTTCGTAGTCAGTGGCATTGTATGGCAGGCTCAAGATTATGTCGTTCTGCCCTTCGTTGAGTAAGGCGGGATCAAACATAAACTTGTGTGCAATGTTGTAACATATCACAGCCGACCTCACGGCACACGAGCTGCTCTGGTAATACCTGGGCGAGTGTGAGCCGCTGTTACTCCAATCTCTGCGATGGGGACTTACGGTATGACCCAAGCTTCCAGGTCCTCGCCGTTGATGTTGACAGTGTATCTCAAGTCCGCGTGCGGCTCGGAAGAGTTGAAGACATCCGTGTTGCCCGCAGCAGTTTTCGCGCCGGCAAGCTGTACGGTGAAGGTAGCTTGCTCCTTATCCTGGAGTTGATCCTTCTCTAGGTCGAAGATCAGGGTCCAGTTATTCACATTGCCATCTCCATAGTAAGGGTCGGCGCGAATGGAATTGCCATAGCCGCCGAACACGCTCCAATGGACGTAGTTGAGATCGGCGGCTACGTCGCCCTCGCCAACCTTGAAGGACACGCCTTCGGGGAAATCTTCAACGAAGTCGTACACGGCCCAGTAATTTCGGTATTGTTCGGGGTGTAGGGGATGGGTTGGGTCCAGGGCGTAACCGTGCCTATATTCCCCACTGCTTTTATCGGGAGTACCGATTCGAAAGATCTCTTGGCCCTGGGACTCTTCAATCCACTTGACGCTCGTGTTCAGAGGCTCCCCTGCAACCAATTCCAAGTCATCTTGGACATATTGACCGAAAATTCCGTCCGCGTAGATCGTCAATCGATACGTGTCCGCTTTCACTTGTGGAACAGACGCATGCCCGTTGCTGTCGATCTCGGCCCAGTACTGGTAGGCGGTCGTGCCGAAAACATTGTCCTGGAAATCCACACCATTGTATGTCAAGACAGCAATGGCATTCTTCGCGTTTTCGGGGAGCTCTGCATGCAACTCCCAGCTTGTGCGACCTTTGCTGGGTACGTAATTGGGAACCAGTTCAGCGATGGAATCGTAGAACTCTCTGTTCCAATTTGGATCGGCATACTGCACCGCGTCCTGGTGCAAGACCATCATGTCGGTACCGGCATCATAGCGGTTGAAGTAATAATATTGCTGATTCGATAAGCACATGACATAAAGCTTCACTTTGTAGGGGCGCTACTACTCACAGGCCCGAAGGTGCGGTCAAACCCATCGGTGATATTGGGCTGCTCGAAGATTAGCAGAGTGGCCACTTCCCTTGGCGGAACTGACTTGCTGTCTGGTCTCCATGGTGATTCGATACTATACACCAGTTAGGCAGGTCCTTCGCCTTGAAGTGTCACAGGGCAAGACCTTACCGATGTAGTTGTAGACGATTCCATCTACGGTCAAGTCGGAATGCAATGGTCCGCCGAAGTAGGTCTCTCTCGTGTTCATCACCAGCCATGCGCCAAAGGTCGAGTTGTCCGACGTTTGTGAACCATCGGCATACCTAGTAGTTCTGCATGTCAGCACGGATATTGTTGCGCCATGTCAGCAAGACTCACATGCCATGGGCGTCATGGTGTCTCCAAGTATCCTGGAACATGTATTTGGTAAAGTAATCCGACTCTTGCTGGACATACGAGTCACTGGGCGTATTCCCCAAGTACCACGTGGCGTCTTGCACAACCACTTCGTGGTCCACGGCATCAGCACTAGGCAGAGGCGCATATTGACCGGCATTCGTCAGCAAATGCGTCCACATGTTGGAGCTGGGGCGAAAGAGGGTACGGAATTCTTGCAGGTTACGCAAGAATGGCGTGGTTTCATTGTGGTATGCCAGACGAGAAAACGTATGCAGGCCGGTTTCCCCGTCACGAAGGAACCAGTATGACTCGAGAACCTGCCCTGTGGCGGCGTACGTATCCGACATTCTGATGCCGCCATAATCGGTTCCCGTCAAGTCGGTACCCGAGTACAGCTCAAAGTCGGGTTGACTGGTGCCGGGTGTCCAGAAGCCATCGGGCGTGCTGTGCTCGTTGGTGAGATGGGGAGAACTTGCTATGGTAGAGGAGGGTTGAACAACTCACCAATAGCAATCAGTGTACAGCACGCCTTCCGAGTCACTTGAAGGGCCTAGCAAATCCTGGCCGTCCAACGTGAGGGTTTCGATCTTGCCCGAGGCCTTCGCGACAATGGCGGAGAGGCGATCATTCTCCAGGGTCAGCTGGACTGCATCTTGGGTAGCAGTCAATTTGGCACATGCCAACGACGAAAAGGCCAGAAGTGCAGCGAGGGAAACTGACAACGACGACATCATCGCGGCGCTGCTTACATGCAGATACACTTGAAGAGTCTCAGCCACCTCCACACAGGATTTGAGACTTTCCCTGGAAATCTTATAGCATCACACAGGGCTACCCCGGAGTGGCGTTCGGGCGAACAAGGCAGGGCCTATAGTTGGAGAATCTCTACACCGACCATTTCCCCGTAAATGAGACGAGTCTGCTTTGGTCAGATGCGGGGGACAATGCGGGGATGAAGACGACATGGAGCAGATGAGCCATGGCTCGCAAGCTTTTGCTGAAGTTCAAGGACCGCTTACGGCCACGACCCCAAGGTGACAGTGGAGTAACCATCCTGAATGAGGAGTTTGTGCGCGTGGCTTTCGGCGCCTCGGCGGAAGGCTTAGCGATGGCTTCCTACATGTCAATAGTCCATAGTCAATCGTCAATACCAGCCACCTACTTCTTTGGAAGCCGGTGCGACAACCACGATCTGTACTTTGGATATCTGATCGGGCAACTGGTGGGAAACAGGTGATCAAGATCGTCGCGAGGATTTAGGCAGTCGTTGCGGCGACGGTACGTTTCGAGTTACGGGAACACCATAAACAAGTCCCGAATGGCGGTCGAGACGTTGTTGCCGGGCGGGACGGTTGGCACGCGACGGACCATCTCCAAGACTGGCCTATGACGCTAAGCCTCGTGGCCATGACGAGCCCGAGCCCTTGAACCCGTCCGCCTTACTGGGCGTATGTGTGTATGCGTGAGGGTGGCACCGCGGGTGCGTTGTGAGTGTGTAAGAAAATAGCACAAGAGACAACGAGGCATGGATGTCGGTTCGTATGATCACCAGCAAGCACCGCTGCTCGACCAGCAAACACGGCTGGAATGCGGCCTTGTCAGCTGAACAACCAAGCAGCCTCTCCTGACCTGCTCGGCACGCAAGCATTGGCCGGGTTGGCCTTGCTGAGCTCTTTTCGTGTGTTGGACAACAGCCTTCACAGACGTCATTCGCGGCCGCAGTACGACACGGCATCGCGGCACCTGCAGCGGGGATGCGGTATGGCGTGTGACGCGGACCGCTGACCCTCCGTATCGAAGCGTTGTTGGACGCGACCTGAAGCGATCGCGAACTACGAATGCTGGGGCCGGAGGTTCAGACGGCCCCCAGCGGAAGCATCGTCGACGTTCTAGCAGGTTTAGGTATCCTGCTAGACTGGCCCCACCGGACGCAACCCTCTCAGGATTCGGGCGACGGGCAACCTAATGGAACGTGATCGACCCAACTAAAAGAGGAAGCCGCTCGATTTGCTAGCCGCTTTGGGATGAAGGCGCACAGCTCCAGTGCCTTCCACGAATGGTTTCTGGGTCACTAAGGTATAGCCGCGTCGGAGGAGGACAAAGAATGTTCCTGCGTTTCAGTCACGCTAGGCGCCCGGCTCTGGTTGGCTCTGGCTAGCGTCGCGTTGGTTCCCGAAGTTCCAAAATGGCAGCGCCCACACTCCCTTTTCTTCCTTGCCAAGGAAAAGGGGAACCTCAGCAAGACACCATTCTCGAATTGGCAATGTCAACTTCAACCGCCCCATCAGACCATCCCTTGCAATCTTGCAATTTTGCGATTCCAGCAACGTCGGGTCCAGAATGGCACTCTGTCACTGCCAACAGCATCGCACCAGGGCGGCTTGCACGACCCGGCAATACCTAGCCCACTCACCCACTGGACTGCGCGCCAGCCCGGTGGGTAGCAATGTAGCAGCATCCAGCAGCAAAGCAGCAGCTTCCCTCGAGAAGAGACACCCCTTCTCCCACGGGGCCCTCGCAAACATCTCAGGTAAGGAATCTTGCACCAACAACCCTAGCATGGGCATGAGCGCCAATCTCCCACGCTTTCCGATGAAACGGCGCCTTTCCTATCACTGCCCCAGCCTGCCTGGGCGTGCTCGTCTTGGCCCGGCTCGACCCAAGGCTGCCCATCTGCGCCATCCCTTTGCTGGTCTCTCGCCAGCGCATTGCCAATCAGCACACGCCTCGATGATCCTCGTCATGGGGGCCGGCAGACAAATCGCCGGCGCATCTCGGGCGCCCTCCCTTCCAGCGCCTCCCTCGCGTCCAGTTGGCCCTCGTCCTGGCTTGCCTGCCCGCTAACCGACCCACGCGCGCGAGATTTGCTGCGTGTCGGGAAGAACCATGGCCGACTCGGCAGTGCCAGCCATCTCACCAGGGTTCCTCCTTAAAACCTCCTTGGGCAAAATATTGTTGACAAGGTCAACACCCTCTTTCACTTCTCTCAATATACGCCCGCAGATCACCGGAGAGGCTCGTTGCAGTCGATCCTGACATTCGTTTCTTTTGATCTCGCGGATCTATTATATATCCCCTGGGATTCCGACTTTCTGGACGCCCCAGAATCTCGAGCCCACGGACCTCGTTCCTTACCCCTTCCATTCTCTTATCCCACCCTACCATCATGGTTTCTTCCTCCACCGTCGCGGGCTTGGTCTCCAAGGCCGCCTTTCTAATGTCTAGTCATGTTCACTTTGCCGACCAAGCAACGTACACGGCTCACACCATCAGCGCCGTCAAGTCCCTGCAGTCCTGGTACGACAACACGACAGGTCTGTGGGAAGGCACCGGCTGGTGGAACAGCGCGAACAGCCTCACAGTCCTGGCCGACTTTGCCATTCTAAACCCTTCTTCAGCTGTGACTCTCGACATCCCTAGCGTCATTCAAAATACATACGACCAAGCGCAGAAGACGACCATCCAAGCCGTCAAGCAACTTTCATTTACCGGTCTACCCATTTCTACGTACTTCCGCGTCGCCAAACGCTCGACCATCGAGGAGCGAGGATTCGACAACTTCTTGAACGATTACTACGACGATGAGGGCTGGTGGGCACTGGCCATGATCCGCGCCCACGATGTTGGTGTCTACGGCATGGGAGACCAGCGATATATCCAAGCTGCCGTCGAGATTTTCGAAGACATGCAGAAAGGCAATTCTACATGTGGCGGTATCTTCTGGAGCAAAGTCACCTTATACACAAACGCCATTGCCAACGAATTGTTCTTGAGTGTGGCCGCCTCGTTAGCGAACCGGATTCCCGCCCAAAAGGCTCATTACGTCGACATCGCCAACAAGCAGTGGGCCTGGTTCAAGAACAGCGGGATGATCAACTCGGACAACCTCATCAATGACGGCCTCACGGATGACTGCAAGAACAATGGGAAAACTACCTGGACCTACAACCAAGGAGTCATCCTCGGGGCCTTAGTGGAGTTGTACAAGGCCACGGGAGATGAGTCGTTACTTGAAGATGCCTCTGGCATTGCGACGGCTGCCATCACCACTCTTACCAAGAACGGTGTCCTGTACGAGGGTTGCGAGCCCGACTGTGGAACAGACGGTGACCAGTTCAAGGGCGTTTTCATGCGCAATCTCTACTATCTCCATCTGCAAAAGCCCCAAGAGGTCTTCAAGAACTTTCTGCTCAGAAACGCCGACGCGATCTGGGCGAAAGACCGGAACAAGAAGAACCAGATGGGTCCTACCTGGAACGGACCTTTTACCCGCCCTTCTCCCAGCGCGCAAACCTCTGCTTTGGATGCTCTTGTAGCGGCTGTCGCAGTTTCGTAGTGATCATCTACCTCCAATGATACCTTTTGCTCTTTTTTCACATTCAGGATGAAGCGAAACGGCGTTTGGGCTTAATAGTGAGGACAAACGTGATATCCATACTGGGGAGTGGCTTGGAAACCAAGAACGGACAGGCCCAATGGGGGCAATGATCTGATGACATCTCAATATACCTTAATCTCTACCTTATAACCCAGTCGCAAAGCGCTGCAAATGCAAATCGATCTTCGTCCAGCTTCTTGTTCTCTGGTCCATCTATGAGTGTGGACGGCCGCCAAGTGCGCACGCTTGCATGTCGCGCTTGTTGCTGCTCCACCTGATCGGCCGCGGTTCTGATCTGCAGAGCTGTCCGGGTTCGGTCGCCGTCGACCCGCCTCGGCTCTACTATCACGGAAGCAGAGGGCAGGCCAAAAAGGACGGTGGATCGACGGGGGGGGCCGCAAAGGGTTGCGTATACTCGGAACTTAGCGTGGGTTTGGGTTAAATGCCGAATATCACGAGCAGCACGGTTTAGGAAGTTCTTATTATTAGAAAATGCGACTGTGGCAGGTGGCAGGTGGTCGTTATTGCTTGCAGAGTCCCTGCATGGCTGTCGGGGAAACAAGCTGTCTGTTCATCTATCTGCGTCTGCGGTATCTATCCCGCTTCTTTTAACCGCAGTACCTGAAAATCGCACCGCACCGGCGACATGATTGGCTGGCCGGCTTCCTCCAATGACACCGTGATAGCTTCATATCGAATGTGTAACCACTTCGCGGTCGGATCGGGTGACTCTGAACGCGCACATTCTCTTTTCTCTTCTCTTGGATCGGCATCCGTTTCAACGAACATCTGGTCGTTTCGTCAAGTTCTGACGAGCCTCATCAACAGAAACGGGCTTTGTGGCATCCGGCGGCAGTGCTTTGGTTGGTTGTTCCGTGCATTGGGATAGGTAGCTTGCGGCTACTACTGTACCTTAAGGTACAGGATGCCCGTGCTCTGCATGAGATCTGGCGGCCTAGGTTCCAGGGATGTCGACGAATCCGCCGCACATGACCGATTAAATTCATACATGCATCTAAGCAGCTTAACTTTTGTTCAGCCATCCTCGCTCTCCCCGCGTCCGTCCGTACACCGGTTCACTAGGTAGATTCACCCACACACGAACGATGCTTCACAGTCCGCGCGCTGCCCACTGCACCCAGGCTGGTCGTAGAACCTGAGGAGCTTCCTACCCAGCAGGGATTAGAGAAACCGAAGAACCTAGCTACGGTCTGTGAACTGCGGTCTGTGAGCTTTGGTCTCTTCCCCAGACTGCCTTGACTGCGTGCCACGCCAAGCCGTGATCACCTATTCCAAACCCGTTCAGAACGCTTCACAAGTCTATCCTGAATCCTGAATCAGGACCCCTCAGCCTCATCCTTTCGACGGCAACTCTTGCCGCGCTGCGATCTCGAGCCACTCACAATGGACGCCGCCGAGCAGGATCGTGACGTGCTCATTCAGAAAAGCTCGGCCGAGCTGATAGCCAGTTTCGATAGCTCATTGGAGCCGTTCTTGAGAAAGCCCAACGGCCAGCTGCGAAGGCGTGTGCGCGTGCGCGAGACGGCGAGGCTGGTATCCCAGGTAAGAGTCCACTATCCTACAACCGCCTCCGTTTTGTTTCGATGCTGACCCCGACCCCAAAGCTTCTCGAGCCGTTCCAGGAGCTACCGCAACTGCTTGACCCTCACCTTCCAAAATGGCTTCCGGTGCTGGCAAATGCGTATCTAGAGGGTCTGCAAGAGCGCCGAAGAACAAAGGCTCTGTCTACCAGATCGCAGTTGCTGATCAGACTCCCAAGTGCAATTTGCTGGATCATCTACACCCTCTGCAAAATCCGCGGAGAGAAGGTTATTGTCAGATTCCTCAACGTGGAAACAAGGTATCTCGAGCTCCTGCTGCTTGCCATCGAGGACTCGGAGCGCATAGTGAGTGCTGAATCTAAGCTCGATTCGGCCATCCCTTGGACTTGGCAGGAGCGCTATGTTGTTCTGCTATGGCTATCTCAGCTGTTCTTCGCGCCCTTTGACCTCTCGACTATTTCCTCTGGTGACGCGCATGACCTCGACCGACCCGTTATACGAGGCTTTGCATGGCCTCCGCAAGTCCCAGGCATCACCCTACGGGTACTTCCCCTAGCGAGTAAGTACCTCGCTTCGCCGGGAAAGGAACGAGATGGTGCCAAAGCACTTCTGGTCCGAGTAGCTATGCGAAAGGATATGCAAGAAATGGGCGTGCTGCGCGCTCTTGTCGAGTGGGCTCTGTCCACCCTGAAGCCTACAGAAGACGGCGCAGCAGAATCTCCTTACTTCTACATCGGCAGCCTCTCATTCCTGGCTGGCGTTTTGAGGGCGTCTGCAGATACATCCATCATGGACCCCTTTCTGTCCGAGATTTTCTATACTGCGCAGGCGATATCTGCGGAAGAGAACGGCCTTTTCACTACTATCAATGGGTCTGCGTTGGCTCGAAAGATGATGATCAAAGTCACTCGGTCAGTCATAACGCTACTGCTACGGAAGAAACATCAGAGTACGGCCGAGACTGAGATGGTAGAAACATCGATCGGGTATCTTTTGGAACGACTGGCCGATAATGATACCCCCGTGCGGCTCGCTGCCAGTAAAGCTCTCAGTATCATCACACTCAAGCTGGATCCCGACATGGCCTCACAGGTCGTTGAAGCCGTCCTCGATTCGCTCAATCGCAATGTTCTCTGGGTCAGGAACAAGTCCGACCCAGCTGCGCTTCCCTCCCGAGACATGACTGCAGTCGACCCGCTTGAATGGCATGGTCTCATGTTAACACTGTCCCATCTTCTTTACCGAAGATCGCCACCACCAGAAGATCTTTCTAATATTATCCACGCTCTTCTGATGGGTCTTGCTTTCGAAAAGCGAAGTCCATCGGGTGGATCAATTGGCACCAACGTTAGGGACGCATCATGTTTTGGCATTTGGGCCTTGGCACGCCGCTACAGTACCGCCGAATTGCTTCAAGTCCGAACACAATCAGTATTGGTTGCCAAGGGACATGATCCAAAAGCATCCATTCTGCAAGTACTTGCAACCGATCTAGTCGTGGCGGCCTCCCTCGACCCTGCCGGTAATATAAGACGAGGCGCGTCTGCTGCTCTGCAAGAAATGATCGGGCGTCACCCAGATACTATAGAGGAAGGTATAGCGCTTGTACAGACCGTGGATTATCATGCTGTAGCCCTTCGAGCTAGAGCTATCCACGAGGTGGCATTGCAGGCCACGAGACTCTCCCCTCACTACGGGCGGGCCCTGAAAGAAGCGACTCTGGGATGGCGTGGCACAGGTGATATGGACGCCGGTGCCCGTAGAGTGGCGGCCACTTCATTCGGGACCCTTACAGCAGAAATGGCGAGCTCAGCAGCTTCGGAGCTGTCGAAGCACATTCAAAGCTCCGTTGAGCTGTTGTTGTCTCGGATACAAGCCTTACAGGTGCGACAAGTAGAAGAACGACACGGTCTGCTGCTGGCCCTCGCGTCTATCTTCGACCTCATAGCACGGCTGGTGAAGATGGCTGTACCGGTTGAGCAGCTTAGTGGTCTCCCACTCTCTCGGATGTGCACCTCCCTGACAGAAATCGTGCAAGACGCAAGTGCCACCAAGTACCGCAAGCCAGACTTGATCGCCGAAGCTGTTTGTAAGCTCGTGGTCTCGTCGTTTCTTGTTATTCTTCTGGGGCTCGCACAACCTAGCCAGCTGTCGCCGGAGCTACTTGCACGCATACAACCTGGGTCAGTCATTGTAGAACAACAGGGTGCCGTAGGTGCCCGTGGCGTTTTGCGGTCTATCCGGGCACTTGAGCGTAACGGCACGGAACAAGTCGAAAATCTGTTGTCCGTTCTTGTGGAAGCTCTTAGCGGCTGGATGGATAGGAACGAGACTGAAGTCGTTCAAGCATCTTCGGAGGCTGCTTTCATCCTGCTCGTGTTTCTGAATCCAGAAAAGGGCCAGCAGGTCGTCACAAAGTGGTGTGACCGGGTCCGTCACCCTCCGACACCGCGGAATCGACATGGGAATGGGTACTTCCATGCCGTTGCCCGAGCCTACGTCTTAGTCGAATCGTCGGAAGAGGAGCAAGAAATAGCCATTGGAAAGACCTCGGTGACCCAAGCGCTTGCAGAACGTTGGGGTCGCGATACGGGCATTGAGACACGCGTTGCAATCCTCCAAAGCTTGATTGACAGGCCAATACTCACCAGTCAAACATCGACGTTTGTCGACATTGTCTCTGCTGGGCTGGACGACTATACAACCAATGCTCGCGGGGACATTGGGTCTCACGTTCGCCTTGAAGCGATCAGGGCGGCGAAGTCGATGTGGAAAGCACAGAAAGGTGATCAGCAGACCATACTAGCCCTATTCCCTCGCATTCTGCGCCTCGCAGCCGAGAAGCTTGACCGTGTTCGCACCGAGGCGCAATCTGCATTGGCCTCGACTCTCAAGCCCGAGTACGTCACCCACGGTTGGATGCGTAGGATTGTCAGCGCTAACCAATGTGTAGGCAGTCGGAGTCTTTCAGTAACGCCAGCATCTCTTCAAAGGAGTACTTTGACTTCTTATTTCGGCTCCGTGACGCACAGTATGTGAGCGACGCTGTGGCCGACGACAGGGCTGCCAGCGTACAGGACTGCACCGCCGTTCTGCTCGCAGGCCTGGTAGTGTCCGCAGACACGGGTAACGAGGACTTGGTCATAGTCAGCCGTGCCGCGCTCGCTGATTTCTGCGAGCAATCCCGCGAGAACCTCGAGCAGGTATGCACTGGCCTGCTGCACAACCTCAAATGGTACGCGGGACAGGACCGGGTCATCATCCCCACTCTCGAGGTGGTAGCGTACCTGTTCCACGTCGGCCTCCTGCAGCAAAGTCGCGCGCCTCTAAATCTACGCCAGCTTTGCCTGCTGGTGCGGAAAGCCGCTTACAAGACGGGTAACGTCCGGAAACTTGAGGCCTGCATCAAGGTTTATGGGGCGGTGGCAGCGGTAGAAGTCCGAGAGCACGCAGCGATCGGAGAAGACGATAGCAGTATCGAGCGAGAATCCACAACTCCCGAAGCCTCGGAACTGGCGAAGAAGCGGCAGGAGGGGGTCGTTGAGGCCAAGCGGCGACTGGGGGCGCTGATGGTCCATCCTTGGCCCAAGATTCGAAGCCTGGCTGTCGACGAGCTATGGGGTCTCTTGGCAAACGGTGACATCAGAAGCGACACAGGAGAGCAACAGCAGTTTTCAGCCGAGAAGCTCCTCGGTGTGGATTGGGGCAAGGCTGAGAAATCATACGTCAAGACGGTGGTTGGGGAGCTTGGGCTTGAGTAGCAATGCTATTGCCCCGGGCCCAAGGTGATTCGGGTATTGGGAATATTGAATGTCTTGTCTCTTCCAAGGCTATCAGTGCGGCGAGTGACACTGCACAGCAAAACGACGAGAGTCAAAGAGGAAGGCTCATCTCAGCAGCAGGAGAGTAGTACATTGGCGGCTTTCCCAAGGGTGGCATCAGCAACAGCCGCAGTGAGATCTAAGTCAAATCCTACCGTACGCCAGACTTCACCGGCGCAAGCCTGAGCGAGCGCGCATGCAGACCAGTTTGCCTTGTGCAACTAAGTATAAGGTAATAACTGAGCGGTACTATACATGTTCTAGCAGCCAGAAGCTGCACCTGCGCGTCGACAAGGCCTTTCCAATGCTCCGGAATCTGCACGCTCTCAGGTCATGTAACCTATGCCCGGCCTGGCCGTCGTGCTTAACCCTTCCCGAAGCGTTCTCGTCAAGTGGCCGGTGACGAGCGTTAGCCGGTCGCATCTACAGCCGAGACACTCGCATGCCTACCTACGAAGCAGAACTGAACATGCGTAGGTGGACGTGTTCACGCCAGCCAGACCCGAGCCTCATCTGCGACTGGGTACATTCTGGGCTTGGCTACACGACATCCGGGGACAGGGGAGGTGAGACATTTCCCCAATAAGCGGCGCCTGGGACCCGGAAAGATCGTACCATGTGTGTGACTCTGCGGGAGAGTCGCGAGAGCCAGACCAGTCCCAGACTGGGCGGGGCCACCACTAGGTAGCCGTGGGAAATGCAGTTGGCTGGTCATAGACGCCTGTCCACGTCCACGATGGGTGGTGTAGGTATGTCTGTCGGTGTAAGACTGCGCAGAAATGCTCCGGATAACGAGGTCTCGGCACGATCGACCACCGCACACTAATAAGGGTATCTATCTTCAGCCAGCTATCGCAAGCAAGGCAAGGTGACGGGTGCAGGTGCTCGGTGGATCAGTCACGCATTGATAATGGTAAGCACGATTCCTTCGTCTTCCTCCCTTTTTCGAGACCACTTGCGCTTTTCGCGCCGCTCGGGTGCATCGGTAACAGACTAGTCAGTGCTCTCTACAGATTCGAGTCGCCTCTATCACGAGCAAGAGTGAGTGTTATCGACGTGCATCCATCTCTCTCTTCTCCGCGTACCCACCACATCGGCTCTGCTGCTGCGATCCCTGCTCCGATGTGGCGCACAGCGATCAATCCGCCAACCACCCGTCTTCACCCACGTGCCACCTCTCTCTGAAGGGAAGTTCGTAAAGAGATATCGTCGAGTGACCCCCATGCGAGCAGCAGGGATCGCATCGGCCGGATTTCCACATGGGTCTCCTCCCCCAGGGCACCGTGTCACCCCGTATCCCCTTCCATGCCATGACGATGAGGGATCAACTGCGCGCAGACGAAAACCCGAGTTCTCTCGAGACGACGTGAGAAGCGCAAGTCGACGGCTGAGAGGACCAGAAATAGCTGGCAATGATTACAAGTCGCAACCTAAAAGAAAGGCTCGGAGAGCCTAGAATCCAAGCCCCAGAGACGCAACGGTCTCGCTTCGTGCCACCCAATCACCTGGAGAGATACATATTCCCAGCAGGGGAACCCGAGCAGGAGCCGAGCCCCGCGTAACGAAGCAACGGCCTGGTTCTCGGGCGACCTCCAGGCTTCACCTTTCCGCGGCTCGGTCGTATCTGCGATTTCTGCTCACTCAACATCGATCGGGCTGCGACGACGTCGACGTTTGGTGGGAAAAAGTAACTCTCCGCACTCGCTAGCAAAGATAGCCAAAGACAGGAATCACAGGCGACCTCAGAAGAAGGCCTCACGACAGCATCGTCCGTAGTGAGGCGGCTCGCAGGTCAGGGCGAATGGAAGGGTTGAACGTACGTGGACACGGGGGGATGTGACCTTTCGTTGGCCCTCGTAAGTTCAAATTGCACCGCGCGGCTGTTACAGTTGTTACTTCCTATGGGCTGCCTCTCGGAAGGAGGAGGAGGAGGAGTGGTGACGATGTTGGCCATCCCATCGCACTGGTATTATTATTAGGGAAGTGGGGTGCCGCTTTTGTCTTGTGACTGGAGACGGTCGAGTAACACGGCCGGGCCATACGGCAGTACGGGCCAGTCACTCGCATCGGTTGCCCATGTCCAGGTCACCTCGTCACCTTCTGCGCCGCTTGCTTCATCGGCACGCGATGGACAAGCCGCAGAGGGGACGCGGGCCTACCTACAGCCCCAGTCGGCGAGCGTTCAAGCCACGCACGGCTCGACGCTCACTGGCCGTGTACTCTAGTGGCTCATCCCTAGACTCATCGCCGCCCGCCGCCCGCCGCCCGCCGCGCCCGACCACCTTGGCGCATTCGTTCGTCCTCGCCGACGATGCGCAGCAGGCCCGAAACACTGGCCCCGTACTGGTCGCCTGCCTCTGTTTGGCTTGAGGTAAGGTAGACGGAGAGGGCAGATCGGCTCGCGACTGACGCGAGGCCTTTCGCGAGAGGAGAGATAGAGGGAGAGCTTGAAGGTACGTACCTACTTCTTACCGCAGCCAGAAAAGCCACATCTACATATCCGTACAACATAAGGTACCTACAACGCACCTCTCACGCGGTCTTCCTACCTTAGGTGGTCCGGGGTTTGTCGCCGAGGCACACTCCAGAAGCGTGGTGTACTGTACCTCGAACCGGCGGCCGAGCCTCTTGATAGCATCGTTACTCTACCTCCTCTCATCCCGTCGACAGCAACTAAGTACCTAGCAGCTTCCGGGTAGCGGGCTCTAGGAGCCTTAGGTAGACACTAATAAGCTGTGTGTCTCAGTGTCAACCGCACATCTGCCCGGGTACTCTAGGTAGTCTGGTGGAGAGCACGTATACGTACCTCTATCTCTACTGTCGTCTTCTCAGCGGCCGTACTGCTACATCACCTCCCGCATCATTGGTCCGTCTGTCTCTACATTACACTGGCGACTGGCGACTGGCGGGGACGGGGACGGGGACGGGGACGGGGATGGACGGGGATGGGACCCCTACAGTACAGTACTACATGTAAGTGGCTACCTAAGTACCTTGCCAGCTTGCCGCTCCCTGTCCCCTGTCCCCTGTCCCCCTGTCCCCTGTGCGTGGCGTGCCCGTGGACGTGACGGTGACTATCGGCCCTGTCGGCTCAGAACCCTCCTTCAGGCCTGGCGGCGTGTCTTGGACGCTTGGTGCCGCCCGTATCTTGGTCGCAGTCCCGGTCCCAGGAATACATGGACATGGACATGGACACGCGGAGGTAGGTCAGCGAGCGAGGTAGGCAAGGACCGACAGACAGGTCGACACGGGTGACGGATGTAGTAACGGCCAGGTTGGATTCTAATATTACATGTATGGACCTCCATTGCCCGGCCTCTCCCCTCCTCCACCATCCATCTATCTAACCGTAAGGTATACGACCTCTGCTACGACGACCTCGAGGCCTCACGTCCCAGCTACGTACACCACACGCCCGCCGACCGTTTTGCTGCTTGCGCGCCACTCGACAACAACAACAACAACGACGACGACGACGACGACAACGAGCTCCGGGATGCGTGCGTAGCTCACCGAAATCCACCCAGCTAGCTCTCGCGACTCTTCATTTCCAGCACGCTACCGCCTCCCCACCGTCATTATTAATGCATCGCAGAGACTCGAAGCTCTCGCTAGTAGAGGATCACAGACCACCTGTCAAACGTCATAAGCGTATAAGTCGACTTGACTTCCTGGGCTCGACCTTACCGGCATCGTCGTCGTGCACGGGGGACCCCGGATTCAAAATCAGCAGCAATCCCGCCGGGCTCTTTGTCCCGACTTGCGACTCCTGGAGTTGTTATCACTGCTGCTGTTACTACCGCTGCTGCTCTTCTTCGTCCTCGGCAGACATGTCACGGCGGGCGGTCGACTCGAGCTTGTGATAGTAACCGCGATATCGCCAGTTTCCGCTCACGACCGGGCTCCCGTAGACGAGCTCGAACTCCCCGCTCGTCCCCTCTGCGGAGGTTGACGGGCGTGGCCAAGTGTACGCGGAGAGCAAGATGACGCTGTACACACCGCCGCCGCCGCTCCATACCGCCGAACAGGACAAACCGACGCTGCTGGTGTGCTGGTGGATCACCCTCTTCTGCACCACCATCATCCTGTTGCGCGTCGTTGGCCGCTTCATCCGCTCCGAGACCCTGTTCAAGGAGGACCGCACCGCCGCCCTCGCCATCATCCCGCTGTGGCTTCGCATGGGCGCCGTACATGTCGTCTTGATATACGGCACCAACAACGCCGCCTTTCCCGATGGCTTGACGGAGGAGGAGATTCGGAAGAAGTCTATTGCTAGTGGCCTGGTGCTCGCCAGTCGCATCTTCTACGCCGCAAGGTATGTACAGCTACAGCTCCTTGGTCCGTCCGTGGACTTGTCACCCCAAGACAGGCCGGAGACGATAGTGTCCGCGCGGTTGAAGCCGAAGCGCCTGCTAATGCACCTCTGATATGCTGACGTCTGGTGCGACCCTAGTCTCTGGATCCTGAAGATGGCCATTCTGGAATTCTTCCGACGCCTCACGGTGATCACCTGGAAGCGATCCCATGAGATCACGCTGACCTTGATACGCTGCACGCTGGTGGCGACCTTTGTGGCCATCGTCATCTCCGACCTTGCCGAGTGCCAACCTTTCAACCACTACTGGCAAGTCATGCCTGATCCAGGGGGTCAATGTCGCCAAGGCTACGTCCAGCTGGTTACCTCGGCCACCGGAAACATACTGACCGACCTACTGTTGGTCTGCTTTCCGGTCCCCATCATCCTGACCAGCCATATGGGACCCAAGAAGAAGTTCCAGCTCACGCTGCTCTTCTCTATGAGCCTAGGGCCGGTTGCGTGCACTGCGTATCGCGTGACCCATGTCCTATGGCAAGACGGAAACCAGCAGACGCGATCGTTGCTTGCCTCGGTGGAACTGCTGTTCGCCACCGCTGCCGCGAACACGCTGGTGCTGGGCTCCTTCGTCCGCGATCGCGGCACTAAGAAGCGCAGATACAAGCACGGATCCATCGCTACCGACTCGCTGGATAGGGGCTCGATCCGCGGTCTTACCCTTCACAGGCATTGGGGAAGTGACGAGAATCTGGTACGGGAACTCGGGTTGGGCGTGGATCGAGAGCTTCGTGGGGAATCCGAGGCGACAAGGAGATTCTCACCCGCGCCCGTTGCCGATCTAGGGAACTGGCAGTTTCCCCAGCGGAGCTATAGTACCTCGGGCCGCAGCGACGACTCTCTTCTCGGCCGCCATCCACTCCAGTCGCCCAGCCGAAGCAACTCGACCATGACACCGCGCCGCGTTTCCTTTTTCGATGTAGGAGGATTACTTGACAGCGACACCACCCAGAGCGGCCGCGATAGTCTCACTTCCAGCCAAGACCCCCCCTCTCCGTACAGCGCCCCGTCACCCACCTTCCCAGCGAGCACGTCTGGGTTCCGGCGCGGCTCGCAAACCATCCTGAACGATCTGGGTGGTCTGTTGCATTCCTTCAACTCCAGACAGTCCCGATCGAGCCCTAAACTAGGAACGGAGCTTCAACCCATACCACAACACCCCAGAGAACCAGCCTACGGCCCCCACGATGATCGCTCTACCCCGGTACTTGTAGATGTCGGCGGCTTACTCAAATGAGACGATACCTGAACACCTGCACTCGACCTCTTCGCGGACTTGGACTCGTCACGGTCGTTTGGTCTCACTTCGAATCCTACATAATCACTGCAGTTACTCACCGATCGATACCCCTTACATTGTCATGAAAATTACGACGTTGATGCAATGGCATTCATGGCTTGTATTTCTAGCCCACGCAAGGAATGGAACAACACATGTCATCGGGGAGATGTCTTATGCCGTACTTGCTTTTCGGTGCAAAACCTCTGGCGTCGGGGGCGTTGTCAAGACTAGGAGCTTTTGCGGCGTTCACCGGCAATTACGAGATCCTAATACCCGTCCCGGCATTAGAGGGCAGACTTTTTCTGATATACCTGTTTTTTACTGGGCGTTCTGGAAGTGCTTGAACGGCGAAGGCCGTCGTACTGGAACCGGCCGAGTGAGAATAAAGAAAGAACTGTGGAAGATATTCTCAAAGAGGCGGTGTTCTTGAAGACAGAGTGGATAGATGGGACCTTGGGCTCTGCAAAACGCGCTTCCGCTTGCTAGCTGACAAGCAAGAGGAGGCGCCATATCTAATAGTCGGGTATCGGTGTATCGGACAGGCGTATTGGTCTGTTGTTGTTCTTCTCGTATGATCCTATATACCCGTTAGGCGCTTTGTAGCTAGTTTCGCCTGCCCAGAAACAGATGCGAAAGTAAAACTTGCAATAGAGAAAGATGCCTACGCTGCTCTCCCTACTCAAGAGCCAGAGTCCCAATCACCACGTGTTGCCAAGCGACACAAGAGATGAGAACGGCTCTCAAGAGAGGTACCAGTGAGTCATTCAACCGTGCTACTACGATCGAGACATGAGGAAATCCGTTTCCCTGTATATGACCATTACAATACCTGAAACCGACAGTAACCGTCAGGCTTACCAACTGCAAAGACGCGCCAGTAACAGAACGACATTTGGCTCAATCACCACAGCACAGAACTGAATCAAGTAGGCGTCTGCTCTGCTCAAGCCCCAACCACGACCACGCCCCCCCAGAACAGTCATCAGGATCGAAGAGTCAGCTCCTGTCGGGGCCGTCAGCTTCCCCTTGTTTCCCCATGCCTGCCTGTACCATGGTCTCGGTATCCCCAACCACCTAGCTAGGTACTTATTACCTAACCCGGTTTTCCGCTGCTGAGTCAAGGGACCACAGGGCCTGGACGGACGGACGGACAGACAGACGGCTGGGCTGAGGCACCATCGACCCGGCGGAATGCCCACGTGCTGCTGACCGGTGGTGTTACGGCGTGGCGCGGCGGCGTACACACACACACACACACACACACACACACACACACACACACACACACAGGCCCGAATCCTGCGACTGGGGGGGCCTACCTACAGTGAATAGTTTAGATACCTACTTCCTAGACAAACAGATACCTAGGCTCTGGGTGAGAAAAACCGTGGTCGGGCTATACCTATCTATTTACCTACCGTACGCGCACCCTCGGCGAGCGATCCCCAGGCACACACACACACACACACCGAAACTAAGTACTTAGTCGCGCTACTGCAAGACCGCCGTAGCAATCGTCCGATCTCGAGGGGGGTTCTGGTCTAGGCCCTCGGAGGAGGCGCGAGGGAGGCTGAGGATGCGATGGCCCCCCCCACCACCCTTTGGCCGACCACGACCACGTATGTAGGTACGTACGTATAGGAGCTGCACGTACACCCACCCCGCGCTGCTGCTGCTGCTGCTGCTGTAGCCTACCTTATCTTACGGACTCCCCCGGGTGCCTAGATATCGGTCCATTGGTTGCTTGTTGGGGCTCGCGGGGGATCTGATCAGGTACCCAGCCCCGAACGCTCTACGATTCGAGCGCCCTCGAGAGGGAGGGAAAGAGATGGCAGCCGGAAACTGCTGTCGTCCCTCACCTGACGTTAATGTACCCTTTTCTTAGTCCGAAGAGACGGGGTGGCCAAAATGTACGGCTCTCGTAGTCGATTGAAACATCGTCGCTAAGGACCAAGAGGATCAGATATAGCATGCATGGGGTACCCTCCAGGGTGATAACCATCTGGCTCTCTCGATGATAAGAGGGTCACAGCCAGCAACAGAACATCATGGATCTCCCAATAGCCAACTGCCCAAATATGGATACGAAGGGTACTCTGATAGTAAGCGCTTGTGCAGTATCACCTTAGCAAGAAGCAGACGAGAACATCACTGTATTGGTGAAATTCCGATGCATATGCAATGCGAAGAAGCAGGGCTCCCGAAACATTTTCAGACCGAAAAACGCCGTCCTGCCCATGTATCATCCTCTTAGACGCCGGAATCTGCAAAATTACCTATCCGCGCTCATACACAGAGCCGGTAACTGGCGTATCGACCAGCCGTCTCACTGTTTCGGATGATCTTGACCACCTGACCGCGTCGCATGCCGAAGTACTTGGCTACCGGGTCCCGCTGCAAGATACGAGGCAACTGTGTCTCCTTCAGACGGTAACGCTTGAGCAACGCGGCCTTCTCGTCTCTACTGAGAATGACGTGGCGCGGAACGAGCTCGTGGTGGGTGATGTTGATGCGCATGTCCTCCTCGAGGAACCACTCGATGGTGGTCCACTGGGCGAACTTGGCGATCTCCCGCTTGGCCGAGGCGGACACGGCGGCGTGGGAGATCAGCAGGCCGTTGCGATAGTGCTCGTGGGAGCAGAACTTGGCGAACTTGCGCATCTGCTCGGCACCCAGGCTGTCGTCGGTGGTGAACTCGACCCAGATCGTGCCGATGTCGGGTTGCGGGTCGGGGTCGCGTACGGTGACGGGAGGCGTGTACTTCTTCAGCATCTCAGGGCTCGGTCGCGCGGAGAACTTGAGTTTCTCGCGACTGCAGTGGCGCCTTGTTAGCACGCATACATATGAAGATCATGGGATGACAACACGGTGGTGGTGACATACTGAACAGAGCCATCGGAATTGGTGTACTGAGCCTTGAAGTCATCCAGGGAGATCTTGACTTCGCTTTCAGCTAGTTCGTAGCCCTACAGTATGTTAGAGGCGGAACCGAGGTGCAATAGGTGGCGGAGATGGCGGAGGTTGCGTTGCAGGGGCTGCCACCAACAAAGGCGACTCACTCTGTCTTGGACCATCTCGTGGACTGTTCTCCAAGCGCGCCATGTCCTGACCGTCTGCTTCTCGTGCGCCTCGACGTTGGCATCCATGGGATCCATCGCGGGCCGATATTCGCTGGCCACAAGATTCGAGTCGCACGGATGGTAGTTGATGGGTTTGGCGAGGCAAGTTTTGTTGTTGAGGGCTATACAATCGTGAAGGCTTTGGCTGGCAACAACGAAGGTGGAAAGTCTCAGCCTTGCGGTAGGCAGAAAAAAGTCCCAAGCCTCCACGGCAGAGGTTCAGAGGCCCACCGTCCACCGCCTCTCAGCAGCTAGCAAAGGGTCCCCACTGACAGACAGCACTGATAAGGATAAGGCACAGGTCTCCTTAGCGCGAACTGCAGCATAGGTAAGGTACAAAGGATGGTCCGAGCTTGTGCAGCAGAACACCGTGGCGGCGGGACAAGTTTGGCTTGGAAGGGAAACCGGTGCAATGGGTATTAAAGCAAAGCAGGGATGTAAGGCAACGATTGTTGTATTAAGTAACTAATTAGGCTCTGACCTTAAAAGGGAGATGGCTAGGCTTAAAGCCCGCTTTAGTAACAGGCTAAGCCATATCGCCACACTCGGTTACTTACTTTAAAGATTGCTTAATTAAGCTAGTCCTAAAAAATCTTAAACTATCCCCATACCTGGAAAAACAACGTAAAAACTTAGTTTGCGATTATTACGGATATTTATTAACGTTTATTACTTTATAAAAAAAAATACTATATTATGATTTAAATTAGATCGCTTGTTTTAATGTAAGGAAAAAATAATATATAGTTTTAGATGCCTTTTATCGTTTTGTTTAAAACATAAATATATTTAAAAGTGCTAGTTTAAAAAACTTAAAAAGTCTCAGGGGTATTATCGCGCGGTGGTTAGGACCGTTTTAAATATTTTTTATACTAAGGTTTTTTTATTAAATATTTAGTGTAATTATTTTAAAAGTTATCTATAAATTTAATTATAGTTATATTTTTTTTTATTTAAAGTATATATAATATAAATTATAACCGCGTAAGTTAAAATTTTATTAATTATTTGTTTAATTATTTTTTTAATTAATATGCGTTAAATAAAACGGGCTAAAGATAGTTTAAAACGGTTACAAATAATATTAGCAATAAGTTTTTTTTTATTTTATTTTTAAAGTTTTTTTTTTTAATTATAATCTTAACTTTAACTTAAAGGTTAACCGTTTAGTTTTTTAAGTTTTTAATAGTTATGTTTTTTAAATTTTTAGCTTTAGCTAGCTATTATTTATATATAATTTAAAACTTTAAATCATTATTAATAATTAATTTTTAGCTCGAAAAAAGATACGGGCTATTATTTATCGTAAGTTTATAAAGTTTTATAAAACGGTTTATTTAAGGCCGTTCGCGCCCGTCCATGGTTATTATAAAGGCGAAAGCTATAATTAATCTTTAAAAGTATTAGTTTTAGTTTTAGTCCGATATTTTTTTACGTATTACGTAATATATTTAATTAATATATTTAACGTAATAAGCTAAGACGTTATAAAAATTAAACGCCGTTTTCGTTTTTACGATTTTTTTATAAAACCGAGAATAATTAAGCTTTTTATAAAAATTATATAAGTAAATTTCTCGATTTAAATACGTTTAAAATATAAAGGGCAAGTTTAATAAGTTAATAATTTTTTCCGTAATTTATTTTTAAACATTTTAAATCTAAATAACTTTTATTTTAAATAATCCCAAATAATAAACTACTAATATTTTTTATTAGTTTAGGTTAATTATAATTAATTTATTACTAACGGTAAACTTATATTAAGCTTTTTTAGCTTTAGTTTATAAGTCGTATAAAAGTTAAAGCCATTTTTATAAATAATATATATTAACGATAAAGTTATTAATAAAAAATAGCGGTTATTCGGTGGCTCGCTCTTATAATATTATTTTAATAAAGACTTATAAAGGTACGCCTTTAATCCGGTAATTATTTTAATCGTTATTATTTTTAACGTTACATTAACGATTAAGAGTGGCTAAAGGTCTTTTTAAAGCTTTTTGCAAAACGGCTTATAAAGCAAGGTTATTTATAGCTATATTAATAAAAGTTCGCAATGTTTTATTACGGGTGTTAGCTATAGTAATAATATGTTAAAAACCGTTTTAAATGGTTAAGGTATGGAGTAGTGTAATTAAATGTAAAGGGATATATAAGGTATATAACAAATACGAATGGTTATAAATTGTTTTAAATAATTATATAAAATTACAACGTAATAGGATCGTAAATAATATTACGTATACGGTAATAATAAAAATTAAGAACGTGGTTTTATTATACGAATAAAAACAATTAAATAACTTAGCAAAAAAAGTAAATTATTAATCGTAAAACGCTTTATTAAATAAAATAATAGTAATAGTTATAAAAAGCGTTAATAAAATTAGTTAAATTAAATATAAAACAATATTTTAAGCGGTAAAAAGGTTTAGTCCGTTTTTTATAATTAAAAATTAAAAATCTTTAATTATAAGTTAAATGTTTTGCCAAGCTTATTAAGTTTAAATCGTTTTAAAACGGTTTTTATTTTTTATTAATAACTTTTTTATATACCTCGATTAATTTTTAATAGTTATTTTTTTTCTTTTTACGCTTTTTTTTAATTATTTATTTAAATACGGCTTTATATTTTAAATATAAAATTTTTTTAATTTTTTTAAGTTATTAAATTTATAATTTTTATTAATACTTTTAATAATATTTTAATCACTTTTTATAATCTTATTTATTAAAGTTAAAATTTTAAGAATTATAATATATTTTTAAGGAGTTTTTTTATTAGGCCTTTTTATTTATAGTTACTAATAATTATATTTTTTTTAAGATTAAAATATTTTTAAACTTAATCTTTTACTTAATATAAATTATAAGCTTCGCGTATTTAATCGTCGCTTTTAAAGTTTAAATCTTATACCTGTTTTTAAATTTACTCTTTTTTTTAATTAATAACACTATTAAACCCGTTTTAATCACGGCTAATCCTAGACCGTTAATAACCGTATTAATAATTGCCTTACTTTATATTTTTTTATTTAACACGTTTATTACGCATTTGGTTTATTATTTTAATATAAGCTTTATTAGCGATATTTTATAATTTAATAATTTTCGCATATTTATCTAAGCTATTATAATAATAACTTAGCTCGGTTATTTCTTTAATTTTTTAAATCTTATTTTTAAAGCTTATTTTTAAAGTTATTTTTAAAAAAGTTAAACTATATATTTTACTTTACCGTAAAACTATAATGCGTATATAAGTTTATAAGTAACTTTAGTTTTTTATTTTTTAAAATAAAGCATGGACTATGCCTATACAGAAAGCATTATTACAATATACCTTTTTAAAATACCTAAATATAAGATAAAGTCGATATTTTTATATTTAATTAATAAGCCACTACCTAATTTTATTAATCCATATCTTTTACGCGAATTTAAAAAAATAATCGGCAGCTAATAACACGTATTTAGCTTTTCTAAGTCCTCTTAATAAATCGGTTTAAAATAATCTATAACTACTAGCTTTTAAAAGTGTAATTTTAATATTACTAGTCGATTTTTTACATTTTTTTAATTATTTATTTTACCGCAAACGTAATAACTTTAGCATTTTTTTTCCACGTTTTAATAACGGTTTAATTATTAAAAATGCTTTTACAAATTTTAAAACGTGATATTAATAACGTAATGTTTATATTTTTTATATATCTAAGTTAAAACAATATTTACTTTATTAAATAATACGTAATATAAAACGGTCTTATCGCGTTTTACATATATAAAGGCGTCGTTTTAGATCCGGTATTAAGATATATATTATTTTACTAATTTTTTCCGGTTTTTAGTAAAAATTACGGACGATCTAGGATCTAACATATATTAAACGATATTTTTATATTAAACGATATCTTTATACCTTTTATTTATCGTTTTATTAAATTTCGTTTATATTAAAGCGATAAAAAAGTATACTATTAAACCTTGTTAAAAAATAACCCTCATTATAAACGTTAGCATGTTTATTAATAGTTTTAAGTCTTTAATTTTTATTATATAACTAATAAGTTCTCGATTACGTTTTTTTATAATATGCGGTCGTTTTAATATAACAAATTTAAGTTTTAAAACTTTAACTAGTTTTAAAACGGTTTAAGACGAAAAAAAAGCTTTTTTAAATTTTCTTTTATAACTAGCTCGCAAATCGGGTAATATAATCAAGATAATTTATTTATTATTTAAATAATTTTAAATAATCCCGGACAGTAGCGGACTTTTACTTAATATTTTTTTAATCTTTTTATTTAAATTATAATTTTTCCTTTATTATTATTATCTATGTTAAACGTTTATAATAAGTTTTAATAATTATAGTATACCATAAATAGGGTAAAAGGATATTACTACTAGCTATCGATATTTAACTAACGACTTAATAATTTTTAACGTTTTTTTTTTCTCTCGTATTATAACGTGTTTTAACATCGGTTAGCTAAAAAAAAAAAAAACATTAAGATTTATAACAAAAAAGCTATTTTATTAATATATTTAATTTTTATAAGTTAGTCGTTTAATTAAAATAACACGGCGCCCGTGCTTATTTTAAAACATATTTATTATAAAGTAAATTATTTTAAAAGATTTAAGCTTTTAATCGCTTTATTTTATATTTTTTTACATATAATAATAAAAGCTTTTTTTTAAAAAGGTTTTACGAAAAAAAGTTTAAGCATTATTTCTATTTATATTAACACTTTCCTTTTTAATATTATTTTTTGTTTTTTTTTAACGTAAAACTTTTTAAATATTTATTTTAAATCTACGCGACCGGGGATATATTATTTTAAAATAAAAAGTTAAGTATAAAAACTTATTTAATTTTTAAATCGATTAAAAATAATTTTCTCGCTTTGCTTATTATTAAAATCTTTTTCGATGTTTAATTAAAAGCCAGATTTAACTTTATAATAGTTTAAATCTTAAAGTCGTGGTAGTTTTAACAAATAATATTATTTTTTTAAATATTAAACCAATATTTATAAAAGCTACTTATAAGAAATAATAATAGTATAAAAAGTTAAATAAACTGTTATAATTTAACGCAAATACGTTATAATCGTTTATAAACTAATTAAAAAAAATACTTTATTCGGGATAGTGACTAAATAAACTAAGCAATCTAAAACCGTCCTAACCTTTAAGCACGGGCCATTTATTAAATTTAATATCTTTTAATATATAATATATATGCGGTAATTTAATTAAGCTTTAAGCTATTTTTTAATTAATTTATTAACCGCTAAAGGTTATAAACGCGGTTTTTAACTAGTTTTTTTTCCAGGTCGAGATCGCCTAAAATTTATATACGATATTTTTTTAAAAAAAAGTAGTATAATTGCTTTAAATTAAAGTATAAAACATACCGTCTTAATTATATATAAACTATTGCGGTTTTACCGTTACTAAATTAATTAATTAAAAATTTATTACTATTTTTATATTACCGTTTTTTTTAAAAAAAAACGGGTATATGCTCTTTATTTAAATATTTTTATGCTAATTAATCCCGCTTATTTTATTTAAAAAAAAATATAAATAGCGAATTTTTTTTTATTAAAAATATATCTAAGTTATCAAAAACGGTATAGCTTTACATTAAGTTTAATTACTATTAAATATTTTACTAAGTTTATAATTTTTAAGTTATTTAAATAAATAATTTAATAATTTTTTTAAATATAAGTTAATTTTATAATAAGGTTTTTTATTTTAGAAATCGATATATATTTTTTGCCGTTAAACTAATAAATTTAAATTAATCCTAGATCGTTTTTAATCCGTTCGGTATTTAGTTCACGTTAATAAAGTCGCTAATTAATTTAAAGTCGATTAAAACTTCGTTATAAAAGTCTTCTATTTAAAACCAAGATCGTTTATAACCGTTTATCCCGCACGTGTTATTTAATCCGGCGCTTTTATTTAATTTTAATAAATGTTATATAATTTTTTTAATAAGATTTATAACTTTTTTTAAAACTTTTATTATGCGATATAGCTTTTAAAATTAATTATTAATCGTTTTTTATTATTAAATATTAATACTATTTATTTTTTATCGTTATAAATATTAATTATTCGTAGTAAACTTTATTATTTAGTAATTAATCGTCTTTATTTCGGGGCATTACTTATTAATTTATTTATATAGCTTATAAACAAAATTAAAATCTTTAATATTTATCCTTTTGTCACGGGAGCCCCCTAGGGCTCGGCTGCAGGCTCGGCTGCAGGCCTTGGTTGCGCTGCTAGCCTAGCCTAGGGATGGCTCATGGCTCTGTATATTAGCAGGCCTCTGGCGGCTGCGCTGCAGCGGCAGAGACTTGGCTCCCTAGCCTTCAGTCTATTCATCTATTACACCACCTTTGCCTTCGGATAGGTTTCGCACCCGTATCGTGACCCCTTCGTCTGTGCCTAGCCACCCTTTCCCACAGCTAGCCCTGCGCTGTGACAATTCTGAAGGCTCTCCCCTTTGGCTACCCACAGACCTTTCAGACCTTTCGATCTTATCCATGGTCAACCAGACCCTTCGCTTCCGGATCGCAACAATGGCGCACCCTACCGGCAGCGAGGGCGCCGCCCCTTCTAACCCCTCTGGTTCACCGCAACCCTCTGAACCAGAGATTTCGCAATTACGGCAACGAATTGACCGTCTGCAACAGGTCCAACAGCTGACGGAACAGATTTCGGTTCTTGAAGAATCCATCGGACTCGATGCCGCGAGGCACCCGAAACGCAGACGCGACGACTCCGATTCCGATAGGGATGGCAGAGACGTCAACCTTGAACGGGCTATCGGCACCTTCACCCTTCGATTTACCTACCGGCAACGGGACGAGTGGTTAGCTGACCTACGCCGGGCTTTTGATTCGGCACCTGGCAAATATCGGAAACCACGCCGGTGTATTAACCTAGCAGTTTCGAAGATGGATTCACAATGCCGACCCCTTTGGGATCGGAAGGTCCAGCGCGCCTACGCCGAAGACCCCGCGAATGCGGCGCGCATCCAAGCCGATTGGGATACGTTTTCCCAATGGACGGCCTCCCTTATTCGCGATGCAGGCCACCACGAGGCCGCTGTGGCAGAGCTAGTCGAAGATGCCGCGCAAGGCTCGTCGCAACACCCCCGGGACTTCGATAACTACCTGCAATCCCTCGAAGACCAAGATCCGGAGCGCAAGGCCCAGCCGGCAAGTGCCCGATTCTATTACGCAAAGCTGACGCGCCCCCTTAGAAACAAGCTCAAGGAGCAGGTGGCAACCCTCCCACGCACCCGTGAGGGGATGGTTTCCCTTGCCACCCGTCATTGGGAGCTTCTCGACGCTGGTTCGGAAACGAATGGTGGCCGCACCGATCCCGAGACGGTGACGAATGGCCACTTCGTCCACTTCGATGACCTAGGAGTCACTTTGGAGTCTGGAGACCTACGGGAAGGGACCAGGAACCCACGAATTCAAGCTCCAGACTATCGCGCTAGGCCGGCCAAGAGACAGCCAAAGGACAACGGCTTAGCCAAGCAGACTATCCAGGCCAAGGAACCTAAACCTTCAGATCAGCCTAAGGAGGCTCCGTCGAACCTACTTCGGGATCCGAAGTTGCCCGCACCGCATTCGGATGGGATTCGCTACGGCCGCGATGGCGAAGCGAAGCCGTGTCTCGGGTGTGGCAGCCTATACCATTGGCGTTCAGAATGCCCGGAGCGGCAGAACGGCCAGAAGAAGAATGGCAACGGCAAGCAGTAGATATGCTGGCTTGACCGAAGTGATGGATGTGGTTCTGTACGAGACCATTCTGTTGGTTTTCGCCCACGGGGTTTTCCCAACAGACGGCTGCTAGGCCGGCGAATGCGTGAGTCTCCCCCGTCTTGTTATGTATTTGCATCTGGTGCGCTGCAGCGTCGTTGGCGTTTCGCAGGCGTTACGCAGGTGTTTCGTTCTGAAGCCGATTCACGGCCGGCGTGCCGGTGGACCGCACGAAGTCGATTCACGTGGCCAGAGTGCCGGTGGACCGCAAGACCTTCGTTGTTGAAAGGTTTGACCAGCGCTTGAGCCCTAGAGGGGCGAGACGGTGTGGTCAAGGCCTTCGTCCGGTGACCAGCGCTTGAGCCCTGGAGGGGCGAGACGGCTGCGTGGCCATTAGGATGCTGGAACGTGACGTGGGTGAGGCTGAGCCGATGCGCGCGCGAGATGCCTCCGATACGGTCCCGAACCAGGGAAGAGATTGCCTGCCTCTATCAAGCGGGAGATCAGTGCTGGGAATTACTCCGGCCTATCTTGCCCATGCCCGGCTGCTTGCTAGGCGATATCACAGGTAGATATCGTCAAGGCACCTAGCGGTCGTTGTTTGCCTCTGGGACCGACTATTGACTATGGAATCGAAATCTCTCGGACGGTTGCGAGTTAGGCCGACCCGAACCGAATCGAGGGCGATTCGCTTGAGAGGGGGGGATAGTTGTCACGGGAGCCCCCTAGGGCTCGGCTGCAGGCTCGGCTGCAGGCCTTGGTTGCGCTGCTAGCCTAGCCTAGGGATGGCTCATGGCTCTGTATATTAGCAGGCCTCTGGCGGCTGCGCTGCAGCGGCAGAGACTTGGCTCCCTAGCCTTCAGTCTATTCATCTATTACACCACCTTTGCCTTCGGATAGGTTTCGCACCCGTATCGTGACCCCTTCGTCTGTGCCTAGCCACCCTTTCCCACAGCTAGCCCTGCGCTGTGACACCTTTTAATCAGGTTAATTTAAGCGAACCTAATCTCGTTAATATCATAGGCGTAATTAGTGCCGGTGTTTAAATAGGTATATTTATTTATTTAAAAGCTTTTTAATTTTTTTTATCGATTATTATTTTTAATAATTAATTAACGATTTATAAGTTTATTTTAAAAATGTTTTACGTTATTAATATTAATATTATATAATTATATCGTAATTTTTTAATAAATTTTAGATTATCTAGGATAATTTTTATGTTTTTAAAGTGTATTGTTTAGTTTTAATTAGTTATATTAATATTCTTTTTCGGTATATAATCGGAATGTGGGAAACCGTTTAGGACTAATCTTTTTATAAGTTTTTTAACCCGTAACGGTTTATAATTATTTATGCAACGGTTACTTTTATAGCTTCTTTAACTAAGGTTAAAATTATTAAACTTAACTAATTTTTTTCTTTATCGTTAAAATCTTTTTTATTTTTCGTATACTTTTTTACGTTAATTAATATACCTTAGGTTAGGTTTTTTATTATGACTTTTTATCAAAGTAGTTAGGCTGGTTATAATAGCATAGTTTAGGTAATCCTTTTTTAACTAGTGATAGATATTTTATTTTGTTAGAAATCTACCACCGCCTGGTTTTAACGTAATTATTTTTTATTTAAAAAAATGTTATAAGTGCGGTAATTTTTTGCTATATATATTATAATTATAAATAAGATTTTTTTTATTATTATAAAAAACTTAACGTAATAAGTAATGGGGGTAGCTAAGTTATCTATTATTTAAAATATTAATTTAAGGCTTTTTACTAAAATTATAGTTAAGCTTATTTAAGCTACGAAAGTTTTTTTAATTAATTTATAAAAAAAACCGTAATTTATTATAATGCGATATATTTTTTAATTATTTATTAAAAACTTAATATACTCGAGGTATATAGCTTTATTATTTACGGAGGCGGTATCGATTTATTATATATGGGCTATTATTTCCCAGATCGTCTATAACGTAGCTTTTTAAAGAGGTTATTTTATTATTATTATGTTTATTTATAAATTTGCACTTTTAGCGTTTATAATCCGCGTTAATCCTAAATTATTTATATTAATATTCGTTAACGTTAATCAAACTTAGGTTAGCTTTTTTTTTTTACGGTATTCCGTTTTTATAAATAATTATAAATAATGCTTTATATTTTTTTTAAAGCTTCGAGTTATATTTATAAACTGCTTTAGCTTTAAAGGAGGTATATTAATATTTTTAAGGTATTAAATAACGTTAATCTTTTATTTTAAGGTATTTTTATATAATTAAATCGGAATAAATTTAGGCCGGGTTTTTTTTTTTCTTATTTAGCTTGCAGTTTTTTATTAAGCTTTTAAAATCTAGTTTTTATATCGTTTATTTATGGTTTTAATTAAGTAAGTTATTTAGCTTACGGGTATGGTAACCTTAATTAAGTCGGAGGGGGTGGCTTTTGCGTTTAAAATAGTTTTGGTTGGTTTTTTTTCGTAGTTAGGGGTGGCTTTTTTAAATGCGGGCGTTTTTACTTATTACTTGTTAATTATTTTAAGTTTAAGTTTATTTTGTTTTTAAGTCGTGCCGGCATAAATATTATAAAGTGTTTTTTATTAAAATTATATATATTAAAATCGTTATCTTGTCCTTAGCCTATTTAGTTAAACATGTTTATTACCGTTTTAATTAGGTTAAACGATTTATTTACTTATAACGGGTTATTAAGGACGGTTATAACTTTTAGCTCTAATCGCTTAATTTAGCTTAACGCGGCTAGGACTATCCACGACTGTTTTAAACTTTTTTAACCTGCTACGTTAGATTTTAATATTAATAGGGATAAATCGGTAAGTAATTAATACTTAAGTTTTAACGCTTTTTAAATTTAAAATTTATTTTTTAAAGGTTTGTTTTTATATAAGCATTATTAAACGTAATAGCTTGCGTTTTTATAATTATAATAAGCTTAAATAATTTATAAGCTTTATAATTAATTATTAATTATTTATATTTATAACGATTAAAACGTATTACGGTCGCGAGTACTACTTATATTATAATTTTTTTTTTTTTTAGCGTTGCCTTTATACGATTAAATTATTTGAGGTTATTATTAAGTAAACTTATTTACTTAAGGAAGGTTTTAAACCGTTATAGATTTATATTTATTAATCGGCTTTTTTAAAAAATTATATCGCGGTAATAATAATATATACGATAAAGAAGTAAAAACTACTATTAATTTATTTTGCTTTTGTATTAAATTAACAAGTTTATATAAAAATTCTTTTATTATTTATATATAAGCTCGTTTTATAAATATAATTAATTTATTAACAGGTTATTTTATTTTAATTAAATAAAATATATTATAATAATATTTTATATATTAATAAATATATATTTATTAGTAAATTTGTTTATCTTATTTATTAATTTTTAATAAAATAGCCGATTAAAAACACAAGTTTAAATAAATAAGTTTTTAATATATTTACCGCTATATATATAATAATAAAGTCGATTTTAAAGTTTTATTTATTAATTATTTAAAACTTAATAAAATAATTTATTTGCTTATATAAAATAAGCTTTTATATTTTTATTAAATCGACGTTTTAAATTATTAATTTAAAAGGTAAGTTTAAAATCGTTTTAAATAATTTATAATAAAAACCGTTAAACTAGGTTTTTTTTTAAGTTTTTTTACTTATAGCGCTTCTTAAGCAAGCTAAAATATTAATTTTTAGCGTTATTTTTAAGCCTTTTTTTAAAAACGAAATTAATTCGTAATTATAATCGGGCTACGTCGCTTTACACGCGATTTTAAGCATATAATTTTACATTTTTTAAATATTTTTTAAGGTTTTTTTTAAGTTTTCCTTTAAATATAAAGGGTTTTTTTAAAAATATATTAATTAATAGATTTATCCGTTTAGGATAATTTAAGTTTATTAAAGGTAATTATAAATTTAAAAATATTTTTAAAATAATGAATAAAGTTTTTAGTTATTCGAAGGTTTTTTATAATAATTTGTTACGAAAAATAATAGTTTTTAAATAAAGAATTATATAATAATTAACGAATTAAACTAGTTTTAATTAAATTATAATTTTAATTTGTTATAGTAAAGGTTTAAGCAGTGGGTATATTTAAATAAACTTTTATAGTTGCTTAGCTTAAGGCTTTAAAATATTAACGTTATAATTAAGCAAAGGGATTTTAATAGTAATAAGTAAGCAAGTTTTTTAAAAGTTAAAAGGTATTTTTTAAATATTATTATAAGTCGATTTTAATAGTTTAAAATAAATAATAATAATTAATTATTAAAAAGTTTCCGTATCCGACTAGTTTAGGACGGTTTAGGACTAATGTAAATAAACGGGTGTTAACTGCCGTCGTTTAAATTTTATAAGGGAAAAAAGCTTTAGATAGTGCCGACTTAGTAATTATGTTAATGTTTTTTGCTATTTTTTTTTTTACGGAAAAAGGAAAGAGTTAAAACCGTAAGTAAAAATGCTTTATAGCTAATTTATAAAAGCTGTTTAAAAGTAAATAAAAGCCGGGATTATTATTATTTAATAAGCCGTTTTTTATAGTATAAAATCGAATAGCTATCGATTTAAATAGCTAAAGAAACGGAAAAAGGGGAAAGGTTTATAAATTAATTATTTATAATAATTAACGATTATTTAAAATTATCTCGAGAGGTTTAATTTATTTATCGCGGATCGTTTATAATCGTTTATAATTCGTCGTTTTTAATTTAATTATTTCGTTATAATATAAATTAATTTTCCCTTAACCGTAACAGTTTTAACGACTTTATATTTTTTATAATTAAATTAAGCAGCCTAGGTTATTTAGAAAAGGCAATAAAAAGGTTTATTATTTAAAAAGCGATTAAAAATGCTAAATCCGCACTTACCGCATTAATAAAGTAAAGCAGGGATATAAGGCAACGATTGTTGTATTAAGTAATTAATTAGGCTTTAACCCCAAAGGGGAGATGGCTAGGCTTAAGGCCCGCCCTAGTGGCGGGCCAAGCCACACCGCCACAGTATCTTAGGGCGACGCACCGACCAGCACCGATCAGCACCCACCAGAACCTTGAGAACCCTGTCGGGATGGGGAAAAGGCCAATTCATTCACTTAGGTAGGCCATTGACCTATCACTTATCGGCCCATGTGTCCACTGGCTCGAATGTTGAATAGTGCTAAAATCCAAATCCCCATCCCCATTCCCTGCCAAGCGCGACCAAATTTTTCGGGTTTTTGTCGATGTGCAGTCTGGCATTTGGTGCATCCTCTCTGGTCCCTTACTAATAGAGGATTTACACCTCCTCCCAACCCTGAGATCTGGCCTTCCTCGCGTCCACTGGCCCCTTTCCTGACCGCGTCGCCGCCGATCACTGCATTTCGCGCCGCCTTTAGAGCCCAGCCTGAACCGCGACATCATTAACTTGACTGTCCCAGCATCGCGACGACGGCGCGTTTCTTCCCTCCACTCTCTCATCATGGCTGACACCGCTGCTGCCCCTGCCGCTCCGGCGGCTGCGGACAAGAAGAAGCCCGAGAAGCCTGACACCAACCTGTTCAACGAGCGCCTGGCCAAGGCCGAGAAGGAGCACCAGGAGTCTATGGCCAAATACGTGTGTCACCCCATACCTGCCTTCTAAATGCCTGGCAAGAGCTTACCCCCTAGCTGCAGAACGCCATCAAGGCCAAGGTCGATCTCGCTCTGCCCAACAAGAACAAGGATGCCCCCTCGGCTACCCAGAAGCGCCGCCAGGAGCTGATCGCCCAGGCCAACGAGATCCGAAGCAAGCAGGGTGTCGGTAAGAATGCCCGCAACTCCAAGATGGACCAGATCAAGCGCCTCGACGAGCAGCTTCGCTCCCGCATCGCTGAGCAGAAGAACGCCCGCGGCAAGGTTCCCTTCAAGAGCGTTGATGACCTCGACCGTGAGATCGACCGCCTCGAAAAGCAGGTTAATGGTGGCATGATGAAGCTGGTCGACGAGAAGAAGGCCCTCAGCGAGATCTCCAACTTGCGCAAGCAGCGCAAGAACTTCGCCCAGTTCGACTCCTCCCAGAAGGGCATTGACGAGTTGCGCGCCAAGATCAAGGAGATCAAGGACAGCATGGATGACCCCGAGGCTAAGGCCATGAGCGAACAGTACACCAAGATCCAGACCGAGCTGGACGCTATCAAGGCCGAGCAAGACGAGGCCTTCAAGAACCTGAACTCCCTGCGAGATGAGCGTACTAAGCTGCAAGCTGAGCAGCAGGAGAAGTTCCAGGCCATCCGCAAGCTCAAGGACGATTACTACGGGCAGAAGAAGGCCTTTCAGGAGTACGAGCGCGAGGCACGCCAGAAGGCCCGCGACCGACAGAAGGCCGAGCGCGAGCGCTTCGACAAGGAGAAGAAGAAGGAGCGCGCCCAGAAGATGCTGCAGGAAGCTAGCGACCCTGCCTACCTCGAGGAGATCCGTCGCGCCAACAGCCTGCTCCACTTCTTCGACCCGTCCTCGACTTCCTCGGAGAAGAAGCCGCTCATGGCCGACAGTGGTCTGGGCGCCCAGGCTTCGCGCAAGGTTGACGATGCCGGTATGAAGGGCACCATGCTTGTCCGTAAGGAGGAGCGTGAAGACGAATACCTCCCTGCCAAGAAGAAGGGCAAGAAGGGCAAGAAGGGTGGTGCTGCTGCCTCCGCCGACAAGAGCGGCTACAACTGCCCGCCCTCGGTCATCGACGACTGTACGTTCATGGGCATTGAACCCCCCATGAGCGCTGCCGACGTCCCGGCTGCGACCGAGAAGGTCAAGGAGAAGTTGGAGCACTGGAAGGCTGACCAGCAGGCCCAAACTCAACGCGTAAGTCCAACCCGTCGGACGCCGATCGGACTCATGCTAACGGTACGTAGAATATCGAGAAGGCGAAGAAGGAGATCGAGAAGCTGGAGGCCGAAGAGGCTGCCGAGAACTCGGGTACTGCGACCCCTAATGGCGTCAATGGCGACAAGAAGGCCGATGACAAGGTTGCGGCTGTCACTTCCGATATGAAGGAGGCTTCTCTGGAGGAGAAGAAGGATTAGAACTCCGACAGTCCCTCCAAGTCCCCAGTCGTGGAAAAGGTGTCCGAGACGGAGGTTCAGCCTGCCTCCGGCCAAGAAGCTTCCGATGACGAGACTGCCGAGCAGGTTGATTCTGAGCAGGGCGAGACCGTCGAGCAGGAGAATTCCGAGCAAAGCGAGTCTCAAGAGCGTGCTTCTGAGCGGAGTGCGACACCCGAGATCGAGACAACTCCAGACGAGATGGGAGACGGCGTTGTGCCTGAGACCAAGGACGACACTGAGGAGAAGGGGATCTAAAGGGGGTTTGCATACTCGTCATTCAGGTCATTCGGGTCATTCAGGTCATTCAGCATCTAGGCGCCTTGTCGTTTCTTCTTTTCCTTCCTATGTCCTCTCCCCTATACCTAGCTTGTCCGGACAGTAAATTGCGCGACTGAGCAGGTGTGGGATTGCCTGGCCTTCTTTCTATATAATTCTGTGTCAGGGGATACAGTGGGAAAGAGAAAATAAGAAAGGACATAAACACACCTTGCGGCCTCTGGTTTTGTTTTCGTGATTGTGACGAAGCCTGCGCCCCTAGCCCTTGGTGAAGTTAGCCCCCGTGGGATAATTCTATCATGTATGATTATTCCAGCTGATGGCTATACCATAGCTTCATCACTGCGATCTCGTTTATCCTATGGGTTAATTGTAAGAGAAACAACCGTCGTTTAGGCGATTATCCCATTATCGGCCTGGGTGGTAACGATGAGCGAGGGAGCAGACCCTTGCAGGCTCAGTGTACCACCAACACAAGTTCTCCGCAACCTATAGAAAACCGAAGGATAGTCCAGGGTTGGAAATTATTGTTCAATGGAGACTTATCACGTTCGAATGGATGCTGACTGGCAACCAACTCAGTACAGACTCCATTCGCCTATCACTTCTGACAAGGCGCGGCCACTACTACCCACCCCCAGCCACAGCAACAACAACAACAACAACCCTTATATAAGATCCCCTACACCAGCTACCCCTCGCCCTCGGGTGACTGGTGACCGGCGACTCGAATCATCCGAGGACGGCCTGCCTGCCTGGCTCGCCCACTCCGCTTCGGTTGCAATGCCTCTATTGTCCAAGGTTCTCCTTTTCCTCTCTCTCTCTCTCTCTCTCTCTCTCTCTCTCTCTCTCTCTCCCCCCACTCGACTTCAATCTCGACTCGCCCTCGGACTAGGTACCTAGGTAAGTACCCATCAGCTTCATCGCATCGTCCGGCCTCGCGCCGCCAGATTACCGTAGGTTGCGCTTGGGGGCGTCGTCGTCGTCGTCGTCGCATGCCTGCCAGGGCTGGCTGGCTGTCTCGACGCGTCGCCGCCGCTGCATGAGTAGGTATGTGTGTACGCACGCACAGTAGCGGCCACCAGACGCGTTCCGGGGATGCGGTGCTCATTGGAACGTGCGCGGTGCGGTGCGGCGCCGGCCTGTCGGACGGGGTTTCTTCGTCTCTGACCGGTGGGGAACCAAACAAACAAACAAACAGCGATGGAGAAAGAGAGGGAGAGAGACACGATGGAGCACACCCCCCCCCTGTCTTGGGGGTCACGCGTCTGTGGTCTACTCCGTACTGCAGGTGTTATTGGCCCTTCCGCGCACAGTTCCCCAGTCCGCGGCCCAACTTTCCGCTATCGTGGGGTATGTAGGTATGTATGTATGTATGTATGTATGTACGGGCCACAGGAGCCCATCGAGAGATACCGATGACTGGCTGCCCACGCAGGTAGGTGGCCCCGAATCCTGATTCTCGGGCGCTCTCCTCTTGTCTCGAATAGTTTTCGGTATTCAGTCCAGCTAGGGAGAATGGCAGCTACACGGAGATAGCTGAGCTTGTGAGTCCATCAGCAGCGTCCTTGACAGCTTATCCAGTTCCATCTGTCACAGAATTTGCCCTTCCAGCATGTGCTTTCGCCAGCTGAATCCTGTCCTATCCAAGACTTTGGCCCCGTACCGAACTCCATTCACCATCAAAGCGAGCCCCGGGGAAGACAAGTAGAAAAAACATCCGCCGTGGTATCTTGTAGACATTGCCATGCGGAAAACAGTACCTGCTGTCTAAGGGTCCACGTGATTTGTGTTGGACGAGGTCAATAAGCAACTTGGCGAAAATAAAAGATCCCGACGAGAAATAAACGCTCGACGCTATGCAGAACATAATATCCTCCATGCAAACGCGCCAGGAATTTACAAATGTCGGCTGACATATTGTCGTGTATTCGTATGTTTGTGCAGATTTCGTTGACACTTTCTTGATGTCGCCCGGCCATTGTGTCCACCAGAGAACCCGAGGCGGGTGTGCTGCAATCCAGTTATATTACAAGGTGACCGGAACCAGTAACACGACGATCGTACTGTGTAGAGCCGAGTTGCGGCGTTCAGATGCCCAGATGCGCTTTTCCCCCCTAAGGTTCCTAAGGGTACCCATAGTACCCGGGAGCCGTTGGCGGGGGTGGAGGCCGGAACTGCTTTCTCGCGGGTGCGAGCGGGTTTCCTCCTCGCCTATCGACTGCCGGACCTGGTGTCCTTCGCTCAATCTGGGGCGGCGGCGTCCTCCTCGTTCGCTCTCTCTCCTGGAACTCGGGGGCAACAGTAGAGGCTCGCCGAGTGGCTTTCCGATGCGAGCCGCCGGTCAAGGCGCTGAGAGGCGGATCCTTGACCGCCGGGTCCTCGTTATCGGGAAGCGACATTTCAACTTGGCTGAAGAAGTATTCTAGTACTTCAGGGTACCGTTGGACGCTGGTCTGCCAGTCTTCATCGATACCTCTCTTCAGGGCTGCCTGCGCTGCGGCAATCTCGTTCGGGTGCGGCGGTGCATGGTAGTAATGGTAGGCATGAGCGGATAGATGCTCAAGATGTTGGGAATGTGCTACTTTTCGTCGATCGGTGAGTAACCGAAAATATTCGAGTATATAGTCTTGCGCATGACCTCGAACCCATCCACTGCTCACCCGTCAGACATCTTTTGACCGCAACCAGGCCTCGACCCTACTCTGGCGAGGACGCGGCGCTGTAAGGCGACTTACCGGATATCGTTGTATATAGTCTGCATCATCCGGTTCTCCGCTTGCTGCACAGCAACCTCGAGACCCTTTGCCTCACAGTCGCAAGCGAGAGTGGCAGGGGCATGACAGATGGCACAGTCCGGATCCATTCTGATGAGGGATGGCTTTCGGCGTCTTTCCCTGGAAGGCATTTTAGCGGCTTAACGCCGGCGGCGAAGGGAAAGGAAGCCCGGGTTTAGTGATGAAGGTCATAGGTGCCAGCGAGTACGATACGGTCGATGGTAGTGTACAACGTATTCAGCATCGCGACCCGAAAGGGTCCATGATGGGGAGGAGGGTGGAAGGAGAAAGATCGAGGCGAGCCAAAGGAGGACAAACCTGGGTTATGAACCACTACGACGGTTAGCAACGTGGTGAGCAGGCGCAACAGGTGGTAGTGTTGCAGCGAACAGCGAGTCGCAGGAGGGGGAGTTGGCGGAAGGCGTTCGGTCAGTGAATGGCCAGGCTAGAGCTTTCCTGCAGGAGGCAAAGACTGACAGCTCTTTGCAAGCGGCGAAGTTTGAGAAGGTCAGCAAATGAGGGAGGGACAAGAAAGTTGCGACCCGATATGACCGATATCACGGGAGAGTGAGCGAGCGATCGAGCGCGCGGGCCACAGCTGGATAGACAGCAGTGTGGGGTACACGAGACGCAGACGAACGAGACGAACGGGCAGCAACCGAGAGGACGGGCGGAGGAAAAAGTCGGCGGATCGACGGACTCGAGGCTGCTCAGGAGCCCGCGGCTTGCAGATGGTGCAGCAACAAGGTAGCACACGGAACCAGTTGAGGGACTGGGAACGGCGGCGAGGTTGCAAGTGCTACTGCCCAGCGGAGCCCGAATGCCAGCTTAGCGAGCAGCAGAGAAGCGAGGCACGTCCACGTCCGGCCACAGGAAGAGAAATCGACTGTCGTGGCTCGAATGGGCGGCTGGATTCCTAGTATGCAGGGTGCATGAGAGTAACCCAATCGAGCCGTCGCAGATCTCCGCCTATGCTGCCGCTCGAACCAGTGGTCAGATCAGACCGGCAAATCGGTGATGCCAGCCCGGCTTGGTGCCGAGGAGGGAGAGAAGAGGAGGAGGTTGTGACCGGTGGAGTAAAACAAGATACACGCTCTTGAGTCTTTATCCCTGGGTGAAGCCTGTGATCTTACTTGTATATCCGTACGTCGATAGGCAGACGGAGCAGAGGGGAAGCTTGAAAGAGGAGCAAGAGAGGTGTTGTTGGACTGGGGTTGGCAGAAGGCTTCTTGAAGACCAACGGATATATAAGAGCAAAGAGGAAGGCCCCGAACAGTATGTTGCGTGACACCGAAGGGATCGGAAGATGGAACGAGCTTCTTTCAGCCTCTTCACTGCCTTGCTGCTTGCCCTGCCTAGCGACTCTTTCCGAATTCCATTCAAACAGGTGAGGCGAGATGAGGCAGAGTCCCGTTGGCTGGCCACGGTGCGCTTGCAGGGACCCGGATCGCATATGCAACGCACGCTGTATTGGATGCTCTGCTCACTGCCCAGCGTACACCGCTTCTGCGGCCAGTTTGCAGCGCAATCGGCGGTTGGGGATTGCGTGCCATTGGTCTGGGATGCGTGTCTTGGGTCGCTTGGTCCTCCAGCCAGCACGGTCGCAGACTTCTGCGCCTTGCTGAGCAACGATACAAATATCAGGGTGTCCGCCGATAGATCGCCCGGACGGGGCAGGACGGGGCAGAGCTCGGACTCTTTGATCTGGTGTTGATTTTCTGGTCCGATCGTGGGCACTCCGCAGGTGTGTGTGTGTGTGGTGTGGGTGAGCATGGATAAAGAGCGGGATCGCAATGCGAATCTTTGAGGGGTTGTCGACTTGTCGTTCAAACCCCGGCAGGTGAGCCGCGGGGCGCCAAACCGTTATTAGGCTAGCTCCAAGACGAGACGGAGCACCCACCGACAGGGGTCAGGCATATCTTATCGCCTCCAAATCTCCAAGCTATCGCTTAGGTAGAGCTTTCCAGCTGCAGCTGCTTACCTGAAGGAAACCCATCTTTCCGACATGGCGAATCGACATCGCCATCATCGTCCGTGAAGCAACACTGGACACACCCGTGACACCTGCAAGATGCCACCCAGGTGCTCTTCCGGCTGCGGCGGGTTTCTCCCCTTCCTTTATCCGACGCTCTTCCGCACCATCGCGCCGCGCATATCCCGAGCTAGCATCACGACCCTGGGCCCCTCTTCGAGCGACCACGAGCGAAGCCGGAACGACCTCGAACCCTCGTCGTCGAGCGACGAGCTCCCGCGCTCGCGCCTCAACCCCGCGCCCGACGACTACGCCATCCAGAGCTTCGCCGACTATGCGAAGATCACCGTGGTCGCCGGCGGCGGCGGGCACGGCTGCATCTCGTTCCTGAAGGAAGCGTTCGTGCGGGACGGCCCGCCGAACGGCGGCGACGGCGGGCACGGCGGCAACATCTACATCCAGGCGGTGAGCGGGGAGTCGTCGCTGCACAAGCTGGCGCGGCAGCGGGTGCTGCGGGCGGGGCGGGGCAAGGCCGGGCAGGGCAGCGGGCAGGGGGGCGCGCGCGGCGCCGACGTCGTCCTCCAGGTGCCGGTGGGCACGGTGGTGCGGGAGCTCTCGCGCGTGGACCCGGAGGAGGGCGAGCGGGAGCGCTACCGCGCCGCGCGCCGGGAGGAGCGCGCCTACGAGCGCCTGGTGCGCGAGGCCGAGGAGGCCGCCGCCGCCGACGAGGAGGCCGGCCGCGCCTCCTCCGGCGAGGGCGTCCGCCGCCAGATGCACCTCCCCGACCCCCCGCCGCACCCCAACGCCCACAAGTTCCTCCTGTACCCGGGCATCTCGAGCAGCGAGAGGAGCAGCGTGACCCTCCCGAGGCTGCCGCTGCGCGAGCGCCTGTACGCGCAGCCCGAGGCCCCCGTGCACCTCGACCTGTCCACGCCGGGCGGCCGACCCGTGCTGCTGGCCGCCGGGGGCGTGGGCGGCCTGGGGAACCCGCACTTCGCGTCCAAGGAGCGGCCGCGGCCGCTGTTCGCGACCAAGGGCGAGCCGGCCGTGCGCATGGAGCTGGAGCTGGAGCTGAAGCTGCTGGCGGACGTGGGGCTGGTCGGGCTGCCGAACGCGGGCAAGAGCACGCTGCTGCGGGCGCTGACGCGGTCGCGCGCCCGCGTCGGCAACTGGGCCTTCACCACGCTGCAGCCGAACATCGGCACCGTGGTGCTGGACAACTACAAGGGCCGGCCCTTCCCGGTCCCCAAGCCCAGCCCGCCGCCCGCGCACGCCGTCCTCAAGGGCGGCGGCGCCGCCACCGCCTTCGGGCCCGGCGCGCGCGTCGTCGTCGCCCAGCCCGAGCAGCTCGGCCCCGGCCCGGAGCCGCGCGCCCGCTTCACCGTCGCCGACATCCCCGGCCTGGTGGAGGACGCGTCGCGCGACCGCGGCCTGGGCCTCGCCTTCCTGCGCCACGTCGAGCGCGCCGGCGTCCTGGCCTTCGTCGTCGACCTCGGCGCCGGCGACGCCGTCCGCGCCGTCCGCGCCCTCTGGACCGAGGTCGGCGTGTTCGCCCGCATGCGCGCCGACGAGGAGCGCGACCGCCGCGTCGGCGCCAGCATCGACTGGGAGGGCGACGGCGGCGGCGCCGGCGGGGGCATGATCCTGGCGGAGGCGCGCGCGCCCGACTTCGAGAGCGCCACCAGCCTCCACATCACCGCCAAGCCCTGGTTCGTCGTCGCCACCAAGGGCGACCTGCCCGAGACCCAGCAGAACTTCGCCCGGCTCAAGGAGTACCTGGACGCGGTCACCGACGGCCGTGAACCCCATCCCAGCGGCGTCGAGGACGCGTGGACCGACGACTGCGTCGCCATCCCCGTCAGCGCCATCAACGGCCACGGCGTCGATCACATCGTGCATTGGACGGTCGGATTACTGGACACCTGAACTGTAAACTAGCGAAGAACCCATTCATTGTACTTGCACTTCATTCAGCCTAATATCACAGCGATGGCTGAGGAATCTGAGTAGCTATCTCAAATCAAATCAGGCATATGTGACGTACTGGCTTCTAGGTACTCTGCCAGATGGGGTGTCTCCGGCTCCAGTTCCTGCAAGCAGGTCCCGTCAGGCACTAGATGAAGACGTAAAGAACCCGCTGAACAGGAGAGCTCGACCCAAGATTTCCAACTTTCACTTCAGCCGTAAAGGTAACGCGTTAGGATACGAGTCAATGTGCTCATAGATGCTGTAGTCACCAAAATCTGCAGCACCCTAGACCGCGACCTGCTCACTCTCGCCTGCTTCTTCTTCCTGCTTGGGGTTGTCCTGCATCTCGGCATCGCCAGTGTTTGCGCCTTCACCTTCACCGATCTGCTCGGCTTCGGCCTTGAGCTCCTCCTTGAGTTCCGGCTCGGCTGCCTCGGCTTCTTTCTTTGCTGCATCCTTTAGGCTTTGGTTGATGACAGGACTAGAATCGTTGAACACTCGGAGCAGCATCGCCGCGCGATCCTCCTTTGGTAGCATCAGGTTGAGGGAGTGGAAGCTCTTCCACAGCGGGAGGACCATGTGCTCGGAGAACTCTGGATCGCTTCCATCCGGCTCGACGCTAAGCAAACAGCATCCCATGCCGATTTCCTTAGCGCGCTCACCGATCTCATTGAGCTTCTTCCAGTCATCGTTGACGAACTTGGGAAACATCTCCTTGAGCAATTTACGGAATGTTTCCTTGTTCGTCAGACGAACAACCCGCTCAGGGCCAACGTAGCCCGAGATGATGGGCATGCCCTCAGACTGAATGCGCCATCGGCAAACTTCTGCGGATGGCGAATCCTGCTTCATGAACATCTTCACCCCGCCGTGGACAAACTTGATGCCACGACCTTCATTCTCAACCAGGATGGTCCGTAATAGCGCGCTTGTGTAATATATGGCCTTTGCTGGCTCGCCCGCTGCATTTCGTACCATGAATCGGTCTGATGGAAATCTGGAGGAAATCTTATAGAACGATTGTATGTCCTTGACCACCTCGTGATCTGGAGACAGGTATTTAAATGGCTCTTCAAAGGACCCATCGGCGCGTCTGATCTTTTTGTCTGCTGGGGCATTGGGCTTGGGTTCTTCGGCGCTGGTGGTAGCCTTCTCCTGAGGTTTCTCCCGAGGTTTCTCCTCGAATTCCTCCTCGGGGTCGGGTTCGGCTCGCCCAGGGGGGAATGGTTTTGGTGCGCCAGGGTCTTTTATCCGGACCTCTGCCTTCTCCATTTCCGGGGCTTCCATCCTCTGCTTTTTGGCTTCGGGGTTCTCGTCAAGCTCTTCAGCCTCAAGGGTCCTCTTCGAACCCACGGGCGGGAGCACATCGGTCGGCTCGCCAGCAGAGGCCTTTGCTTCTTCCACAATTTCCATCTTTGTGGTTTCTGCTACCACTTCGTCCTTCGGCTTCAGGACGACTGGAACGCCATTAGCCTCCGATGTAGCCTTGGACTCAGGCCTAGCCTTGAATTCGGCCTTCTTCTCAAGCACTGTAATGAAGAAACCGCCCGTGTCTTGCTGATGTCCGTAGACGCGCATGCAACGGTCTAGAGGAAGGCCTGAGCATTCGTTGGTATCTGGGCGGGAAAACATTGTCTCCGTGACTTTCCCGGGCTGTTGGCCACCATTCAACACGTGCTGCTGTACTTCCTCCCAGTTGTTCCAGATGTGGCCCGACTTATCCATTATCTGCCATTGATGCATTCCGGGGTAGCGTTTCAATGCTGGAAGTCTGTCCTTGCAATCGACGATCTCGATCGCCGCCGGTCCACCACACCTTTCGATCGCCGAAACAATAACGGACTCGTTTTCCACGGGGTTCATGCTGCAGGTAGAATAAACCACTCTGCCGCCAACCTTCAACATGGAAAGAGCACGAACTAGGATCCTGGTCTGGGTGAGGTGAAGACCCAAGGCATTTCCAGGTTGCCAATCTCGCCATATGTTCACATTCTTGCGTAACGTTCCATCCCCCGAGCAAGGGACATCTGCAAGGATTCTGTCGAATTTCAGGAACCGGTTGACATTCGGGTTGGACGGGTCTTTGGGGAGCTTGAGGGCGGGGTATAATGTTGCGTCGTGGTTCGTGACAAGCATGTTGGGGGAAGACAAGCGCTTGAGCTGATGGACCAGCACGTGACATCTCTTGTACTCGGCGTCGTTGGCGATGAGAAGTCCCGTCGCGCGGCCATCATCGGTGGGATCGGCGGCCAAGTCGGCATCCTCTTCTGCAGGGGGCAGAGGATTCGCTTCCCCAAATGACTGCATGACCTTCCGTATTCTAGCCTCCTCGCCGTTGTGGATCATTTCCAGCAGTTGAGCGGACTTGCTTCCCGGGGCCGCACAGAGATCCAGCACGGTCATGCCAGGTTTGACGTCCATTACCAGAGGTGGGATCATGCTAACTACCTCTTGTCTGCTGATGTTGCCCACGCTCGTCTCGGAAACCAGGAACTTCTGGAAAGCAGCAAAGGGAGGGAACTTTCGGATGACTTGCTTCGGCGTGTTCATGGAGTAGGCGAGCTGGTCGGGATACCAAGGGACGGGCTGGGGAGGCTGGACGACTTGTTCGTCGTATCGCTCGATCTTGCTAATCTCGGGCGCATATCTTGTCTCGAGCAGGCGCTTGACCGTCAGCGCGTGACCTTTTGATCCGCAGAAGCGGAAGGAATTGGGCAGTTCTCGTTTTAGGGCGGTCCAGAACTCTTCTCGCTCGGCATCGTCGAACGGCAGGACAGAGTTGTAGTACTCCTCGAGCCTCTCGTTCGCCTTCGTGACCTCGGGGTAGGATCGGTACTGCGTGCTGTCGCGATCGCGAGGAGCGCGATTGGAACCGCCTCTGCGGCCACCCTATGACCATGGTTCAGTGTGCCAATTCTCTCAAGGCGCAAGGGGAACGGAGGAGACTTACGCGAAAGTTCTTTCGTCCCATGGTGAAGTACTGGTAGGCGAAGTACTGGTAGGCGCTGCACCTAGGAGACTTGCAGGAGGGACGATTTGATGGGAAGGATTTCGCGAAGCTCCCAATAACTTTTACCGTTCAAGCAATTCGTCGACGACCCCACCACAGGTAGCTCACCCACCCAATGCAGCAGCTGAAAATTCGGATCCATGCGAATGCAGAGTTAGAGGCACTGTGGCTTTGGCGGGGCAAACTCTCCGCCTCTATCGATAAGACCTGGTCAAAAGGGTCTGGTCCCCATGGGGGCCATCCCGCATCTCCTCCACAGCGAGCATGGACAGGTACCTACTGAAGCGCCTGGCATCCAAGCGCTTTGTAGCATCGAACATTGCGTGTCATTGTCTCGCAATACTTTATCAGACACACGCATACGAAACCCTTCTTTACATCTTGTACTCGTGTCCAGACTCATGCTCCATGATGTCAAACGTCGGCTTCGCGCTGAACCAGCCTCCCCGCTCCGAACCGACAGTCTTGTACGTAAACGCGGCCTCTTCGTTGCTCACCTTGACGGTCTCGGACCCCCGGCCACCGGCCGCAGCGTCCGCCAGCAGCTGCACTCGGCAGCACTTTTCCAGGCTCATGAACCAGAACACGCAGCTCTCGATCGTGGTGCCGCACGTGAGCAGACCGTGGTTAGCCACTACGGATGGATCGCGTCAGTGCATGCCGCTCACGCAAAGATTTTCTGACAGCTCGCTGGAATAGTAGCCGAGGGGGTACTTAGGGACTCGGGATAAGACAAGAGCATGCAATTTTTGGGTTCAAGGTGTGGGGAGAGCTTCACATGTGACTCACAGATGGCCGCCTTCTTCTGCCCTAGGGCCTCTGCGATGCGAAGTCCTTCTTCAGGACCCAGTACGATCCCGCCAAAGCTGTCGTAATGCGCTATGTCGTTGTAGAAGGCGCATGCATCCTGAGTGATGATATCCAGGGTACGGCCTTGAGTCGCGAAGGCCCGCCCGTGGATGGAATGCGAATGGGCTACGCACATGACATCCGGTCTCGCGTTGTGCACGGCAGAATGGATCATGTAGGCTGTGGTGTACGGTCAGTATACCTCAGCTTGCGAAACTTCGTACAGCGTTGCGGAAGAGCGTCGTTGGGGTTCCTCTTACCGGCGACATTGAGCAGCTTCACGGGACCGCCCTCGACGATCTCGCCATTGTGGTCAACGCGGATGAGATCAGAGGCTCTGAGAAGCGGCCAAGCCACCCCGAACGGGTTTACCCAGAAGGTAGTTGGCTCCAGAGGATCGCGCACGGTGATATGGCCAGCGACTCTGGGCGACTTTCATCAGCACCGGACCATCCTGGACTACGAACGATAAAGGGCCTACCCTTCATCGAACCCCAGCTTAGCGAAGATGCGGAAGGCCAAGGTCAATCTCTCCTTGAGATACTGCCGCTGATCGAGGGGGTCTGTGAAGCTTGGTGGTTGCGGGAAGGCAGTCTTGCCATGCGCGTGGTAAGTAAGCATCACATGTAGTCAATGGTTTCGGCAGTCCATGGCGCAACACACCTTTCCGCTTGCTGCCTTGTCAATACCCGGAATACCCTTCGGCGTATCGGGAGACATTGTACCAGTTGAATACACAATTCCGATTAAGGATGGTAGTGGTTCTCGCAATGAGCACCTTCTTATACAAAGGAGTGGTAGAGTTCTAAGTGCGTAGAGGTGGGCCGACACCTCCGCTTGAGACAAGCGACGAGGCCGTGACAAGTGCGGAGAACGTGGACCACATCTTGGTAAGCATGAACGGGCTGCAAGAGGTTCGCGCGTATCCATGGATCTAAAGTTCCCCGCCACAGTGGCGTGGACTGGACGCATCCATGGATCCATCCATGGATGTGAGAGTTGGCGGCCTCGTAAAGCCACCGATGACCGGCCTTAGGTACTACCCTACTTACCTCCGGGTTGAAGTCCTGCGGGAAGCCATAACCCCCATGCTTCGGCCGTGATATTGCTACATTGGAACAGCTATTAGTAACCAAGCTAACAGGAAGCTCGGACTTTCGAGAGGCCATGGCAATGTGGCCATTGATTTCAGCTTATGAGAAAGTACACTGCGAGCGTGCTCCATCAAGTTTACGCACTTCACGAGCATTATGCTATCATCCTAGGTACGGCCAGATTGCCGAGGTTGCTTCATCAAGTCTATATCTAGGAGGTAGACAATGAGACGGATCGAGCAATTAGTAAGTACAGCAAACATCTGTCCCGCATGATCTTCGTAAGATAACGTGCAGTAGGGCAGATTCTATAGACCGAAATACAGGACGCGCGACGTGAATTGTATGATCCCAACTTGGGTCACCCCAAGGCACTCAAGTGCCCGCGGCACTGTGGTTGTGAAGGCGCACCTTCGATGGCGTTCAGGCAGTCCCCTTCAGCACCTTCAGTGCCGCATGGAACTGCTCAATGTCCTTGACCAGCTTCTCCCTGCGTAGCTTGACGGATGCATCCTCCGCGGCGATCATATCCAGCTGCTCCTCGTTCAGGTTGAGGACCATCTCGGTGCTGAAGACCTTCAGGGGGCTGAACTTGCCCGCGAGCAGGTAGTAATTGACAGCCTGTTGACACACGACGTCGACGAAACGCTTGCGGGCGACCTTGTAGTAGCTCTTGAGCACATCGTGCAGTTGCTCCCGGACATGCTCCGAGTTCGCCTTGTCCATCGAAAATCCGGCCAGCTGCGGGCCAGTAAGGAAGAATCCCTCCCCGACACCTTCACGTTCAGCGTGGATCCCCAATTTCTCCATCGCCGATACCAATCGGCCAGCTTGTACTTTCTGAAGATTGTCGTTGAAGTAATGGTTCAACGTCATGGGAGACTGCTCGCGTTCGATCTGGAGCAGGAACCCCGTGTGGTCCATAGCCTTGCGATATGACCCCAGCAACTCCTCGACTAGGTATCCATCCCAGAGTTCCTCTCGTACGCGGGCATCTGGGCAGGCGTCCTTGATTGCCTCGGAGATGAAGTGGTGGACGTGAAGAATGATCTTCTTCATGTGCGACATGGTAATCGGTTCCCACTTTCTGGATTGTTCTTTGAAGATGGTGCCCAGCAGTGAACTTCCGAACTGAACGCTGATTTAGTAAGAGAATATGGAAGAGACTGCTGAACTTACAGTTCCGATTTCTAGTCCTCGGCTGCCTTTGTACACTTCCTCGATGTACTTCATAATGTCAGCAGGCCCAGTCGGTTCAGGCAAAGAAGTATCCAACGTGTCGAATATCTCATCGAGAATAGCATCGTACTCGAGTTCATCACAGTCTCCTGAAGCTGCATGCTCGGAAGGTGATGCTTCCAGGCAATATCGCTCCCCATGGGCGCTGGTATCGGTCTCCGGGTCAGAACTGAATGCTCTTGTGTGTCCATTGTTCTCCATCTCTGTGGAGTACTTCTCGTTCTCCTCCACGACACGCGTAATGAGCCGAATGTCATCGCGAGCTGAGAAAAAGTTGTCGGCCGTATAGTACGCATTGAGCGCATCTCGGGTTCTTGCCTGGAACACCTCGCTCATCTTGTTGAGGTATGCCCGCTGCGTGTGCGGGTTGCTTCTCGATTGGCCCATAGCCCCGAGCTCAGCCTGAAGTCTGAATAGCTCCTTGTTGACTTCTGCCTTGAGCTTGGGGAACTCCCTCTTGATGAGGTCTATCAGCAGCTGGCGCACATGGACCTTCAGGTTTTCCATGCCCGCTCTGCCTGTGGCTCGAAGTGCTGACCACGGATCGGATGAGAACAGGGCCCTCTCCAGCGCCAAGCCTTGCTCCAGGGTCTTGTCAGCTTCGTCCGGACCGCGATTCTTGACGATGTAGTAGCCTAGAGTCAGTTGGCCCCTTCTGCCGAGGACATAATCGATCGCAACCCGCTGTGTAGCCTTCTCAGTCGCTAGATCAGGCTTGGTAAGAACTGCCATGGTCCGTCTCATATCAGGATCAGCCCCCTTTGCCAGCTTCAGGATCTCCTGGGTTGCAGGATCGACATTGCTCGGCATAATTGCCAGGATACTATGAGGACGTTCATGTGAATATGCTGTCATGATCTCGCGAGTAAAGGTCTTACATGGTTCTAGTGTCCTGCACTGTCAAACTTCGTTAGTGAACAGACATGGTACAGTATGAACATCAAGCCGTGATGGATCGAATCTTGTGGTCTTCCAAGGTGACACCGCCTGCCGCCCGTCCGCAAGTGTTATGGATACTGCAGATTTCCGCAAGCACCATCGCACGATTCACTAGGACCCAATAGAAAATACACTTACTGTATCGTTGCACCATATCCCTCACAAGGCCAATGTCTTCATCCGTAGTCAAACCTACAGCCGAGTCGGTCAGAGAAGGTTGAAGCCACATGGTGGAAAGACTCTTCGATCATACCTGGGTCCGGGTTACGAAAGATGCCGGGGACATCGATCACGGTGAAATGCTCCTCATCGGGGCCAAGTTTCTCAATTCTGAGAATATGCTCGCTGAATGTAGGGAGATTGGATCCGTCTGAAGCATATGTGCTTGTGCTGTTTCGGATCCCCATAGCATCATTGGCCTGGAGCACGATCAGCGACGAACATCCGATAGGAAGGCTGCCGATTGCCACTCACGTCTTTGAAAACCTGGGGGAGATTCTCGACGGACAAATGGGTCAAGGTCCGTCGGAACGCTTTCACACGCTCTTGCTCATGTGGCGCTGCGTTCGGACCGGGAATTATGGTGACAATTATGCTGGAGATGGGATCGCGTCGGCAAGTGATCTGTGTCGCATAGCGAGTGCAGAGCCCAACGTCCCTGGGAAAAGCGAAGCCAGTCACGCCTTCCAGTACGGAACTCTTACCGGATGACTGGTCTCCGACAACAACGAGCTAGGTATGTCAGGAGCCATCGATCAATATCGACCTGGTAGAGATGGGGATCACCTGTGGTAGATCGACTCTTGTGCCGATCAGCTCACGCAACTTGTCAACCTTGGTCAGGATGGACGAGTTGCCTGTGTTCTGCATCGTCGGATTCACGTAGTCGCTCATAGTAGCGGTTGTTTGGATGGGCAACGGGCTGTGATTAGGAATCGAGGAGAAGGTGGTGCTAGTGAGGCTATCAACTTGCTTCGGCGCAGATGCGGAAGATTGCTTAGGGTTCGGACTGAAAGAGAAGGGCAGTGGAAAGAGCCACATGGTCCAGGCACCCGGTAGTCAATGTAGACGCGGTGATAGAGCTTTAAATAACCCACAGAGCCAGCATGATGACCTCGAGGTACGCTGGTCGCGGGAGAGCCTAACGAGGGAGCCAAAGGCAGCATCTGGGTCGGTGACAACAGGCGACCTGACCTGCGACCAGTATTCAATCTTTCGGGTCATGTGCAAACGGAAGTGGTTGGTTCCTGTCGAAGTCCGAGGTCGGTGGGCTCTCGAACAAACGAAAACCCGTGTGCACGCAGCTATCCTTCCGCTTCCCGCAAACGAAAGGTCTCCCTTTGCGGTAACCAGGTCTGGGAGCAAGTAGGGCTCCCGAAATGTGGATTCTCTACTTGTTGACGCTCCTTCGAAACTGCCTTCGGTTAGGTACTTTAGGCAGTCAAGGCAGTCAAGGCAGTGTGCATCGGCTGGATGACGACCCCGGCCCACGTGGCGAAGCCCAAAGCCACCCAACAACCAACTTCCCCCACACCAGGGTGTCTTCACGAGCTTCCGTCCATTGTTATCGAGAATGGAGTCCGCGGGCAGTAATCAGTAACGGCGGCTCCGCGAGCATGGTGCAGACAGGAAAGCGCTGCCTGAGCGACACTCGCACAACAAACGGTGATCTTGGTCTGCTCTAGTCCCTCCATGCACCAGGAGGCGCCGGCAATTGGTCGTCCTCTGATGAGCCCCCTTCGTCAGTATCGGCATCAGCTTTGAGACACAAGGCGCGTTCAGTGAGGCCTCGAGAGCGTTCCCTGATCTCATCCAGAAATGCTTCGAAAGCCGCCTCATCCTGGGCGCTAGCACTCTTCTGCCAAGCTGGAAGTTGTCCATACGGACAAGCCCGACGTTCTGTGAAGGATCTCATAGCTTTCCCCATCACGCCATCGGAATCTAGCATTTGGAGCTTCTCTTTCCTCAGCTCTTGAATAAGATCGAATGTCGCGAACCTTGCAGTTGTGACGACAATCTCAGGGACGGCCCTTGTGTTCGGGGGAGTTGCACATCCTATCTCAACCCCCAACCGACGCAGAACCCGGAACATCACGGCATTGTCTTGAGATACCGCTTCGAGAAAAGAATGATGTGCGCAGAATTTTGACAGTTGCGCAGAGTGTTGCAAAGGCAGACCGGCATGTAGTAGGAGTCGTCCTATTTCCTCGACGTCTTCTTCATTCTCACATTCTCGTGGTCTCCTCAGGCTCAGAAGCTCCGCAGCCGACCATGCCCGGCTCAGCATGGTGGAAGGAGGATGCGGTTCTCCTCGCTCGGCGGCTGCTGACTGAGGCCACCCACACCGGACAGGTCGGAGCAACTCGAGGAGGACCTGCTCCTGCCCTCACCTCCTCCAGCAGATCTTGGAACTCCTCTGGAGCTTTGGCAAGTCCAGCAATAGTCTGGCAAGCTTTCACGGCAGCGTGAAGCGCTTGGCTAAGTGCGATGACGCTTGCTGCTATGGAGAGAGGATCCATGAACCAGAGACTGAAACCAGCGTAGGTGTCGATGTATCCTGATTCCTCCGAAGTTTTTGTCGGCTCAGTCTCGAGAATGCAGAAAGATATGGGCAGAACCAGGAAGAGGGGTATCGCCCAAAGCCACCGTCCGAGTTCATCCTCCTCCCTTCAACCGAGACTCTGCCTCGCAGTCTGCCTTGGGTGCACATCTGCTTCACCATACCTCTAACCTGCACCCAGCCGTACCCCAAAGGCCGACGCCGATCGCACGCGTATGATGCTGTGATCCTCTAGGAAATCCTTTCAAGCAGCATGGCCACTCGACCTCCGTTATGTGTGAGGCACGTGAGGGTTCAACGCTGATCGGAGGCCGGGCATTGTGTCACTTGGGAAAGGCAAAAGTCTCCGTTGTGCTTGTAATTCGCCTACCCGCTATGAGGATGGGACAGTCATTAGTAAAGCGATCGTCCAGTCATAGTGAATTGAATGGGTAATCATCTCCGACCTTGGCTATATCATATACCAGCAGGCCCTGGGGCATGGGGTCAGAGACCTACTAAGAGCAACACAAGCAAGGCTGGAAACCAAGCAGGAGGCTAGGATACCTACCTGGGTACTTAAGGTAGTCATGACGGGAGCGGACCGCCGCGAGGTCTCCTTAGGTGGATTGTGCGAACAAGATGACACCACCATCGAGGGCTTTGAAGCCGAAGTTACCTCATTCTGCCCTATCGTGCACTGTGAATATCTACCCAGGGTTTTGGGCTTTTGAGAAATCCAAAGTGACCTATCTCGCGTAACCTATCTCGCTGTGCCGGCCTTGTTTACAGTAGCGCTTTCTCTCGGGCGCCCGTTATCTTTTCGAAGGTGTCCAGGGCCATCGTGAGAGAGTGCCGACTTTGAGTCTTGCTGCGCAGGACATTATCGTAGTCAAGCATTTCTGCTAGCGGAACCTGCGCAATGATCTGGAGCATGCGTAGACGCCCTTTGCGCCCTTCTCGGAGCGTGGTTTGGAATTCGTATGGGTCCGGAGGAGCATAGATATCTGCGATATCGATGTCATTTCCGAATCTGGCCGAATCATCCTGCATGTCTCTGACCTCGAGGACTTGACCACCACGGGCTGAGTGCAAGTCGTGCTGCACGGCACTGGCTGCTGCCTCGGGACAGATAATGGTAACCTTCATCACAGGTTCAAGCATTATGACCGACCCTGTCTCATAAACCTCCTTCAGAGCATCTCTCACTGCCCGGTTTGCAGCACCAGCGAGATGCGCACCAGACATAGAGCCGAAGTAGTCGGTCTTGTAGTCGAAGGTGACTGTAACAAGGCACTGATGCATGGGAGAGCCACGTCGAGGTCCTCGGGCCAACGCAGCAATGACACCGTTGGTGAGTTGATATCTGACTGTCTCAACATCGAAGGGGTGGTTCTCCCCAGGGATGTCCACCCGAATGATGTTACCGTCCCGTTCTATGAAGGGATTCTTGAGCGTCTCGCGTTGGGATGATCCGAGGGGTTCGACAACCACAGTGCATGCTGCCTTGCCAGCTTTGCCAGCAATGACCTTGTCAAACACCGCGCGTTGGGTTGATGCCGGTTCAGTCAGGCTTTCCTTGTAATCGACAGCAATCTTGCCCCAGTGCGCTTCTGCCTTGTAGTGGTTTTCAAGCCGATCTCGTGCAACTTCTAAGTGAAGTGTGCCCATACCAGACAGGGTATACTGCTCTGTCTTCTCGTCTTTGGACCACCGGAGACTAGGATCCTCACGAGAGGCACTGTCCAAAGCCGCCTCAAGTGCTTTTGCTCCCGTGGGACTGTACGCGTCAAGAACGATGAAAGCAACAGCTGGTGGGATCTCGGGAGGCCGCACTTGGATGCTTGCTAACTCTGGGGGCGGTGCTTTGCTGGGTGTCATAGTCATAAGCGTATCTCCAGTTCGAGCAGCCTTCAAGCCAGTGATGGCGCCGATCTGTCCCGGGGACAAGTGAGGAACTTCGATCGTCTGCGCTGCGGAGATCTGCATCATATTCAGGGGTCGTTCGAATTGTTGCAGGTTAGCATTCCACATCGGAGTGTTCTTTCTCAGAGCCCCATGGTACACCCGCACCCAGGTGAGCATACCTCGGCGTGGGTCATGAACCACCTTGAAAACCGAGGCTAAAGCATCGACCTGCAATTTTGGCTTCTTTTTTGAGACTTTCGGGGGCTGCAAAACGTCACTGATGCGCCGATAAGACTTTTCAGTGCGCACTTCCAGTTCAGGCCGGTCGCTGGGGCTTGGTAAGTAGTCATTGACGGCGTTCAGCAGGGGCACGACACCAATATTCTTCAAGCTCGAGCCTGCGAATACGGGTATCAGCGTTCCCTCGCCATTGCTGATCACCTGACGAATGCTTTTCTTGATATCCGCACTGGAAATATCCTTGCCGTGAGTAGTCCATAGCTCCAGAAGCTGGTCGTCATGCTCGCAAAGCAGCTCCACGAGCTTCTCCCGGGCGCGCTCTACTTCTTCTTTGATCGTGCCATCGAGCGTCTTAGAGGCCAGCTGTTTCGAAGAATCGTCGGTCCCAGCCCAACTGACAACGTGGCCTGTGATGACATCCACGACGCCCTTGACGGTGTCATTTCCCCACCAAGGGATTTGGCAGACCAACGGCATGCCGTTCAATTTCAACCCAATATCTTGGACAGACTTCTTGAACGAAGCGCCGTCCCGGTCCAGTTTGTTGACGAAGATGATGCGAGGAATCTTGAATTCCTTTGCGGAAGCCCATACTCTCTCAGTATGCGCCTCGACGCCCTCTACGCCATCAATGACGCAAACGGCCCCATCAAGTACAGGCATGCAGCGTTCCACCTCGAACCGGAAGTCAACATGGCCTGGGGTGTCTATGAGATTGACCGAATACTGGAGAGCATCCGGTGTAAGGTCTTCCTTCTTCGGCCACCTGAAAGTTATTGCGGCAGATTGAATAGTAATGCCACGTTTACGTTCCATTGGAAGGAAGTCGGTGACGGTATCGCCATGGTCGACGTCTATGTTGACCCGGGATCGTCAGTCTAGTTCATCACCAGAGGCTTCGTTTATGGAGTGCACACTCCGATGAAATCACAGCGTCGCTGAAGGGGATTGCTCTGCACAGCCAAGATAAAAACTTACTGCCCGCATGTCTCAGGGATCCTGAGTTGTAGAGCATCTGTTCGGTGGTTGTAGTTTTACCCTGGAGTATCGATGAGTACAGATGGAAATGTACGCGGGTGTCCAGGCCATGACCTACTGCATCGACATGGGCTACGATGCCGATATTGCGCACATCGTCGAGACCAGGACCATGACCACTCGATGTGGCAGTTGCAAGCCGTCTGGTCCAACATTTTTGAGTGTCATACCTCGTTGACAGCGCAAGTCTAAGCCAAGACTGACCCCGACATCTGAGCGGAGCTCTGCTTAACGTTGCCAACCAGCTCATGCCCACGGATGGAGACGAGAGCTATCATCTAGCATGGCATCAATCTTGAAGCGAAAGAGGTTGGGCCGACTGGCTCGATCATAAAATATAACGAACTCTGCAATAAGAGCCGAGCCTCGTCGGAACCGTTGTTGTTCTATAGTGTGAATGGTGAAGGACGAGACCGCGTGAAAGAAGACTTCGACTACTCTTCCATTGCAGACGGGCAGCCGGGCTTCCATTGAAACGCCCGGTTGGGCACCAGCCACAGTACTAGCCATCACCCCGCTTATTACAGTGGCTCAACGGGCTTGAAACCTGGAGTGAACCGGGCTTGGAAGATACAGTCCACGGGTAGGAAACTGCCAGGGCCTGCTAGGGGCCACTCCCCGAACACCAGCCAGCCCTGGAGTTCAGCGTCACAAGCGGTGGTTTGGCCGATCGTTCATCGTCTGTCAGATTCACCTTTCAACCCCGTGCGGCCTTAATCCAACGCACCGACTTCGGGCTCGGTATCCGTTCATTGAACTTGCACTCGCCTGCCTCCTTCAATGCCAGGCGTTCCACGCGCTTTCACGACTGCTCGAACCCAGTAGGCCGCGACGCTCGTCTACGTAACGAGTCCCCGTTTCGTTCTCCCACCGAGGCTGCCGACAGTAGCCACGATGGATTACCGCGCATCGATGGCTGACGATGAGCACCCCGCGGGCTCTTCTCCATGGGGTTCTTCCCCCCCTGCCTCGCCGCATCGCAATCCCTCCAATTTCAGCTCCATAGACAATCCGCAACCGCCTGCGACATACCAGTATGGCGCCCATGAGTCGGGCAGCGGGTTTGGTTCGGAGGATCCTGGGTTCGATGGATTCCGAAGACCTGACACCGCTGGCAGCACGGCGTCTGCCACCGGCAATGACCACGCGCAAGAGTCGGCCTCATCACAGCAGTCGGGGTTTGCCGCCGAGTCTGAGCAACGGCCGACGACCCCTCCGCAGTCGCAAGCACCACAAGAACATCAGTCGCAACCGACCCAGCCTGGGAATGGAGCTTCAGCAGGCCAGCAACATCAATCCAGACGATCTGGCCCCGTGTACAAACTGCAGGCCAAGATCACCGGTCTGGAGCGAACTGGTCGGAAGGACCCCATCCTACGTTTTGATGTCCATGTAGAGCGCCAATATGCACCACGTACGAGTTGACTCCTGGTACTAACGGTGATCATAGACAAACATACCCAAATTTCGTACCACCCAATTCCGCGACGTCCGCCGACTACACTCCGAGTTTATTAAGCTTGCTGCGCACCTGATCTCCGCCAACCCCGATGCCATAGTACCAGCAGTTCCGCCCGCGCTAACATCCGCCGGTGCCGGGACGGACGAGGACGAGACACGCGTGAAGGCGTTAATGCAGAGATGGTTCAACTACGTGTGTAGCAACGAGGTGCTCATGAAGGACGACGAGATGATTCTATTTGTCGAGAGCGATTTTGGCTACAGCCCCATGGTCAAGCGCAAACAGCCCGCGACTGGTGTACGAAGGAAGCTGCTCAAACAATTCGCGCCGCCTCCCGACGATACCCCTGAGTTATCTGAAGCCCGGCCCATAGTCAAGCTGTTTTATCTCGGCTCTATGGACGCGGGACACAAAGTTGACCGGCTGGTCAAATCTCGCAGAGGTACGTTGTCACCAGTATAGCTTTCCCACTCCTGAGCGAAACTGATTTTCCAAAGGCCTTGGGCTTGCAGAGTCCGACTTTGGCGTGAAACTAGGTGCCATGAACGTGCAGGAGCCACACCAGGGACTCGCGAGCGCTTACCGCAAACTCGGCAAGGCCGTTCAAACTGTCGGTGACTGCCATGCTGCCCAAGCTACTGCCGAAGCAACGACCATCGGGGATCCCTTCCAATACCATTCGCAGGACGCCTTCATCGTCAAGGAAACGCTGACGAACCGGCAACTGTTGATTCGAGAGTTCCTGCAGGCTCAAGAGAACTCACGCAGCAAGCTGAACGCAGCCGATAGACTAAAGGCCAGTTCGAACGTGCGGCGTGAAAAGGTGGACGAGGCCATTGCTGCGTTGGACGAAGCTAGGAACAACGAGATGGAACTCCACTACAAGACGACACGAGTCACACATAACTTGGTTCAGGAAAGGCGCAAGTGGTTTGCAAGAACTGCAGCAGACCTGCGTTCGAGTATCCGGGAATACGTCACGCGTGAAATTGAAGCCGAGAGACGCACCTTGGCTCTTCTAGAGAGCGTTCGACCTGACATCAGGGCCATTGACGCTTCGGGCGGCTTGAGTCGCCTCGGTCGGGAAGCGCATCCCGCTGCCCGGCGCGCGAGCCTCGCGGCCAGCCAGGGTCCTAAAGGCGATGCCTGGAGCGGTGTCCCACGCCGTACAGACACTCTAGCTAGGAGTGTCGCTGGCAGCCTGATGTCCCCCAGCGTGGGTGAGGACGACGACGGCGAGAACGGGCAGGGCGGTAGCGGTGTTGGTGCGGCGGGGACTAGCGGCGGTGGCACTCGACCACTGACTGGGCTTGCCGAGGAGGACGACGAGGACAGGGTCGATGCCCGCAATGCCGCCAGCCGATTGGCGACCAGTACTTTCTGATACCATACAGCTGATCCATGACGAATGTCACGGATGGAAGGAGAAGAAGTGCTGAGTAGGGCAATGGAGCCGGGTAGGCGAAGGGGAACGCTCGATTTGGCATGGAACTAGTAGTTCTGCTCACACTACAAAACCAAGCTTGTCATATACCTAACCTAGTACTGTAAGTCTACACGCGAGGGAAGCCGAGAGTGTTCGCTTCTCCGCACCACTCAACATCACGACTTTATGACCCTTGCTCGTGCGGGCGTGCAGGAACCCGCCGCTCCTCCGCCTGTCCGCTCAAGCCGATCGTGACGAGCCGGCGACTTGCCACTTGCAGTATTTACAGCCTATGAATGGCACCTTGAGTCTGGCGATATGTCGGTCTAGCCCTCCCGTAAGCGAACCTACTAGCTAAGTAGCATCACGGAACGATGGTCCGCTGTGTACTCCTTGTCTCGCTTCCTTGATTCCAGCTTCTGTGAATTTTACTCCAAGAGAAGCCATAGTGGCCAGCCGCATCGGCATGTACCGAAGCTCGCAACCAGGCGAACAGGTAGAGAGGGGCAATGTTGGTAGTGGCACGTCCTTAGAGACAAGGCTTCGTTACATGCATACGAGCATTTGCAGATGCACCGACGGATTACCTTGTAAAGACATGGGCGTTGTTGCTCGAGAGAGAGCATGTTAAGAACTACCCAGGTGCCTAAGTACTCTAGGTACCTACCTGGTCGAGCAATCTAGCAGCCGGAACGACAATCCTCGTCGCCCCCTAGTCACGGCACATGCCGTCTTGCACACCTTTTCTGGTTGACACTGGCAGCGCCACTATGTCTTCAACACGAGAACCCGCACCGGAACGGTCTTCGCACATGTCCTTGACACACCGAGGCGTCCCGTGTAGAGTGCCATCAACTTTTCGGGTTGGTGTGTATGGAGGCAAGCAGGCGGCGCAGTTTCGGGGACGCCATGCATGGGACTTATTTGTAAGTGGTTACCACGGCGGGACCGTCTGGAGAGAGAGGGCGCCCGACATGCTAGGTAAGTACGCAATTCCCTAGGACGTGGAGGGTGGTGTGTTGCAGCGACGACGTTGGAAACCCCATCTCGAAGCACATGCGCAAGTCTTCGCTTATCCAGGACGGCTGGTCGGAGCAGCTGCTCGACTCCCTGAGGGCTGCCACTGGGCGAGGTTGCTGCTGTCTGTCTCATTCGCCCCGCAGGCGACTTCAACTGCACCTCGTCGTAATGGGGGCGACCTACCTAAGTACCTACCTCGACGTGCGCATTGTGTGGTCACAGCAAGCCGAGCCAAAACCGACAGATCGCCTAAACTGACATGCAACGGGCACCTAACAAGTCATCGTGCCACCAAGACGTTAATCTAAGATAGAGAGAGAGGGAGAGAGCTAGTTTTTCACTTCAAGATGACGGCAGACGAGCCGAGCCAAGATCGCCTGGTTGGCATCGTGGCGAATGGGCCAGCGATGACAAACGATTCATCGCATCGTATTTATGCAGGGCGGGCCAGACGTAACCAGTCTTCCGTCGTCTGTGGTGCGGCCTCATGGGCATTATCTCGAACTCCCGGTAGTTTTGTGCATCTCGCTTGCTTATCTATTGGCTTTGCTTGGCCGTTGGTCGGAGAATTCTGCGAAGGGAGAGAGCTGCAATGCAGTATAGAGCGGCAGAAGCATGGCATCCTCGCAAGCACTCAAACCTTGATGAGGAACGACCTCGGTTCCAGTAATGGCCATGGCCAAAGCGTGCTATTGGCAGAGTCACCGATCTATTAGCAAGTGTACAATCTGGGGTGCTTTTAGCCGTGGATGAAGGTATGCCATGTGAATCTTGGTTGTAGTTGCAAGTGAAGTCTCACGGCCTACCAGATCTCCGCTCCACTCTCTTGTCTCGATGTGACAGAATACCTTCGAGCGGGGAGGGCGTACAAGCCAATGGATGGGGATTTGGCTATCTTCCGGTGTCCTCATTGAAGATACCATTATAAGAACTTTCGGTAAGGGTACCGGGAGGTGGGAGGTGTCCGAGACACGGAGTTTGTGGTGTTCAAGAATATGACCGATGACCATCAACATTCACCTGCACGCCCAGGCCTGGGCAGAGGAGCTCGCAGCCAAGGCCCGGACACCCCTCACCAAGCTGCCCATCGATGATACCTCACCCAGCATAGTGGGTAGCAGGTTACCATGAGTATGGACCCCCTTCTGCATGTGCTATGTGAGGGAGTTCCACAGTTTAGCCGTCGCTGATTGCTGGGAAGGTCGATGTATCGTGAGTCGAGGAGGGAGAGTGATTCTGCCGTCTCTAGGACTTTGTATACGAAGGAAGATCAAACTGGCCACTCGTTCGCGGACATGCCCGGCATATTACGAGTAGAAAATAGGTTGATCCGGTGACGGAGTGGACGTGTGCTGTTGAGATATCGTAGCACTGTCAATGTTTCGTTTCGGGGTCCGCGCAGTGTGGTGGCACACGCCTCTCCTGTTCTTGGAGAACACGGCGGCAACGACGTTGAGTCTATTTCCGTCTCATAGCTGTTTGAGCTTATACCCACCTTGAATGCCTTGGGATATGTGAAGTCGAGCCCAAGAGAATGCCATGCCTGAGGGTAGGTACGCGCGACAAGCGTTTAGCTGCAGCAACCCAATCATCTGCCATGGTCTATAAAGAACATGGAACACCCCGCCGGAATGATAGCGAAGGGTTCAGGCGAGCGCAGGTGACAGGATAGGCTTCGTAGATCGGTGTCTAGACCACCTATGTCACCCTGGAAGCGTGAAGAGGCAAGGAGCTGGTAGCCCAGTACCTTGGTGAAAAGTATGCAGTATCCGAGTACGTGGCTTGTCTAGGTATGCAAATATGCCGATGCCCTTGCGAAGCTCTCCAACTTCTCCAATTTTCCAGCAACACGACCCCTCATAGTGGACGTCGTCGTGGTTGTCTTCCATCTCTTGTTAAACCATTCTGCAGTCTCAGTTTCAAGGGTCGTCTCCCCGTCTCGCATAAGTAACGATCGCCCTCATCTTGACTCATCGAGCCTCTTTTACCCCCATCTGGTGAGACGGGAGCTTTCCGTCTGCGCCGCAACGGCCGTGGTGCTGACGTGCCCGGCAGCCATACAAGAGGACCAGCTACAGTATTTGGCCTGCGGGTGCTTCTCCAGGGCCCGAGTACCCAGTTGATCATTACTCGAACATAGGGGCCGCGGGCATGGGCTCCGAGAAGGTCGATCAGGGCTGTCCGGTAATTGGCAGGCTCAGTAGCGGTGCTATATATGCGGCACACTGCTCGGTGCATGCAGTCGCCGCTGCAGGAATATGGGGATGAAGGTGAAAGGCACTGCAGACGCCTGAGCTAGGCACTGCAGGGCATCGCCGTATTATCGTCTCAGGGTCGCTTCGAGGAACAGCGCAAGATCTGGATACTCCGTGCGGGACAACTCGAGCATCGTCGTGCGACGTCGCGGAATGGAGGGATGGTATGCCGTGCAGCTGGTGGCACCGCTTCATGACGCGCCCCTTTTGGCAGTGATGCTGGTCGCTTTGGGCGATGTGGCATCTCCAACCCTCGACATCCATGCCCAAGGGTCTTAACAGGTCCATGATAAGTCTGCCTCCTCTCCGCTTTCCGCCTCACCTCGCTCCTCGCATTCTGCAAGCAAGCTCGGCAAGGGAGATGGGGTCACGACACCGTACAGGGTGACAAGGTACCTACGGTCTGGATGCTCGCTGTCTCCTCGTCCCTCGGCCCCCCCCCTGTTGCCATGTGCAAGCGTTTGGCGACAAGGCCAGGGGTCTGCGGCAAAATTGATTCTGAAGACGCATGTTATGCAGAATGCAGCTACTTCCATCTGGATAGCATCTTGACATGGCCTTTTGGTTGGCCTGGATCCTCATGCTCCCGAGCTAGCAGTATTGCCATCATGGTCATCACTCACTATTCGACTCCGAGGTCGCTGTTCTTCGTATCTCCTGCGAACTCTCGTCCCGGATTTGCTTAGTGCTCGTGTCCGCCCGAAGCCTGGCAGCATGTTACGAGGAACAGGCCCGCAGCACATACTGCAAGGTATCATCAGGGCGAGGGCAGGAAAGCTTTCTGATGGGACCTAGCCACGCAAGGTGAGAACCGTCAGCTCTCCCAATCCCAAGCCTTCCTACCCAACTGGTTCCGGAATGTCGGTCTACGCCATGCTGCCCGAGTACGGGATGCCTGATAGAGATCAGAGGTCGTCAAAAGGCTTCCACTTTTTTCTGGAAGGGGAGCCACTGCCGCCGACACCTTCTCGACCGTTGCTACAACTTACAAGGCAGAAGTCTGCATTGGGCCTTCCCCGTCGTTGGAGGAATTTGTGGTCGGGTGGAGTGTTGATATGCGCCTTGGCGTCGGCCCGTGATCGACGTGTCCGTCGTCCATGACCTATGTCAGAGATACAGATTGCAGAAAGAGCCCTGCCTGCGATGCGTCTTTCCCACCGCATGACTTGCGCGTTCCGAATCCTACTACAGGCATCTGGCAAAGCAAGGGCCATTCGTTGATCAACTTCTGATGAAGCGGAGAGACACCGTGCGTTGTAGGCAAATCCAACGTCCTGGAGGAAAAGATTCGCCGCGTGGGCTGCCAAGGGTAGCGAATTGGTTCGTCAGTGAGTTGGATTTTCAGGGTCTTGGTATCTGCGCCGTACCGTGCCATGCTGCTCTTTGCGCGGCAATCTATCTGTCATGACGGCGAAATATGGCCCGTCTTTTTGCAGCCCTGTCTGTCCCTCAGGATCTACTCTACCTCATCTACGCACTTACCACCCTGGCGATACTTTTCATCATCGATAGTCAGGCGAGACAGGTAGCTACCTAGCAGCCTAGTGGCCAAGCTGGTTGAGGTTCTTTCCCTCTGGGCTCGTCGGGTCGGCTTCTATAGCGGGTCTGTCGACCGAGGTGGCCCTGCCCCCCTGGCATACCAAGCACACCAAGCACACCTACTTCGTCCCGTAGGTATGGACTAAACCTGCGTCGATGTGGTTTGGTTCCGTTCCCCATCCTACCTGTCACATCTGGCTCCTATTCATGTGCGCCTCCTTACTTCTCTCTGACCCGATACATTCTTAGCTGCGGTGAAGTCAGACAAGGAACAGTCGAGGCGATGCAAGAGACTATAGGCTCGAACAACGGAATCTTCCAGCCCTATCTCCGCACCAGGACCGGCTCCAAGTGGCAGCATTCCTGCTGATGCGCAAGTACTACTACGGGGTATCCAGACCTCGAAGGAATCGAGGTTGCAGCCGTCAAGTGTCAAGCACCACACTTTGCCAGGGTGGTATCCAGGATCTTGCTCTGGGGTTTGGTTGTGGTAACATTGTGGCTAGCCATGTGCGTCTGATTTCCCGAGATTATGAAGTGCTCGCCATGCTTCCAGATAACTTGTTGATAGATGACTGGGCCTGACAAGCTCCAACGATGCCTTCTCAACTTTCGAGTCATGGTCCTGCTCCGATCTCCAGAGCATCCCCGATACTGAGCATCAACTAATTACACCACCCTTTCGATCCTGATGCCCCAATACACATACAAAAGGGGGTGGGGGTCCTCCCGAGCTCTGCAAAGTCTGATCTCCTGCTCCTACATCTGAGTTCACCTTCTCAAGTCCCTTACCTGGTTTCGCTTTGTTAAGTGAATCCGACCCGACTGCTTTTCTGGAACTCTGCTCTGCTGAAGTGACCTACGGGTGTTATACCATCCCGCATTCTTCCCCTGACCCAGAGCTTAACCTTGTGCTCCTGTTCCTATCTAGCATTGGGCGCACCCACCCCTTCAAGACACTATACTAGTCCTACACGCATACCCCACGCGCATCCCACGTCGTTGTCGTCATCCTCTAGCTATTACCATGGCACCGGCCGCGACCGTTGAGATCGCGCCAATGCAGCTACCCGTTCATTCGAAGGGTTCTAAGATCACTGCTTCCGTCCTGCATGGGCCACAGGATCTGCGATTGGTGAGTTCAGGTCCCTGAAATAAGCTTATGGCAACGCCGATTGGGGTCCATCATCCATATCCGTGCGTACCTTGTTCAAAAGACTAATTCGCCTTATCCTTTCAACAGGAGGTCAGGAGTATCGAAGAACCCGGTGTTGGTGAACTTCAAATCGCCGTCAAATCGACCGGCATCTGTGGTTCAGACGTCTCTTACTACAAGAAGTTCGCCAACGGGGACTTGTGTGCTTGCGCCCCGCTCTCTTTGGGCCATGAGTCGTCAGGCACCGTGGTCGGCATCGGCCCTCAAGTGGCGGGCTTCAAGATCGGTGACAGAGTTGCTCTCGAGGTCGGCATCCCATGTGGCCAGTGCAGTATCTGCAGGAAGGGCAGGTATAACCTCTGCAAGAAGATGCGATTCAGGAGCAGTGCGAAGAGCGTACCTCACTTCCAAGGCACACTGCAAGAGAGGATAAATCACCCTGCTGTCTGGTGCCACAAGTAAGTCCACCGCTAATCATTCTCGGCAGTGAGGGGTTACTGACAGGTGCACCAGACTGCCAGATCATGTATCGTTCGAGGCCGCGGCGCTGCTTGAACCACTATCCGTCGCCATCCATGCGGTCAACCGGGCCAGTCCTATCCCTGGCTCCACGGCCATGGTGATGGGTGCCGGCACCGTGGGCCTCCTGACTGCCGCCATGGCGCGGCAATCAGGCTGCCCATCCGTCACCATCGCGGACGTCGACGCGGGCCGGGTCGACTACGCCGTAAAACGCGGGTTCGCAACCCATGGGTACGTGGTACCGCGGGCACACCACCCGTCCCCCGGCAGCGCCTCCGGCTCCGCGCACTCCTCCGGCGCCTCCACGCCCGTGACGGCCGGGGCCGCCACCCCCTCCAGCATCTTCTCGGACACGATCCCCGGGCGGCTGGAGAGCGCCAGGGGCCTGGCCGCCGAGATCCTGGCGGCCTCTTACGAGGGGTCCTTGTCGAGCCGTAGCAGCAGCGACGAGGACGAGGAGGACGAAGACGAAGACGAGCACGCGGGGTTCGACGTGGTGTTCGAGTGCACGGGGAAGGAGGCGTGCGTGCAGGCGAGCGTGTACGCGGCGCGGCCGGGCGGGCGCGTGGCGCTGGTGGGCATGGGCACGCCGGTGCAGACGCTGCCGGTGTCGGCCGCGCAGCTGCGCGAGGTCGACCTGGTCGGCGTCTTCCGCTACGCCAACACCTACGCCGCCGGCATCCGCCTCCTGCCCGCCCTGCCCAGCCTCGACGCCATGGTCACCCACCGCTTCCGCGGCCTCGCCGCCGCCCCGCGGGCCTTCGAGCTCGCCGCCCGCACCGCCGACGAGCACGGGAACCTCGTGCTCAAGGTCGTTATCGAGGCTTGAGCGAGAGGGGGGGAGCGGGGGGAACGGGATGAGCGGGCTGTTTTGCAGAGGGTGGGTGGGTGCATATAGCGCCAATGGTCTCTCCCGTGCCGAGCTGGCTAGAGCAACACTATGATTAGACATCCCCCCGTTGGGGGAAGTGAGGTGGGTGTTTGGTCACCGAAAATGTGGCAAGGGTGTCCAAGAACAGTACACTGACTGGCGGTTGTGTCGAGGGTAGCCCTTAAGCTAGTTGGCACGAATGGGTTCGTCTTGGGGGTTTCTGAAGTCATGTCTCTTTCCCTTCCCGTCACGGCCAGGACCTCGTGTACTACTTGGCCATGATGAAGCCAGTGATGACGGCGGCACATAGCCCGAGATTGGAAAAGATGGAACCTACCTAAGTCAATCACTCGTTTCAAAGGGTCTTGAATACGGGTTGGGAGATACCCGGATTCTCATTAGATGAGTTTGTTGCGGAACATGGTGCACAATAAACCAGATCACCCATGTCACTGGACCTCATACACCTTGAGCTGATCCCTCCGAACTCGGCCTCGTAGAATTTTGTCTCTTGTGATAATGAACTCCTCATTTCAGATGCCTGAGCACAGACCTTGTTATTTCCAGAGCAAGTCCCGCCGAGCACCCTCAAAGCCACCGTCTGTAGGGGCCAAGTCAACTCCTTATCAAATTCTATGGTATGTTAAGAGTTGCTCCCGAACGCCACCTTCGCCATGCAAATGCAAGAACTCCCGACGGAATGCGCCGCTGATACAGAAGATGTAGGTAAGTTGGGCTATGCTAGATAGCAAGATCCCCGCTATACCGTGATTCCATCGGCGCATGCTCCATCGTCTTCTTGTTGTGGCCCTTAACGTTCTCAACAATATTGTATTTCTTGCCAATGCTGCGAGCTTCCGTGACGCTCTGCATGATGTCGTTCAGCAGTCCCATCAAGTGGACATCGTTGCTTTCACTCAGCATCTCCTGCTCGAAGGCCGCAGTGTCAGATGGGACAACAAGTGAGAGTCTGCTGACCAGTGCCTGAATAGAGCGAAGGATCGTGTGTGACGGCGTGGTCTGCTCGTTCTCAGGCACCGGGGGTGAGGTACCGTCCGGTGACAGATACGAAGGGGGCAACCGCTCGAGATATGTAGATAAAAGGCGGATCCGAGATTGTAGCATCTTGATGGAGTTGGCCTTTGCCGTGAGTGCAGCAATCATCTCCTCATCTTCGCCGGAAAGTGTGTATTCCGCGGCTGTAGCTGCTTTCTCCTTCTCGTCGCCAGTGCCCACGCGTTGCTTGCCTTTAGCATCTGCACCGCCAGCAGATGCTCCTTTGTTCTGTTCCCGGGGCTGGACAGCGGTGGCATTACCGGCTCCTCGCGCAACAAAGTCCATACTGATCATTTCTGCCTCACCAGTCTCGACAGAGTATGGAAGTTCGCGGAACTTCAGCTTCAGAGCGGGCTCGCCATCTCGCATCTCTTTGTCTTCACCTTGGTCGCCCTTCGGTTCATCTGCTTCGTACATGGATTCGTAGATGGTCAGAGGAAGCTTGCTTCCTGCTGAAGGCTGGACGGCCTCCTCGGGGTGAAAAGCCAGAAGCAGGGGCGACTCATTATGGTTGGCGAGGATGTAGTTGTGGATCGGGAGGATCGATTGGTTCGGGCCACTCTTCGGGAGTAATGTGTACCAGCCAACAAGCTCAAGCTGGGGAGAGCTATATATGGTCTTCACTGCAAGGTCATAGTCAGTTGAGCCACTCTTCCCATGGTATAATGTAATGAGATAGGGAGGCGACGTACTCTGGTCTACACGCTGGGTGAACCACTGGGGGTCCAGCTGTACTTTGCCATCCTTGACAATAGTGGCGCATTCGAAGGCATGCTCTATCGTGAGCTCTCTACCATTCTGCTGTCCCATAAGAGCACCGATTACCGGTCCTGGCTGCTCTCTGAGGGTATGGCGAGTGATGTAATCCGAGATGGTGAGCAGCACAAGAGGATGCAGGACCACCTGCAGACCAGAGTCTGAGGACTTCTGTGCCGAAAGAAGCGGGTTGGCAGGTGATTCTTCCATGGTATCTCGCATTCAGGTGCTGTTGTCGTGAATGGCAGGGAAGAAGGGGGAAGTTGGCAAACAGATGGTAAGGAGGTAGGAGATGGCTGCTTGTTGAAGACGGCGAATCCTTGGGAGGCTGCAGCTGTAGCTTGTTGGCAGCTTGTAGCGATGATAGTGGGCTGACGGGGAGGTAGCAACCCGAGCTGGAAGTGCCTTAGGTTATCTTAGGTAGCCCCGCGGTGGCTGATTGCCTTCCAGTTAGGCCGCTGTGGCTAGGTGCATAGGTCTGTTGGTTGGTTGGTCGGTCGGGGGATCGGGTAGATACTGGGCAGTATTGTACCTGTGCTAGAGGGATGCGGGGCCGTTCCCGTTGATAGGTTGATCGCAGTCGCAGACTCCACCCCCACAAATCCCCAGCAGGCTCTGGGATTCCACATAGACCAATCTGCACATCATCCAACCCCTCCCTCCCACAACTCATTCATGCCAACATGCGCAATCAATCAAACTACCATGCTCATTGAAGTGGCTGAGGGACCTCATCAGTATTCTCAAAGACACACACTCCTTGAGAAGTTTTCGTATATGTGAACCCAACACCCTAATGCAAGACGAAGCCGGCACACTGTCCTTCCATATGCACATGAAGCTCTTGAACAGCTGCGAGCACCCCGCTTGACACGAAAAGCCTGGGGGTATTCTTCCAGCATACTCACACTCGCCTTACAACATCGTACACCGTGATCGTGCAAGACTGTGAACTTCCAACTATGAGTGGTTCCAGGGCCGGGCTGCATGCACAACCGACCAGAGAGTCTGCTTGCCCAATTGCAGCTGATACTGCTGGCTATAGCTGTTCTTTCTCATTCTTCCGGGCTGAGCTTTCCGATCTGGCTTAAAAGACTCGCAAAGAACCAACCAGTCATTATGCACTGTTCAAATACGCGCTGTCTTTGCTTGGGGGCTTTCCACGTCATCTTCATTCGCACCCGATGCTTCGGGAACCTGTCTCAGGCACATACAAATATCTAAAAGCTTGCCCTGAAACCTTGCTGACAATCTCGGGATCTAGGACCGCGGATTCGGTAACTCTTCGCCCAAGACCCAGGTAGCATGGATCACTACAATGCGGCAATGCTAGCGAGCGTCATGCCTACCGCTTGCATCGGAGTTCCACCTCTGACTTCATCTGCAACGACGAGGGCCAACTTCAACTCCACCACAGACCCAAGTACCATCACAGTTAGTACCTTGAAGAGGTCAGATGATGACATCCAGTTTATATCGTCTAAGCCTGTCAAGCGACGCAAGATCAGTGAACAGAAACCAGAGCTAGCGCCTCCGCAACAGTCAGGCTTTGCACCTGTGCTCCCTGGACCAGTTGATCCCAATGCCATGCCACTCGCCAATTACCCTCGAGAGCTGGAGCGACGGGTCAGCACTGGTATGGTTGGTTTGCCATCTGACTTGAATGCAATGGAGCTCACAAGTGCCCTCAGGGGAGTTTCCCTGCCAGTCTTGGAGAACTTCGTCCTGGATCAGCCAATTCGCAGACATAGACCGGTAAGCTCTCCTGAGCTCTCGCCGAAGCAGCTACCAACACTCATCTCACCTGCAATGCTGGCCAGCGCATCGCACCAGACCCGGCCACAGGCTTTGCAAGCAACTACCGAGCGCCCTGGTACGTGTCACGGTGCTCAGGGGGAGCCAGCCGATGAGCGAATCCCTGTACAAGCGGGTTCGAAAATCGGGAGCGAGTCTACTCAGTTGCCTTCACTGAATCAAGTGGCGGCAGCTGAACCGAGCTCAGCTATTCCATGTCATAGCCCGTGTCGGCCCGGTGGTGCTGGTCCAGCCAGCTCCATGATGGCGGCTTCGGGGCCGGCCACTTCTCCCTTCTCGGCCGCTGACACGGCACGGGACAGCACCAGACCAGGTGATGGCAACGGTCTGGATGATGGTCTACATCATGCCTCTCATCATCACTGTCAAGTCTGTTCCCGAATGCGGCAACAGGCCCAATTTGCCAGAGGGCAGGGTCTTCCGGTGATGGCACCAAATCTCCCCGGCCAGCTTATGCCGCACATAGCGTGTCATCAACCCTTCGGCCAGCATATCCCTCCCCAGATGATGGCTATGGCTGCCAACAACATGCATCCATTCGGACCAGGCTTTGCCCCATTCATGATGCCTCTCAACGGCAATGCCTTCGCTGCGTTGCCGCCCACTATGCAGGCATCTGGGCCACAGTTGGGCATCCATCAGACTACCGCAGCAAACCCACAGTCTGGTCTGGCCAAAGCGAGCAATACATCTTCATCATCTGTCGCCCCCGCAAAGACACCCGCCGTTGCGACGGCCACGGCTCCTACATCAAGCCCTGCGAAACCTCCCCCGAGCCTCGTGAAATCTACGCATCGGAAACCCTCGCCAAATTTGATTGTGGACATTGTGGAAACATGTCAGGAGAAGTTCCCCTTTGAAGAAGTGGCAAAACGCCATAATGTTCCACTGGAGAAGGTGCACGATGTTTTCTCTGCGATCATCCAAGTCCCACTGCTCCGATGTCCTACGGACAGGCGCAGAGCAGGGAGAGTAGCCACGGCTCGTGTCAAGGAGTTCAACAAGACGAAGAAAGAGATCCAGGAAGCCAGATCTCAGGGGAACAGTGGTGGGAAAGCAGACGTGACCGTCACTCCCGCGGACGTCGCACAAAGGTTGGGACGAGTTGAGTTCCCGGAAGGGTTCAACATAGGCGGGCACTAAAAGCACGGTAGAGAGGAGCAAGGGAAAAGACCAAGACGTGAGGTTTTGATTCTAATTAGGGGTCATACGATGATAACTGGTACGTGAATACTCGGGCCAAATTCTCAGGCAACAACTTAAATGTGCTTCGTGACTCGACGAAGACTATTCTCAGCTCTCACTTGTGAGCGGGACGCTTGCGCCACCGGCTTATTCAAGTCTCCCGATTGCCTCTTTTCCAACGAGGCTTGAGGTTGGGGCTTGGGACTTCTTACCGGGTGATCGTCCACCCTTTGAAGGGGCTGCTTACCTTTGTCCTCGTCCAGAGCCATCCTCTGCCACATATCAGACAAGGCATATTCTTCTTCAGGGGACAGACACTCAGCGCGATACTCTGCAGTACGTAGCTTCACCGTGCGACTACGGCCTCTGGCTCTGTGTTTCTTCTGCGGTTTCTGTGGTTTTGCCGGTACCACCGTCGCATCCGAATCCGTGGACTGCTTATGGCGAACTCCATGGCCGGCAGAAGGCAAGGCCCCAGACATCATCGGGACATCGTCTTCTTCTTCCCTCTCAGCATCGTCCTCTTCGGTCGCAATGCCCTTTCCCTTGGCCTCCGCACGCTCCTCTTGCGACTCCCTACGTGCCTGGAGGTACTTCTCCACAATGGCCTTCTTCGCAGGGACGTCGATCTCGTGCTTGACCAGGATCCTGTTGAGGCCGCCGTTGATGTAGGTGTCTTTGTAGTCATACCAGACCAGCTTCCCGTTCTCCCACTTCGCGTTCTTCCCCGCCACGCCCCAGAACTCCATGCTCTCCAGCTTCGCAGCGCACGCCACCTCCAGGGAGGAGGAGTCGGCCGGCTTGCCGTCCTCGCTCGAGGCCAGGAGGGAGTTCTGGTTCAGCGCCTCCATCTTCTTGATGCAGTCCCGCGTGCTCCGGTAGTGCTCCTCGGCATCGCCGTGGAAGAACTGGTCCAGCAGCTCGGCCTCGCGGCTCTTGTAGGTCTTGTTCTTCTGCCAGGCCTTGAACTCCTCGTCGCACTCGGCGCACGGGTCGTCCACGGAGCTGTAGGGCCCTTCGGGTGCCTTGCACGGACGCCCGCATCGGGTTTCATAGTGTTGAAGGACGTGGCCACACGACATTTCCATCTGCTTTCCTGTGCACATCTTGTTGAGTATTGGTGTTCGATCGCTAAGTCGCTGCTTCGGTGTGTTGTGCTCTCTATCCCCACCGGCACGACGATACCTTATTGTACTTATAGGGACAAGATGTTCTGGAAGATCGAGGGACTTCCTTCTGCGGATGCGCGAACAAGGGCTATTCATTCATTATTCTTTGGATCCCTTGAGCTAGCCTTTGAAGCCGCGATCCAATGTGCATTGTCGGCAGATAACACATTGTTCTCGCATGGTGCCAACTCCACAAAGAATGGCTCATCTCGTCCGTAGATCAAGGCCATAACAAGAGCGTTCTTTGTGACTGGAAGCTGCATGCTTGGATGAGCCTCGTACCTTGCCGCCTCTGTATCCCATGTACCCTAGACACGAACCTCCATCCGACGGCGAAGATGGTCCATGACCGTGTTCCATGTAGATCGGACACGTATGCTTTACGTCGACTATCTGCGGCTCCAAAGGCCTATGTCTACCTTACACAGGCTTGGGACGCAAGGTACTACCACTGTGTACCCCACGGCGAACATGGACCGTCTATTTCCGGACATGGTGTCACCTCCTGCCATCTTCTTGTCCATTTCAAGGTGCATCAAAATACTGATAGCTTTGTATCATGCACATTGTCCGGAAGCCAGGTGGCTCGTACCAGGAAAACTCAAAGCCGTCAAGCGGCACTAGTGGCAGCTCGTTATCAGGATTCAGCGATGCTAGAATGAATGTATCATATTGCCAGTTGCTATGAAAGAAGGTACCCAGCAATCTGGTTGCACGAAAGTCCTCTCTGAGCTGTCACATTACTGCAAGGGGAAGAAAAGGAACCCAATCCCGAGCAGCTTCTCATCCACCCCCAAACACTTGACTCCTGTCCCGACCCCCATAGGTTCTTGCAGTTACGACGCCTGCTTGCCGCTGAGTACATTGGACAAGGTAGCGTAATTGGCCTCCGTCATGCCGGTGTAAAGGAGACAGTCGGAACCGCATGGGGTGGGACGAGGGCCGTCGCCGTTGCAAGCGCCAGTAAGAACAGTGGCTAGGTCCATGCAAGCCGGGGGGACGGCTTCGAACTTCGCCTCTTCATGAGGATATCAGCTACCGTGACAAAGAAGTTTCTGATTAGGTAGGGAGGGTAATGCTCACGGCCTTCGGCTGGGATGGAATCCTTGACCACATGGTTGATGAGCTGATCATGGCACAGGTCGAAGTTGTACTGAGGAACTCCGCAAGGACCAGTAGCGGCTTGACGAGAAGATACCGGTACTCTCATCCCTGGGACGGAGTCAAGGTTGAGTATGTCGCGCTTGTTGACGCATCCTGCGACACCTGGGTGTTCCTTGCAATACTTGGTGAGTGACCCAGCTAAGGCGCCGCCAAACGTGCTGAGTTCCAAGGCGTGGGCGATCTTGACCAGTAACTCAATATCTTGGGGCATTTTGGCTAGAGTTATGCGTGTGTTGTTGACAGACAAACGAGTCAGACACCTGAGCTCGGGACTTGTTGAGCCTTTTATACCAGAAATGAGTTTCGAGTTTCCATGCAATGGTGCCAACTCACTTGCGAGGTACGAACTGGCGGCTCCGTAATCGCGATCTTCCCGTATCAGTGCCGCGTGGTGCGACGCTTTCGAGGCTCTTCGTCACCCATGCGCCACTCGAATCGGGATCAAAAGGTACGCTGTTTGTGGTACGAGATAACGAATGCAATTCTATAGGCCTTTCGGTGTGCTTTTGTTGCTCGGATGAGTCGTTACCGAACGGATGTGCAAGGTGTCGGGAGCCGGATCGTGGAAGTCCTCGTCAACGCCACCGTTCTCCGCCGGTTGATCGTTGGCATTCCCAGCTCACTTCTATTTCTTGTTCCCTTTCTGCCGGCAATACAATGTTTCGGACACTACTCGATTCCCACTTGACTGCCTATTCCCAGAGCTGGCGTACTCGGTTCGTGGGAGGAACAAATCTATCATGTCTTTTGTGTCTATGACTGCTGCCACAGGCGCCGCTGCCTACTTCACTCTTTCTTTCATGTCACTTAAACTGGCCATACAACTTCCCACCAGATCGCCCCTCAGAGTCATATTCAGTTTGGTGCATACTGTTAGCACATACCACTGCTTACAATCCGGCTGCCGACTCCTACAACTCGACCCCACGATAGCAGTCGCGGCTTTCGTCGGTTCTACACTCCACACCACAGGCGTCTTGTTTATCAAGAAGCAGTGTATATCACCATGTGGACCTTCGGAACTGTTCAGCATCTGGACCAATGTACGCGAAATCCCATACACCAATAACCCGTTATCCGTGCCGTTGGATCGGAGATTACGATTCGGGGTCGAGCGCGGCGCTCTTGTTGCTGTTGTCTGGATCGGTCGACACTGCTTCCGAAAGTTGTCTTTAACCCTCCTAATCGTGATGAAAGTTGGCGTTGACGACTTTGGACCCCGTAGACAAAGCGTACTGCCCACCCTGCCTTTGACTACTCGAGAATTGGGCCTTCGAGCTCTGATGTCGATTCAATGGATTTTGGGCTCTTACACCGTCTTTACGATAGTCCATGGCGCATTCGCTATTCTATTCGTATCCCTACTCGGCTGGAACCATCCAATGGAATGGCCCCCCCTCTTTGGTGACGTTAGAGAGAGTTATTCCGTGCGCCGATTCTGGGGGGTCTTCTGGCACCGTCTGTATTTTCGTTCTTTCACGTACTATACCCCGACGTACGTGTTACGGGGTCAGGGAGTGATAAGGAAGGCATCCAGAGCATGTTGGTTCTTTCTCTTGTCGGCGGCCAGTCATGCAATAGTCAATGGGGTGGTGTGGAGGAAGAACACGTTGAGCCAGGAGCTTCGGTTTTTCCTCTCGAATTACGCGCTATGCTTCATCGAAACCATGTTCGGCAGGTGGATCAACATGAACGGGCTTGAGGCCCATAGATGCGGTACTTTCGGCCGCATCGCTGGCTACCTGTATGTTTTTACTGTCTTCCTCTGTATCACGCCGCCCTGGCAGTACCCTCTGGTTTATGACCTAGCTACAGCTTCGGTGCGTACCAGGTCGTAAGAGTGAACAATACAGGTACTCAGCCTTCGAAACCTCACCGCTGCGTTTCATGTGAAGTCCATTATCGCGCGAAGACTTGATTTCTGCCACCCTCGTCAGGAAGTCTACGAAGCCCATATCTCAAGAGTGCTCGACGAGATCCTTTGTAGCTGCCTGCGGTGTCTTTGTGTTATGGGAGGATGGCCAGCGGGCACCAAATCGTCCCTTTGAGTGCTCAAAGAGCTGGCTCATCCAATCCCTGCGACAGTATTACACCCTATGGCTGCCAACTAAGACGAAATCCCTCGCTTGGTTCGGGAGGTAACAACATGCTTTCATTCCCGCAAGCGTGTTTCATGCCAATCACCAAACTCGACTGGATCGTAATGTACTAAAGCATGGTATGGTCTTCGCCGTGTACCTAGGGTTTTCGAGTCGGTAACAACATTGACTTATATATACATCACAACAGAACTGATACCAGCAACAGCCATGTCGGATCACGAGTACACCGCCGCGGCGATCGGGGGAAGCAACGAGGAGATCCAGACAGGCATGAGAAGGTATGCAGAGATACGAGCCATCCCCAATCCGGAGAACTTAGGCTGCATGTGCAGGAGGTTCTTGTTCTACACGGATGGCTGCGACCATGCTTGGGTCTATGACCACGCTTGCGGCTACAACGGAGGAGTCTCCGAAGGCTATGGGCTTCTCCAATGCACCGGCGTTTCCCGGCAGTTGGTCACTCACGTTGATGATGTCCCCATCAGCAGATGCTGCCCCCAGTGTCAAGCCACGCTTGACAAGGAAGCCGATATCGCGTTCGAGGAACTTGATAAGGAGGGTACGGCGACCGCTGGACGGCTTATATCGTCTCCTATGTGTCTGCGATTATCTATATCCAAGGGCACATCGCGTTAGCAGCTTGTAGGATATCTTCTCTCTTATGAAAGCGCTGAATCTAGGTACCTAGGTAGGTAGGTTCGTGGCCAGCCGTGTGGTAGCTTACCCGGAAATTCGATGTCATTGATCCTGTCCCAGACACGTTCATAAGGCACTTCCATTTCGAAACCTCGCTTGCTCATAAGTGGCACTTATTTACACATGAGCAAAAGTATATGATGAATGGATCGGTGTGCAAAGATGGGCAGTGGTTCGAAAAATTCACGACGCCTAAGGGTGTCACCCCCGCCTGCGCAAGCCCAAGTCGGTCTCGATAGATGCATAAATCTCTGCGATCCCGCAAATGGCATATGACGTTTCTGAGCATTAGATGTATGTCAACAGCAACAACCAACTCACGCTCGACTCTGGAACCGCCGCGACCTACGTCGGTAAACATCGAACCCTCGATCGAGATGGCACATATGACGAACCCGCTCGCCACCGTCGACCAGCTGTACCGGCGGTCGTCGTTCGGCGCCCTGCCCCCCGACCTGCAGGACCTCATCTTCTTCGCGACGCAGTGCCTGACCCAGGCCGCGGGCGTGCTGCTGCGCATCCCGCAGTCGGTGACCGCGCAGGCCAACGTGCTGCTGGCGCGCTACTGGCTGGTCGAGTCGCCGCTGGCGGACGAGTTCGCCGTGAGTACTCACCCTACGTTTCCTTTCCTCCTGCGCCAGGGGGAGCTTCGGCGTAGACTGACGATCGCAACCCGCAGGACGTCTCGGCAGCCGCGCTCTTCCTAGTCGCGAAGCTCTCCGCGCACCCATGCCAACCGCGCGACGTGTGCAACGTATACGCGTACCTACAGAGCTCCCACTCGCCGCTACGGCGGCCGCCGTCCTCCTCCTCCTCCTCCGATCCTCCACCACCACCACCCCCCGACAACGACGACGCCGACGCCGACGCCGACTACCTGCTCTCGGAGGCCGAGTACGCGGGGCGCGCGGCGCGGACGACGGCGCTGGAGCGGCGGATCCTGTGCGCGCTGTCGTTCGACGCGCACGTGGCGCTGCCGCACGCCCTCGCCGTCACCTACCTGCAGGCGCTGGACTTCCTGGGCCGGGACCGGAAGGCCATCGCCGGCCGCGCCCTCGAGTACCTCAACACCGGCCTGCTGTCCCCGCAGCTCGTCTACGCCACCCACCAGCCCTGCGCGCTGGCCACCGCCGCCGTCTACAGCGCGGCGCGGGACCTCGGGGCCAAGCTGCCCGGTTGCGAGTGGTGGGAGGTCTTCGACGTGGACCGCGAGGAGCTCGGGTTCCTTGTCGTGGCCCTACGCAGTGTGGAGGGCTGGGTCAGGAAGCAGCAGGAGGACTACCCTGATCTGCTGAGTGGTGGGATCGGCGTGGTCACGAGGGCTTGGGTCGAGGAGCAGATGCGGAAGAAGGGACTACGCTTTGGAAATGAGCCTGAGGTGATGGACGAGGAGGCGGCGATGATGCGCAGTCTAGACGAGAAGGCCGGCCAGATGGAGGAGTGAAGAAGGTATGGGCAGCGAGGGAAACCTCGAAAAAGGACACCCGACCCTCGCAAGCAACCACTTACCAGTCTGCCTGGTCACAATGTCTCTTGGTGAATGAACTAGGCAAAAGACAAGTTCCACCACCGGCTTGGAGAAGACAGTTGGTGATGGACGTGGTTTGCTATTTAAGGTGCTCATCTTCTATAAGCAGCTGGTTCCACGGCTCCCTCTGCCTGCAAGGCCACAAGACCGTGGGGTCACGTGGGCGAACCCCTTCACGCCTCCAAAAGCCAATATCGTATACGCCCCTTTTCACCATCCATATGTAGGAAAGTCGGATTCCAAATAGTTATGCGATATGCTGCAAATGATGTAAGAGCAAACGGCGACAAAATTGCCTCTGCTGACTCTCACGGTGGACGAACCGGTAACATGGTCACTCGGGTGTGGGAAACCGCTCCTCTTCACTAGTCTGTTCAAGGAATGGAAAATGGTCCATGGCACACCTTTAGGTCCGGTTTTGGGGTTCTATGGCTTTGGCGTTGTCGTTGATGGGCTCCTTCGCCAAGTGGCGACTCGCAGCCTTAGTGACTTGCAGCATTACATTGAGTGCGTTGAGGAATTGCTTTCGAGACTCGGCTCGCTTGATCTCAAAGTCAAGCAATGCCACATCCAGAATCTTTTGTTCTTCTGCTCTTTTGCGCCGATTCCTTCTTGTTCTGGCCGTCTTCGACTGGCCGGGGTTGGAGTCTGAGAGTTCCTTGTTCAGTTGTTGCAGCCTGGCCGACGCTTCTTTGTGGATATCAAGCTTCTTGCAATCAAGCCCGACCGGAATCCATTGCATCTCGTCTTTGGACAGCTCCAACAAGACTTTGCGCTTCAAGTCTTTCAAGACACCACAGAAGAATATGCAGTGGTCTATGAGTCGGACCAGGTCGGCAAGTCGAGTGATAGGATGTCGGTCGCGGGCTTGGTGGCACTGTCGGTACAGCTGAGCCAGCGTCGTCGTCAACCCCCGGAGGTTAAGGGCGCCATTCGGAACGAGAAAGAGAATCGTCTCGGGGTCTTCTTCACAATCTACGCGTCTGATATGGTCGAAAATGTTTTCCCACTTCATCCCAGGCGCCCATGTCTCTAGCCATTCCTCGAGACCCTCGTCGGTGATCTGCAGCACCACATTGGCTGCCATCTGAAGAGTGCTCTGCTGGATACTCCGCTGCATGTCTTCCAGCCTTTTCTCGGGATAGTCTTGGTAAAGGTCTTCAAGGGATCGCTCAGGATCCAGGTTTCTGATTATTCCCTTCAAGCTGAATCTGGCGGGAGCCGCAGGAGGGGGATGGCCGAATTGCGTCTGGATTGCTTTGGGAGCCACGGGCTGGCCAATTCCTGGTGCAAAATTCTTGGGCTTCTCATCGTAAAACTCAACGCCTTGCATCTTGTCGCTCTCCGGGTCCCATCGCGGAAATCGAGGTTGGTTTCCGTCAGATTCCCTTAGAACCCCAGAGGCGAGATATTTGTCCATGGTTGTGTATTGTTTCCAGCTTGCAGCGTTTTCGAATTGGCAAATTTGCAGTAGGTCTATTCCGCTCCTCAATCGAGTCTCGGGAAGAGGCAATGTCGATTTCCAATTCAAAGGCCAAGGTCAATAGCCGTGTTTGGTGGAGAGAATGGGCAGAGCCGGTTCCGGAGAGCAGCAATGCTTGATGGGGCCGCAGTATGAGGAAAGGAAAGGGAAGGGAAGGGAAGGAAAGGGAACCGAGTGACTTACACGAATTACCACGGATGCCTGTTATGTCTCCCAGCTTAAACTATCCATGGTGGTCGCATCCAGTATTGAATGTTTTGAGGCGCAAGCGCGTCACGAGTCGCACACGAATGACTGGGAGATAGATACCTCCGCAGTGACGCCAAAGGACTTGCCAAAGTACCTTACAAGTTGGCTTAATTGCCTTTCACGAGTTGGAGGTAGGAGCAACGGGCGGGGTCTCTCCCCAACGGTTGCTCAGTGACGACATCAGTGAAGTCGCCTCGTGCCTGCCCAGGAGCGTAAGGTCCTCGGCCACGCAACAAGTTGGCGGTTGCTTGCTTGAGCGTCGCTTCCAAGGGGACCACCTCGTCCATTCCATTCTAAGGTATTTAGCACCTGTGCACGGGCAGAAGACCACGTACCTGTCTTCCAACGAAAATGACTTCCCAGGCCGTGTACACGTCCCCAACCCTCACCCCAAATCGGTTGGACACATGCCCGCCCCGTCGAACGCAACCAAAACTGTAGTCGCTTCTTCGGAATGAGTCTGAGTAGCAAACAGAAAGTCACACAAGGATATCAGGCCTCTCCGCTAAACATGGTGCCAAAGTCGTCGTGATAGATACAGTGCTTATCGGTCGTATTTGCTTTGTCTCGACCAACTGATATACCTACCACGCTGTGATGTCGTCGACTTCGGCCTCACCGAAGGTACTAGACTTGGTGAGCTGTCCAACACTGGCAACTTCCACCTGTTCGCCCTCCCGAGCCATGATGTCCGGTAGGAACTCATTCATGAACTCTAGAATGTACCGGTTGACCTGTTCAAACTGCAGTAAGAACGCATCGTGTCCTTCCTGGCTGTCTATCTTCTCAAGTCGTGCATTCTTGATGTGCTCAGCTAGCTCCTGTTGTTCCGCAAACGTGAACAGCCCATCACTTTCGATCCCTAGAACCAACGTGGGCTGCTCAATCAGAGCAAGAGCCTCCGCAATGCTGTCGGCACGATAACGTGATACATCGTGCGTGTCGAGCTTCCTTGTGATCGCGATATAACAGTTCCCGTCGAAACGCTTCACAAACTTCTCTCCCTGGTAGCGCAGGTATGATTGTGCAGAGAAGTAAGTCGTCGTAGGTAATGAGTCTCCCCCAGTCAGACTGTCAGTCTTCGGACCTGAGAACTGCGGATCCAGGGACCGGGTGTTTGCATCATTCGCGCTGGAACCGGCTGGATCAGATTGGGGTTGATCGCTGTGGCTGTTGTGCCTCGACAATCGAGTTGTCTTATGCCCGTCATTGTGGATATGGAAATGAGCCTCAGACGGAGTACTGGGACGAGGCCTCTCCCGAATAGTCTGACGCCTGGCCGGGTCCGGGATATTGCGCCCAAACCGAGCCTCAAAGGAGTTTCGACTGCGGTAGGTCAACAGCGCAGACATACGAGCAGCTCCTAACCCCGCTGTGGGCGGATCAGAGAAGGGGTAGTAGCCATCTTCGTACTTCGGATCAGCGTAGATGCTTTGCCGCTGAGCTTCGCCCCAGCTAATCCCCCACGCGCTGTGCTGACTTGACGTCGCGATGGGCACAATGGTCCGAACGTAATCTTTGCCCAGATATGCCCATTCGAGCACGAGCATACCGCCCATGGAACCACCTATTACCGCGGCAACCTGGCGCACCCCCAAGTCATCCAACAGTAATTTGTGTAAGCTGGACATCGTGAGTTCCTGTCAAAAAATCCGGAGTTGAGATGTGATAGGAGCCTTACTTGACATCGTCCCTAATGGTAGTGAGCGGGAATTCAGGTCCATATCTCTCGTTGTTCGGATCACCGTCCTTTGCGGTCACTGGACTTGCCGTGCCATAGGGGCTTCCCAGACTGTTCATACAGACCACGAAAAACCGAGAGGTGTCAAAGGCGCGGCCAGGACCTCCGATGAGCGGACCCCACCAGTCGCTGACATCGGCAGAGCCAGTGAGCGCATGACAGATGACCATAACATTGTCGGCATTAGGAGACAGTTTCCCACGTGTCGTGTAGGCCAAGGGCACATTCCGCAAGGTGACACCAGACTCAAGAGTAAAGCTTGGGATGACAGCTATTTCTTGATCTGGTATCAGGCTAGCGTATGGATTCTCGGGTTCCTGCCGGATTCTTTCTTGGAAGTATTCAGTCACCGCTCTTCTTCGATCAGAGTAGGACAAAAGAAAGGAAGGGGAACTGACCGTATCTCGGCTTGCCGCCGGCGCCGCCGCCGTCGTTTTCCATGTCGCCGATACGAAATGAGACCCAAGTAACAGATACGACAGGCGAATATGGAGATGTGGCAAGACGGTCTACCGCTTCCTGACTTTCACGAGGCGCTTGGTAGATGAGATGGCCCAGGTGAAATTTTATGCGAGACTCTTGCTAGTAGATATCCCACGCATCCATGTCACCCCCGAACTCGCACGTCATGAGGGTCGGGCCGGAGCTCTGACTCTGCGAACAGGCCCAGCTTTTCGCTTACATAAGTCCGACTAGCGGACGGTTATTCCCCGGGCCCACGCCGCTTGGCGGTTCATGTCGGAAGCTCCAACAGCCTGCAGCTGGAGCTTCCAGGTCGGAGTGCCAGGTAGCCCAGGTAGCCACCCGCAGGGATGGTGCTGGCCCCGCAAACAGCTGCCTGAGCCACATGTCCCTTCAGTGCCCTCGCGCCTTTGTGCCTGCCACCTGCAGCCTTACCTCACCTACCTCCAGTTCTCTGGTGCAGCTTTGACTGATAAGGCTGCCGCTTCACTTTTGCTTGGCTGTCCCTGCTGCGCGCGATTCCTCTCTCAACCTCCCCAAGCTCTGCGACGCGGTCACTCTCCATCCTCGCAAACCCAAGCCAGCGCCTCCGGTACCAACAACCCCTCTTCTCTCATTTACTTCCATCGCTCCCTGTGCGTGGTCGTTCATTTGAGAGAAGATGGTCGCTGACTGAACTTGGATTTGCCCATATTCGACCTTCTTTGTTCCATTGCCTCAATCTTCCATTCTCTCAACCGACCACCCCAACTTTGCCAACGGCTTCCGACCTAGTTTTCTCTGTCAGTCATTCGTCAATCCATTGATAATCCTCCGTCGCGTTCAATATCGATGCCCACGCCCATCTCGTATATCCCGTTGCGCGCAAGTCAGCACGGCAACAGCCTTCCGCGATAACTCGACGCTTCCACTGCCCCCCTCGATTCCACAACTTGATCTGCCGTGCTCCTTCGTTAGTGGCATCCTCCGCCCTCTCTTACACCTACCAAATGACTTACTCCCAAATAGTCTTGGCTGTCCAGCTACCATGCCACCGAAGCGAAAGCGTAACGAACGGCCATCCGACGCGAGTGGCCATCGCCCCGCGCCCCATCGTCCTTCTGACACCACCCTCGCTCAGCACGACCGAGACTTCCCAGATGGGTCGCCTTCGCATAATCGTCGCGGACCCGGTGGAGGAGGCAGGAACACCCGGAGAAATCCTGAGCGTCGCGACTCGAACAGCCGCATCCCCCAGTCTCCATCATTCGCTCGGCCCTCGAGTTCTTCCTCGCAAGCCGCTCCCCTCGCGACTCCCACTACAGCTTCTACACCTCAACCCAGCCAGCTCGGCCAAATGCGGCCTCCCGTAGCGTCGAACTACAACTACCTCATCCTGACAGAAGCAAGACTTGCGAACTGGCAACAGAGCGGTCGCCAGGAAGTCATCGATCATGGCGTCGAGTCACGAACTGATGAGGATGTTGAAGAGATTTCCACCATTTCCCAGGAGTTCACGCGAGCAGTCCTCGAGTATCGTTTAAGTCCTATTGATGCCGGTAGTTGCATCAAACAGATTCTTGGACCCACGCCAGAAGACTCGGAAGGTTCTGGGTTCGCATTCGACGCTCAGACTCTTTTTCTGGACACGATATCGGTTTTCCTGGATTCCGAAGACAATGCTGCCGGATCTCAACTTCGAGAGTTCATCGCTGCGACCGAGATTTCTCCCATGCTTTTACGGCAAGTTCTCGAAGCACCAGCTCTCCAGCAGCTTGGCCTGATTCGGGAGACCTTCGTCAAAATGGGGATCAGATACGCCACGAACCAGCTATACCGCCAAGCCAACTTCAACCTCTTGCGAGAGGAGTCTGAAGGTTACTCGAAACTTGCTGCCGAGCTCTACCGAACACCATTCCATTCACAAGGCCACCAGGACTTTGCTCTCGTACAGGCTTGCTGGGAGCGTGTGAAGGCCTTGATAGGCACGTTTGATTTGGACGTCGGGCGTGTTCTCGACGTGGTGATTGACGTATTTTCCGCAACCATGTTGAGGAATATCGTCTTCTTCTCCAGGTTTCTGCGAATCAGCTCATGGTGGCCGCAAAACCAGGTCGAGCATTCTCGCAAAGTCTTCGCTGGTGGCCTGCCAAAATGGGCCTTGCCCCAGAACGAAAATGTGGACATAAACGATTTGAAGGCCGAACTCTCGAGAGAAGCCCATGATCGCGACAGCACATTCTGGGATAGAGCTCGTGAGATCCAACTTGATGCCTTCTTTGAACTAGGGGGAAGGCAGATCGAAGAGGCCGACTTACAAGGCCTCCTCGACGGTCATTCCAACCCCAGCGACAACGTTGATCCGAAGATCCAGTGGATGCGAGGAACGAGAACCGTGCCGCCTTGCGGAAATCGAGTGGCCGCTCAACTACTCGGTTTCAAATTCCGTTTCTATGCGTCAGACGCTCGAGACAAAGGCGAAACCCTTCCTGCTAATTTGTACTACCTTGCAGCTTTTCTCATCAAGATCGGATTCATTGCGCTCCCGGATTTGTGGCCGCACCTCTGGCCAGCGGATGAACAGATGGATGCCCTCAGGCGACGTCGCGAGGATGAACTTGAAGAGCAAGAGAGGGCTGCAAGACAGGGCAACGAGCCGAATGCGTTGCTTATGGCCGCTGCATTGCCCGACGATCCCGTGCCAGGAACAACGAGAACGCGGGAGGCTGCCTCGGCAAAACCCGACAGCAAAGACCAAGACGGCGGCGCGAAGAAGGAAGAGGATGAGACTGCTCTTCCAGAGCCCAAGGAAGCCCATAAAGCAGACCTTGTGTCTCACTTGCTCGTCGTTGGAGCGATTCCCGAAGCGCTCTTCATCATCGGACGATTCCCTTGGCTCCCCGACGCATACCCGGATGAGATTTACCCAGCTATCAACCGCATTTTGCTGCACTCAATCAGCAAGGTCTACCAAGAGACGCGACCCACCGAGACCCATCCTGTCACCGCAAGTCTCCTCAAGCCGGAAGTGTCCCAAGAGCAGTCTGGGATGACGAAAGGGAGTCTACGGCTTTCCGAAGGCTCACCTGTCAAGATCCTGAAGTGGCCGCACTCGGATGGCATCAGTAAAGGCACCCTGTACCGGTTCTATCTCGATGACTGGGCAGATAACGTCCCAGTCTGCCATTCGGTAGACGATGTGTTCACTCTGTGTGACACGTTGCTCAACATTTCCGGTGTCAACATCGGCAGGGACGCCACATTGGTCAAGAAGTTGGCCGCCATAGGCGCCAAAAGCTTACACGGGGATCGCTCGCCACACAACATGGCCCGCTGGCAGGATCTACTACGCCGTCTCCTCGTCCCGTCTCTACATCTTACCAAATCGAATGTTGATGCCGTGACCGCCGTATGGGGTCTTCTTCAGTATTACTCTCCACAGACCCGCTTCACAATCTACGCGGAATGCTACGAAGGTCAGGTTTCGAGGATTCCATCCATGAAGAAGGCCTTCAAGACAGCGAGAGTGGACACGCTAGCGACATTGAAGCGTCTAGCTCTCGACAACGTACCGATGTCCGCGAAGAAGCTCGCCAAGGTTGCCCTGTCCGCACCTGGCATTGTATGCAAGGTTGCTCTTGATCAGATCGAAGCATACACCAATCTTATCGAGGCTTTTGTTGAGTGCACCAAGTACTTCACGGATTTGGGTTACGATATACTTATATGGTCACTCTTGAGTTCTCTTGGCGGCAAACAGCGAAGCAGGACCCAAGAGACGTCTATCCTTCTGACTAGCCGCTGGCTTCAAGCCTTGTCCAGATTCTCTGGCAAGGTCTTCTGTCGTTACGCGCTTATGGATCCCACACCGGTCCTTCTATATGTCAATGACCAGGTGGCTCGCGGAAACTCCACCGATCTTGTCATCCTCAGAGAACTCATCACGTCCATGGCTGGTATCGTTTCGGATGCCGATTTCACCGATGCCCAGCTAGTCGCGCTCAGTGGTGGTGAGGTCTTGCGGCGACAGACACTCATAGGCCTCGGCGATAAGCGTTTTGAAACCGGCAAGAGCGCTGCCAGACTCATGACAGCATTGGTGCAGGCTCATATCGCGCCCCGACTACTCACCAATATGGCCCAGTTCCGGCAATCAGCAATCTATCGCGTTACGGAGGAAGAGGCCCATATCAAATATTTGGCCACTCTCGTTGATGACTCCCACCAAGCCTTGATTCAATACATCGAGCTTCTACGCAGCAATCTGTCTCCCGAGGATTTTGACGCCCGTATACCCAATATTCCCTCTCTGATGAAAGACTTCGGGCTCGATCCAAATCTAGCGTTCATGATTGGTCGCGGAAGTTTGACATACTACATGACGGGACGCGGAGACAAGGCGCCAAGGAAATCGTCCGCGGATGCCGATGGAGATTCTGTCATGGACGTTAACGGCGGTAGCAACGCCGCAACGCCCGCTCCTCAGGAAAGCGACGATAAGATGCAGGTGGATGCGCCCGACGAGAACAGGAACTCCCCAGAACAATCTGCATTGGCGACTACGAATGGCCAAAAACCGGATCGATTGCTAGACGTGCTCGGCCCCGTTGTGGACACTGTCAAGACTATAATGCCTGCCGATGTGTGGGAGAAAATCAGTCCGGAGTTCTTTGTCCTCTTCTGGTCACTCCAAACGGGTGATTTGGAGGTGCCCGTGGCAAGCTACACTGCGGAATCTGCCCGACTGCTCAAGGAACATTCCGAGCTAAAGAGAACTAGGGAGGAAACGTCTCGGGGCAAAGAGAAGAAGCAGACCCGACTCGAAACCATCACCCGCCTCTGTTCAGAGCTGGCTGATGAGGCAAGCAACTGCAAGGAAAAGGTGATGAAAACAAAACTGCTGCTGAGCAAGCAAAACTCTACTTGGTTCAACCCAGTTGCCACATCTACTTCGATTGCCGACACGTTCTTTGAAGAATGCCTCCTCCCCCGCCTCCTCTTGTCGCCAACAGACGCGGAATACTGCTATCGAATGGTCAGATTCCTGCACCTTAATGCAGTGCCGAATTTCAAGCTCGTCAACCTGTACGATCAGGTTTTCCAAGCGAACAGGCTGCGGTCTATGATTTTTTCCTGCTCAGTCAGAGAGGCCGAGTTCCTCGGTCGCTTCATCAAGCTTGCTTTGAAGGATCTATCCACATGGCATGGCAAGAAGGCGTCGTACGACGCAGAGGCGGTCAAGCCTCGGACATTTGGTTTTGCTACTGCTTTGGGCGATGATGGCAAGCCGGTGTCGTACATGGACCACGACCAATTCCGTGATTTGCTCTACAAATGGCATAGGAACCTTTTCACGGCCCTCAGGAGTTGTCTCGCCGGAACCGAGTGGATGCATATTCGGAATGCCATTACGATCCTGAAGGCTGGTTTGGAATTCTTTCCGGCCGTTGACTTCATGGGACGTCAGTTCCAGACGAGCCTTGCTAAGATCGCTGATCGTGAAGCTGCTTCAAAGGCTGGTGACGACGGTCAGGGTCACAGAGTGGACCTTGCTGTTACCGCAAATACGTCGATATCAGCCTTGAAAAAGCATGCTTCAAAATGGGTCATGGTCCAGGCTTTCCGATCCAATACGGTAAGATCAATCTACGCCCTGAATAGCATGCCCGGCCTAACGGAAACAGAGCGGCGATACTGCCGATGAGAAGCAAACGCCAGATCCCCCCAAAGCGAATCTTAGACCGAATGCGCCGGATTTTAAGCCTCAATCTGCAGGGTGAGTTCATCCTTCGCGGGTGTGAGCACCATATCTAACCAGACCCTAGTGGATCCGTACGAGCCAAAGCCAACGCCGAGGAGGAAGATGGCGAAATCAAAGACCAGAAGGCTTCCAGTGTGAACACTCGATCGGCAGAAGCAGGAAAGCAGGGCACCGAACCCGCTAGACCGCCGCTTCTACCACGGGACAGCAGTCAAAATAAGTCGGCCCCGACACCTCAGAAGCCGGACCTAGGTGCCATTCCGACTCGTTCAGCAACCCCGAAATTGCATACTGCGTCTTCACCCAGTCCCAGTGGAAGACAGGAAGCCTCACGGGCTCCTACACTGCCGGGCGGGAACATACATGGATTACCAAATCGCCCAGAGGTACCCTTCCCTGCCCACTTTACCCACGACAAATTCGGTACCATTAAAACCCACGCACGAGAGCCCAGAGAGCCAAGAGACACTCGGGACTCGAGAGAAGTTCCTAACAATGTCCGGGAAACGCGAGAGCCTAGGGATGCGCGAGATGCTGGTCCGAGGGAGACCAGTCATCCCAGGGAGCCTAGGGATTCTCGAGACCATAGATCGCTCAGATCTGCTGAAGAGGCTCGTCCCAGTCGGGTACGAGAGCACCAGGCGCCAGACCGACGTGCCGTGGAAGCTCCGCCACGGGAACCTCACAGGCCAGACAGACCTCACCGTACTGATTCCAGTCGAAGAAATGATCCGATCCTACCTGAAAGAGAGTCGCGGGCCCCACGTGACCGTCTCCCCACGGAAGGTTCAGGCCGCGGAGATTCCAGTCGAGCTCAAAGAGACAGTCCAGCGGCCATGAAACCCATGGCTCCACCGCCTAACCCAGAAGTTCAGGGCCCGACTGTGAACCCAGAGCGTGCCATGCTGATTCAGGCTGACCCGGCGGACGATCGCTCGACCATGGTGAATCCAGCGCGGGCGGCTATGATCAATGACCCACGACCCGCGGGACGCCCTCTTCGCGAAGACGGACGAAGTCGCAATAGCCCAAGAGCGCCATCGCCAAGGCGAGGCGATCGCGGCGATCCACGGAGCGGCCCCGTCTCTCGCGACGAGCGAGGCCCTCGGCCGCATCGAGACCATCATCGGGAGGATCCGTTCATGGCGAACACGTCGGGCAAGAGCGGCCGATTCGCAGATCGCGAAGGCGACAGACAGATGTTGGATAGACCACGAGATGCAATGCCATTCCAGGGTCCACCGCCACCGGTTTCTCGCCAGGAAGTTGACCATGGAAGATTGAATACCCAGGATCCCGAGTACGGTCGATTGAATCCGATTCCTTCAGCTGTGGCCGATGTCCACCAAGCCCCTGATGGGCCGCGCGGGCGTGGTCGCAATTCAGCTCGGGCCTCAGTACCGAATCCGCCCACAAGACCTGATACTAGATACCCAAACAACGAGCCCACCCGGCAGGCCTCTCCCGATAGGCAACAGCCACCGACTGGTCCATCCTCTGCTAGATCGCGTCGAGGCCAGACCGGAGGCTCGCATAGCCTGCCCGCGGCGACCTCTCCGGCGGCGGGAGGAACTCCATCAGCCGGGATACACCCGGAGAGAATGAGACAGTTCGGCAATGGCCCCGGTGCAATGGCTTCGCCTCCCCAGCCGCCTTATCCAGGTCAGGCACCGACTCCGGGCTCGGTACATCCCGACCGTATGAACCAGATCAGCGCCTCGAACGCGAACAATCGGTCATTGCCTTCTTATCAGACTCCGGAACGACCACCTGCTTCTGTGGGACCGCCTAGCCATCGTCCCGCTTCAAGCGGGATGCCAATAACTCCAGCGCCAGACCACAGCCCCATGTCTGCACCGACGGGGCCTGCAGCGGCTAATGACCGATCGAGGGGTGGAGGAAGACGGCAACTGTCTGGGATCAACAACATCCTCCAGGGTGGGCCCAATACCCGCACACGACCGCCTAGATCAAGCTTAGCTGGCTCCGATGCCCAGGTACTAACAGGAACCTCGCCAGTCACTACGCCCGTCGCGGAACGCCCGGATCCTATGCTGTCGGATGAGCGGGGCTTTGTTGAGCGGGGAAGAAGAGAGCCGGACAGTATCGACCGACCCCCACGTCCCGCGCGGCGCCCTAGCAGGGACCGCAGCCCGGGGCTCCGAGACTCAAGGAACAAGGAGTACCGTGAGCATCGAGAGCGCAAGTCCAGCGCAGCAGTTCCGATGCACGGTCGAGATGGGGAGAGGGATTCGTCTCGTCGGTCCTCTGTACGAGAGGTGCCACCAAGCAGCGGACGCGAATCCGTATCTGCGACGGGTCGTGGTGATCTGTTGGGCGGCGAACGAAGTGCTCCCCGCGAGACACGTCATCGTGGTTCGGAGGGAAGCAGCAGTAGGCACGGAGACTATCGCAGTGGCGGGGGACGAGGCGGTGTTCAACGTAGAGAAGACCGCCGTGGGGAGCCGCATCACGGTTCTGAAGAGCATCGGAGCAGCAGAAAGCGCCGAAGCGAGGAGCACCAGACACAGGCCGACAAACGACCAAGACGCTAGGATTGGCTGTCGACAGCAGATTGGCCAGTAATTTGACGAAGGGCGGAGGAGCTTTCCACCGGAGTGTCGACGATATTAGCGTATGAGTACGACTCGGCGAGGCTGGAACGGCGGAGGGAGACTTAGTTTGCAACCGACAACAATGTGAACCATCAGATTCAGTGTCTGTTACAGTACCTAATTACCTACTACGAGGCCCAGAAAGGCGAACGGGGAGATCATCTCTATGCTCGCGCGAATTCCTCGGGTTGCACAGCACAACACCCCCCGTCGGCGCCCTCTTCGGTCCGGTACACCCCCGAACATCTTAATGCGAGGCCCTACATGTTTTTACATCCTGTCCACGGCGCCATGGTTATTTTCCTCGTTCAACGTACGCGAAGCAACATGAGATACCCCAATGTTTTATTGTGTTCCTTTTCTGGCATGGTAGGCGTTAGGGGCTAGAACAAGGAACAAAAAAGAGCTAGGGTGGAAAGGGATGCAGCATGGATGGCGCTGCCTGCTGATTACGGAGGGATACAATGTTCTGATTCCCTCGCTACACGCCCTGGAATCGATACAGTATGGGTGTGATGAGGCAGGACCCCTTAGTACCCCACGTCGCAAAGCGCTACAGCATACCTTAGCTTCCATTAGCGAAGGAGGCCTTGCTACAATGTTAGAGAGGACCGGTTTCACATGGCAATCTGCGCGCGGTGGAGTGGTTCATCTTCGTGAATTCATTACAAAACTCTATGTCATCCAGTGCGGGATGGCCTCTAGCCTCCTAAATGTGACAAAATGGCCATATATAACTTGGGCGTAGCTGCCTGCTCATCCAAGAGAATAGGGAAGACAGCAAGCGAGATGGTAAGGTAGTATGAAGACAAACGCAGAGCAGGACCAGATGATGTGGGTATCTGTACAAGGTACGCGCCTGGTACCTTCATCAGGTCAGCTCGTCTTCCGGTAGAATGCTTCGCCCCAACGCCGAACTCGAGTATGGTATGCCCCTAGGCTGCTAACCAGCGTGCTCAAGATGCAAAGCAAATCTTATGCATAGAAATACATTCATGACAGAAGCGACCCGCACGACTGCGATCAAAGAGGACCGCCGTCCGCAAAAGGACCCCTTTGCGAGTGGTGGACCCCTTGCGGGTAGTGAGGTTCCGGCTCTTCCCGGAAATGAGCTTCTCCGGAATATTGAGGTGATCCCGGATAGTAGGCCTCTTGTGGGTAGTGGCTGGCTGGCGGATTCTGGCCGGCCCATAATGCACTGCCGACTGTCCTCTGCGTCGATGTCCTCCTGTTCGCTGGGCTGGTGGGTCCGTACACGCTCGCGCCATCGGGGTCGCTATACTCGTGGTGTGGTGACATGGCTCCTATGTCACCCCTGTCGTCATCGTAATGCCCATAACCTTGCGACGGCGCTGGGGCTTTGGGGATGTGCGTTTCATCGTACGACTGTTGTCGGCTGCTGTCGTGGTAGGGGCTGGCGGCTCTCGCAGAAGCGCTGCCCGGGTTAGGCTGGGCATTGGCTATCAGCCCAACCGCCTCCTCGGGTGCTCGTTCCCGTTCAACCGGAGCCGTGGGTACACCGAATGCACTGCGTCGGAACTGGGTGGCGATGGGCAAGTGTTCGGTACTCTTGGCACCTGGATCAAACGAGTTCATGGGGTAACTGGTATCGCCGTCCTTTTGATAGCTCGTATCCTTGTGGCGGTGCTTGACTCCCACGAACAACCAGCGCATCCCACGACCGAAAGCCTTGATGACATCCCAAATATTCAAAGCGTCGCCAAAGGCCTTGATCCCACCAAACCCGCCTGTATTGGGCCCGTGTTCATTCTCGCGCGCCGTGAACCCCGTCGTCTCCGTCGGGGAGGGGTAGAAAGTGGGCTTGGTGCCTATGATGTACGGAGAGTAGGGGAAGGCCCATAGATGCAGGATGGCGAAGATAGCCATCTCGATGCAGAGCAGAAGGCTAGGTATACCGACCTTGATGTCCGGATAGGCCAGGACCGCGTTCGGGTTCACGAGATGAAGCGTGGAAGTGCCCACGGAAATGGCAATACTCTGCCAGAAGGAGAGGAAGATAACAAGCTTGATCGCCAAGACCTTGAGGAAGGGCTTGTGCTCCGCCAGCTGCTCCCGTAGCTGGACGTAGAACTGGATGAGACAAAACATGGCGATGGTCACTGCGATGGACTCGATTGCGATCACCTATCCAACGCAGAAAGTTAGCAACGAACAGGCTACTTCGACCGGGGAATATCGGATGGCGTATCTTACCCAAATATGGGCGAAGACCGGACTGTTGGAGCTCTCGCAGTAGCGCTCGTAGTATTCGGTGACGACGGCGGTGATGGTCATGGCAACTCGGATAAAACAGTAGTGGTATACGCCGATCCAGATGACGTTGAACCAGGTGAGACCACTCTTCGGGGTTCGCCATGGACCACGCTGCCCACCGCAGCACTTGGCGATCCAGTTGACGGGCCAGACCCAATCCTTGATGGGGTGCAGGTGGCGGAAGAACTCCTTCTGCTCGTGCAAATCAGGAGCCAGGTAGTGGCACATGAGGGCGAAGAAGGATGCTATGGCGAAGGCTTCGTAGCATTCGCTCAGGACCTGGTAGTAAACGGCATTCCAGTAGAAGTAGATGGAGAGGAAGGAGGAGGTGGCGTAGATAGGGACCATGAAGAGGATGCGGATGATGTGCTTCTGTTCGCGCGGCCTGGTGTAGTTCATGGCATGCATAGCCATCAAGTAGAAGCTGACGACATAGCAAACGATGGTCGAGAGAGCGGCTATGATCAAGGCCAGCTGATGGAAGGTTAGAGGACCCACGAGCTTCTCCTCGGACCCGACTATTCGTGCTCATTAGTACCACATCTTGGCTCCTTGGCTCCTTGGCTCGCTAGCTCTACGGCGGCTGGGAAGACATACTTCGTAGATCCTCCAAGGTCGAATTGCACGTCAGATTCATTGCGACAGAGGTGCGTGGCAACTATGGGGATGTCCCTGGGTTCAGCGAGAGAGGGGGGGGGGCAGCAGGCCCTTTGTCCCTCCACTCTGTTCTGCTCACGGCCTCGGGTCTATCGATGCTAGTCGGGCCAAGCTGGAGAGGGTACGGCGCAGTCGGGATCGCGGGGGGGTGGTTAAGCTGAATGAGAGTTCCGTGGTGGGCGTGGTGAAGGTCGCTCTTTCAGCGTCATGAAGCGAAGGTTGGATTGGGCGTTTCTCAGCGCGCGGTCGCGGACAAAGGGACAGGAGTGACGTCGCGTGCGCAAAGGCGAATCGGCAACGAAGGGGGGGCGCGTCTGGCGGCAGTAGCAAATTGAAGGCGGCAGAATAGAATAGCGTCGAATGGGAGATGCGCCGTGCAGGTTGGCAGCGTCGGCGGCCGAGAGGTCGGGCTGGTCGGTCGGATCGTGGGCAGATGGTTTGGCGGACGGATGGATGGATGGCGGACGACGGATGGATAGGTAGGGTAGGTAGATTGAAGGAGAGCAGCGCAGGCGGCAAGGCAGGTAAAACGGCAGCGGTCGCAGTAGAAAGTGGCCAAGCGTGCTCAGCCCCGTTTCCGTATAACAAGGACTTGCGTTGCAGGACCCTGCCGAGCCCTGCAGCGCTTGGATGACTGGAAATTGCAGGCGTCCTGGCTGGTTGGCTGGCGCTCTCTGTCTTGGCAGCTCAGCGGGGTCGACGCAGGGCAGCCGTCCCTAGGGCCTTCTAGATTTAGCAGGGCTGAGCCACACAAGGCCAGAGAAAAGCACCAATGGCCGGCTAGAAAGCCACCCGACAGCCAGGGCCACCCGCCCTCACCTCCCTAATCTGGCACCTTAGCTCTGCCCTAGCCACGTCTACCCGCTGTTGTCAACGCTGGCTGTCCGCCGCTGACGTCCCCTCCCGCCTCCCCTGACCCTTCTCAGCCACACCGCGGACGCGGAAAGTGTATCAACGTGGGAAGCTTAAATACCGTACCCGCTCACTTTCCATGTCCTGTTCGCAGCTCCCGTCTCGTCTGCTCTGCTACACAACCACAACCATAACCACAACCACAACCACAACCGTGACCGCCACCTGCTATACATATCCTCGCCTGGTATAAGCCCGTTCGACGCGTTGACTCCTTGGCTGCGACAATGGATGGAATGGCTCGCTACCTTATCTCGTGAGGCACAAAGACGCTCTCTCGAGACGCCCCCATGGGTCTGCCCCGCCTGCCTCCTTTGCTTCGATCCAGGGAAATGTTCCAGAGAAATGTCCCACCTATCTGCCTATCATAGGTACCCTGAGCAGAGAGCAGAGGAAGCCCCGAGTCCCGGAACCCCTACCTGCCGACCTACCTGAAGCCCGCCTACTTTGACGTTCGAGCTGATTGCGACCGGATATTACATAATACACCCAGGACCAATTCTTTCAAAAAGCTTGCGCAACACCCAATTTCCATACGCCTCTGGCTCGGGCAGAACCACCGGTCCTTGCGCCGCCGACCCCTCGTGACTATTTACCTAAGTAGGTATTTCAGCTCCAGCTACTCGACGCGCTTCGTCTGTCGATCTCCCCCGAACACGCCGTGTTTTTTGCTACCGGAGGCTGTGCCGACCGCAAAGACGTAAGCTCACGCGTGGTCGTGCATCTGCGGGTGACACGATGCTATCGAGTGGATACCTAAGTAGGTAGCTCTCGCATACGATCTTGGCACCAAACTATTAATACTCATAGCCTCGAGAGATCAGCTACCCCACTAGTCTTCTTCCACGATCTCATTTATACGCATTGTCCACAGCCATATTACAGCACGCTTTCCACCTGCTTTGTCCGGCCAAAGTCGAGGCGCTTACTTTTCGACGACGGTCCGATCGATATGACCACCCACAACCGGTAGTACGAGGAGTCGTACAGCCTCGATTTGTGGTCCACTCCCTTCCCACTTCCGGCCGGACGGCTCACGTGCCGAATCTGCAGTGTTCGAAAGCAGGCCGTATCACCTGGCCAGATAACGTCCGGGACGCGAGGCATGACGGTGGAATGCCCACTTGGGAATCGTTGGCGCCAGGTCCTTCCCCATGCTCAGAATTTGCAATTCACAATCAGGTAGGGAAGTGAGTGACGAAGGTTGACGCGGCTTTCTCGCGATCAGGTAGTTCAGAGTGTCGAGATTCAACGCTTGGGTCCTGGAAGTGCAGAATCGGCGCTATTAGGAAGTGATGCTCGCGGAGGATCACCTGGTATCTGCATTTGATAGGGAGGTACAACCAGTGTAAGTATCTCTGAGACGAATACTCGGGCTGCTGATGCAGAATTGTAAGCTTGCGCCATCTGGGTCCCAGCTCGGAACGAGAGAAGGGCAGTCTAAAGCTCCCAATAGCCAGCAAGCCAGCTACGATCCCCTTCATAAGACACCATGCCGCCGGAAAGAGCAATGCCAACCTGAGAGTCTTAGCCAGCATACGAGAGTAACCGTCGTACACGCCCACGCGGTATTAAGTCACACACGGCTTCAAATGCAATTCGCCCTCTATTTCTAAGCGGAAGAATACTTGCAATTGAACATTGAAGTCTGGTTGAGATAGCTTGGCTTCGTGCGAGTGGACAGCCACTAGAGCATCAAAGCTGATAGACTTGCCACCAGCAAACCTCAACGAAATAACCCCGATGTTCGTGGTGACCCTATGATGACCATATAGTGTAATCATTGCCGGTGCCGGTGTTGCTTGTCCTCTGACGCAACAGCAGGCAGCCGATTATCGTGACAGTGGAAATTCTCCCCCGGCCGGCTTAGGGGTGACTGGGTGTATGAGTCTGGGCCGGAGAGACTCATCAGCTCTGGTACTTGGGAAGGCTAAATAGCTTCCCCGCGACTCTACGAACGGTGGTGATTGGCGATCGACGCGTCGGGATATTGAACGCTTCCCATGAATCATGTTGTTGCGCTGGTGCGCCCCGTAAGGTGTAGTATAGGAGGTAGCACATACGGTGGGGCCCGGGGAGAGCGCTGGGTGAGATCGAGGGTCGCAACCCGGCACCAGTGCCAAAACCTTAACTAGATCTTCGATCGGGAGAATCGATGGTCAGTTGAGTCATGAGCCTTGATGTATGACCCTTTTCGGAATACGAGCACGTCACATACGTTATTAGTCCCCGGTGAAACATTCGGGCACTTGCCGAAAGCAGCTACGGTACCGATCGTCGTCTTGGACAGCTCTCGTTGGGTGCGGTCCGATAATCGCGTGGGTTGAATAGAGCCTGTCACGGAGCCTATCGGCAACAGTGCTCGGGCCTTGACGCGGAGACTTGCAAACCACTGGCCTTGCCCGGGTGAGCTTCCCCTGATATGGTAAGGGCCGTCTGCTCTGGTCGTCTTCGGAGCCTCTTTCAGATCCTATGATGGGACGGCGTACATCCGCTCGTGAGAGAGGTGAAGTTGGTACCAGTAAAGGGAGCGCACCAGGTTCAATCGAAAACAATCCGATCGTGTGTCGTACCAAGCCTGGCTAGGAACACCACCCACGGGCTGCTACCGGCAACCCAGAAAAAAGATGTAGCGGCAACGTGGTTCAGTCACAGTCCCCCATCTCGGTATGTGACTCGGCTGCTGGCACGGGATGCTTGCTGACATGCCGTGAACGGTCTGGATGGAGCGTGGGCTAGCGACCGTTTGGATAATGGTGTCTTTAAGGTTTACCGTTGAAACAGCATGGATATGAAAAGTCCTCTTCGTCGCCTAAGTTGAGCGCCAGCGCACGTACAAAATACTGGATCGATACGGGGCGGGCGGCCGTGGCCTCCGGCGTCCATCTCGGCACAAAGGCACATATCCGGCCCAGTACTGCTCCGGTATAGCAAGTTGGGAAGTACTGCGTACCTCCCTTTCCGTCAGTTCATAAGCCTGGACTCCTCGGTATCTTCACATCCCGGACCAGGTGTCCGAGGTGCCACACCAGGTCTTGGGGCCTCGGTTGCGCCGTATGTGGTTGAGCACTGATTGTCCTGGGCATCGGAAAGGCTCGCTAAGTTACCAGACACTTCTTGACAGAGCCATCGGGGCTAGCACATGTCAGATACTTCGAACTTCTCGAGGGTGGAGCCTGACCAGTCGGCTTGTAAATCCATGGAAACGGCTTTATGGATAGCTTCGGCGGTAGCTTCGAATGCCTACGGAGGGAATTGGACAGGGTAGGCACAGTTGAAGGCAGACGTGTTTGTTATATATCATAACTCTAGCTGTATCGTCACAGGACTGCGCTATGAGATCGGTAGTTAGACCATCAACGTGATTGTCATCCGGTGGATGATCAGCCTCGGTAGACTCTGCAGTGACGAGGATAAGAGAGATTACTTCACGGACCGCGACCTTTATATACTTACCTACCGCTGTGTCTGCATTGGGCATTAACTATCCTGTACAGAACCTGGGGCTGCCGCCAAGCCCAACCCGATCTGGCCGGCTCCGATTGTGCAGCAGCAGATCCGAAAGGGCCAAGAAGATGTCTATATGAGTTCCACGCCGAGACCCAAGACGGCGGACCGGGAAGTTTGCCGCCACAGGGGATTTTGCTTTTGTGCCCTGACTAGTACGCCAGCTGGGCGAAGGCGGTTGCAGCCGGGCTGAGCTAAAGACGATGCCTTCCCCACATAGTCAGATAGCTACCTAATCTGGTACCTGCATTAGGTGCCTCCCATCCCCCCTTTTCAGTCAGATCGCGACGAGGGTAGAGATCTTGATCCATTAGTACACATGCGTAGGGCGGCCGCAGCGGTAGCCGACGACATGGTAAACACAACCACCGGGGAGCTGTACATCTGCAAGGGCCGCTGATCGTCATATGCGAATTACAGGGCAACGTGGCAGCGGCCGAGGAACGCAGGGCTGGCTGGATTCGTCCTCAGGCAGCCGGGTTTCAGCTCAAGACAGGGCGGCAGCCAAAAGACGGCCGGCACACGACGTCCGCACTCACAGATGAGGCGCGATCGCGAACCCTTCAGGGTGCGGTACGAGGACCAAGACCGGAGCTAGCGGGCTTACCAGCGCACCGGATCCGGGAAGGAGACGAACAGCTTCTTTAAGGTGACGGTGAGTGAGTCGTGACAGGCTGCAGGCAGGGGACGGCGGCGGCGATGGGGCCGAAATGAAGGCGATGGCAACCGAAATAATGGAGTATGGACGAGCAGGCGATGCGCTGGCAGTCGGTCACGACTCACGTTGTCAAGTTGTCCATCTCGCTCAACCTTATTAAAACGAGGGCGACAATTAAATGGCTCCCAATCTCTGTCCGATCCCTGCACCCCTGAACAATGACAACATCTCTTGTGCAGATATCCCTACGTTTCAGGCACACCCGACGCCTACCTGCAGGGATGGACCGACTCCTCCGATGGCATTTTTGGCATTTTCGCTTTCGCTGTGCTGGTGGAGGGTTCGTTTCCCCATTGGCTGCCCTCCCTCCAGCCCCTGACCGACTGGCGTGCCTTGCCATGCTTATTACCCTCCAACACGCCCGATCAGGTAGCTGTGCCTGGCGATGACAAGTTTTGGCCCTGCCGATCACCAACGCAATCACCGTCGCCGACACCCCCAGGGCCACGCCACGTCGGCAGCTGGAGAGGACCTTGTTGTTATTTTGTATTCCCTCGTACCTACACCCACTATCTACCTGACCAATCCAAGCCCGGCCTATTCGGCTCAACAATCTCACCGCTCAACCACCACTCGTCTGTGTGCTGTTGCTTGCCCTTCCTCTATGTACTTGCGTCGCCGTGCCTGACTGACTGATTCTCTATGCGTGTCGCGTTATTGTGTCCGTCTGCCTCGGGTTCGATTATTCCTGACTGTCACCTGCCTCGCCGAAGAGCAGGTTTGCTGGCCCGAACGGCCACAATTCCATCCAACTTTTGGTGGAGTGTACCCCGCCGTTCCATAAGGTAGTCATGCCGGTCTGATAACCGATAGAAAAAGTGCGTCGCGTGAACATCGCAGCAGGGGGAGAAGTGATGCGTCGTGAATCGAATCTGGCAGCCGGGCTGGACATACTCATAACGGGAGCCATATCCGGCCGCGGCGTGCCATGTCCATGTGTGCGTGAAATAAACCCCGTCTTGTATCCCGAAATGTTGTCCTGAAAACGCCATCCTTGGTATCTCGAAAATGCAATGCAATGACACGGAAATGGAGATGAAGCCCGGCCGCGAGATCGTGTTCGTCGTCATTCCCCGTCCCAGGATCCGCCTTCGCCCATACTCTGCTCGAAATAGACATTATACTCCTCTCCTAACTTCATTGTTGATCCGGCGGGTCCGGGTTGGTCGTCCGGAGCACTTTCCTCGAATAGTCGTGATTGTCTTGAAGAGTGTTGATGCTCTCACGGCTCTTGTTCTCGAAGCGAGCATAGATATTCGACGTGTATGGGTCCATTCGGGGGTCATGCGGCATCAGTCGGCTGCTCCTGCGACCCATCGAACCGTTCTCTCCATCGAACATCGACGCCATCGCCGTAGTCGGGGTCCCAAGCACGCCTGTAGAGCTTCCTCGGTGGCTCCCAGGGCCATCCGCAAGTTCCTCCGCTTGCTGTTGTCTTTTTCGGCGGAGCCACAAGAAGCCCGCTACACCTCCAAGGATAACAACGCCTCCCAGTACACCAATCGCTGTGCCAACCGCGGCGCCTGTGCTGAGATGATTGGATTTGGAGTCGTCATCACCAGCATCTGACGAGCCGCTTGTGGGAGCGGTAGCTGCGGTCGGCAATACTGTTATCGTCTGCAGGCTTGTGAGGCCGCCGGCGGTAACTGTTGCGATAGATACGCTGGGCGACGCTGGAGCTGTGGTTTGTTTTCCTCCTCCAGTGGTCGAGACAGGACTATTCGCAGGTTTTGTATCGGTTGGCGTGTCCTAGTATGAGGTGTCAGTACCGGCAAAGAACAATATCACTAATACAGAACACCCTCAAGGGCTAAGAAAATCATACAGCAGTGGCTACAGAAGTTTGTACAGAAGTTTGGACAATAATAGTCGGCGTATTGGGAGTTGGAGTGACCGTGACAGTATTCAAGACAGTCTCTGTGGTGTCGCCCTGATGTTGAAGCCAGTTAAATCGAATATCCCCCAAGCGATGGCAAGACACCGTATAAAACCACTACGTAAACACAGGGACCACTTGGGACTTTCAGAAAACTCTGAGGCAACGTCAACTGCAAAAAAAAATTGGAAACTTACCGGAGCAGTGGTAGAGCTGGACGTGCTCCCACCAATGGTACCTGAAGGTGACTGGTTCAGGAGTATATAACCGAAGAGCCCGTCACCTCCGCAAGTATCATCAGGGAAGCCGGGACAGCTTGTATCGCATTTGCTAGTATCGACTTGGGTGGATTCATCGGGTACAAAATTGCTGCACCAGCAGATATCGTCCTGGAGCACAGCAAAGGCGTAGGAGTCTTGGCATTGGCCGCGACACAAGCCGTCTGACTGGAAGTTATCCGATGCTTCACCGACGTTAGCCTAACCCGCATCTTCAACATCTGGAGCGTAGGGACATACTGCCTGAGTCGGAAGCGGTGTTGATGCTGGCACAATAAGCCATTTCCAGTGCAGAAACGAGCCGTACCCAAGTTGCTAGAAAAGTCAGGGCGACCACGAGGGTGCCGGAAGATCGAGTGGATGGCATGTTGTGCAAATCCAGAGGGAAAGATAGAAGATCAGTGGCCTACAGGGTCATTGATCAGCAAGGTTTTGGGTCAAGGTGAAGAGGAGAAGACGAGGTTTGAAGGTGAGGATGTTCAAGTAGAGATTGTATTGGTTGACGACTTACGGTGGCTTATGTCTCGATGACACGGGGTGATTGTTCCAAGGGCGACCAGATACAGCAAGACAACTGCTTTGCTGCTAAAACGTCACAAGCTACCAAGGGCGTTACTTGAAAATTGCCATGACCAAGGCCAGGTGAATGGCGGCCGGTGCCTGTGGTGGCCAGTGGAGAGAGAGGTGAATGGCCGGCTAGACAACGAGACAACAAACGGCGAGTTGGTGGACTATCGCCGTCGGCCTCTTCTTCCTCACTCTGTCGTCTTGGTGAACAGGCTCGCGAACCCGTGGGGATATCGGCTGGCGAAGAGACGGCGGCGGGGACTCTCGGAAAAGAGAGGATTGAAGAGTCGTCGGGTGGGAGGGAAAGGAAGGAAATAGAACGAGAGGCGGTTGATTGGGGGTCGGCGGGTCGAGTGTGGGAGGACAGAGGCAGAGGATAGATGGGTGGATGGGGTTGGATGAGTGGACGGACGGGACGGGCTTGATAGGATAGGACAGCCGGGGACGAAAGGGACAGGGGGGGAGGGGAGAGACTGGTCGGGTTCGGCGGCCTGGCTTGCCTGGCACCCTTGGCCGCGGCAGGCTGAGCTGGGATGACCTGGTGAGTCGCTACGTTAGGGCGCTTTCTTAGCGCAGCGCGGGCGGTCGGGAGAGCTGGAGGTCCGAGGAGCACTGCAGCAAGCAGGCGGCAGGCGTGGACAGCAGGAACGACAACAAAAAGGTCTTATTAGATAAGGTAAGGTGGGAAGAGCGCTGGGGCAGCGTGCACGCAAGTGGCAGGCAGAGATGAACTGCCTCGTTTCGTTAGGCCGTATCCGTATTTGCAGGCGAATAGGGCCTGTCGCCAATTGTCTTTGTAAGTTGGTCGTGAGTGGGTTTGACCGTTGGCCGTTTGGCGGCTATAACGACCACAGCTCCAGCTACAGCCCAACAGGAATGACGTTGAGTGAACGGGGGGAAATGAACCCTATGCCTGGGAAGTGCAGGCGGTCGGTACTGAAAAGCTCAAAAACAGACGATAGTCTGGCGGAGCGATGGCGGCTGAACGAGTGAAGAGACTGCCGCAGATAGGTAAGGAAGGTAGGCACGTAGGCAGGTATTCGCAGGTAGCGAGGGTAGGTAGGTCGGGTATGATACGATGCCGTGCGATGCGGTGTGGTGGTGCTGCGCACGCAAATGGTGGGAACGTTGTCCGGTGTGTCCCACTCGAATGAGTTCGGACAACACGTCGAAGGCAAACAAAAGAGAAGCGAACAGCCACAACAGCTGGAGGACTAGAAGGACAAGCAACACACACACACACATACACACACGCAGAAGCAGCAGAACGAAGCTCTGGTGAGAAAGGGACAAGAGGGAGAGAAAGGGCAGAGCGGAATGTGACGACGAGAGAACAGGACGGAATGAGGACAAAAGACGAATGGCGTTGAATGGGAGATGCGCAGGAGATGAACCGCCTGCCCTAGCACGCCTAGCACGCCTGGCACGCCTAGCACACCTAGCCGGTCCAAAATCTTCGAGATGAAGATCTACTGGTGCCTGTTCCGGCCTAGAGCGCCCGCACCGTGGGCGACAGTCGACCGTCGGGCGAGCGCTGCAGCGGGCGCAACCTGGAAACAGGCGCTGGCCGCAACTCTCGCGGCGGCTACCTCCCGCTAAGACGCTACTAGTCTGCTAGCTTCTACCTGTCGGGCGACAGCTGGGTCACCGCACAGCGCTATAGCCCGCCCTAGCCCGGCTCTCCTGAATCCCGGTGCTCTGCAACCCTGCAGAGACCGTCTGTGGCCATGTCTTATCGCATCCTAGGAGGACCCCTTTCATCTTCGATTCATTCTTGATAAAAACAAAAGTCGAAAACTGGAGTGGCGGTCGTTCCACCCGTCTTCCATTTCCCACGAAGCCTCCAGTTGGGGCGTCGTATACAGTCTCCATTCTAGGCGTCGTATACCCCAGGATGGGCCTCCGAAAGCGCAAGGTCGCGACTTGCAAGGCAAGCAACGCAGGGCGTGAAGGTGGAGTCGCTTCGTACTGGCCATGGCGTTTGTTCGTAGCCGATCGACGCGCCGGGTGGGCTGGTGGGCTTCGAGCAAGGAAAAATAGAAGTTGGTGGTCCACACTGGAGGCCGAGCAAAGAGAATGTCGTCACCGTAGCCGTTCGTGCCCGTTCCACCTCACCACTCACCCTCGATGGGAATAATGCCAAGAAAGGCACGGTTCGGGCAGTCGGGCAAGTCGGGGTCTCGCTATGTACAAAACACCAAACCTCCATCCTTTGAGACTGAATCGATGGTTGGACGCGTTGTGCGTTTTGAGACACGGCACACCACCATCAAGTCTAAGGTAGCGGGCGGCGTAGACACCTCACCACCTCACCACCTTGCATGCAGTCAATACCTAGCAGCCCCCAAGGAACTGATCGGACCTGCTTGGGCACCGCGGACGCCACTCCGTAGGTACGGATACGGATATGTACCGCTCGCTCCCCGAAAGTCAGCAAGGGCATCGACCTCCTCTTTGACTCTCGAGCCATCCAAACTCAATACAACTGCAAGGTGAGAAAAAAAAAACCATTTAATCCTCATGCACGCCAGTCAGCCCTTTGGCCGGCCACTGTGGAATTGACTTTGGCGTCAACGCAACTCTCCGCACACTCGGCACCGCAGACAGACATCGCCCAACTTGACCTCCTCCTCGGATCTCTCCGCCAACTCCGCCCAGAGCTGAACATACCGGATGCTTCCCATGACCGCTACATACGCGTCAGCGGCGCTTTGGGACAGGTCGCCTCGTACAGTTTGATTCCTTCGTCTACCATCTCGACCCCCACGCTTCTGGGTTGCTGGAGTCTCTCAGTCCTCGAGCAGCCCGACTTAGGCCGTACATAACTGACTGCAAGACCGCGTGCGTCTTGTCCTCGAGCTCCGCCGTGATTGCTCAATCGCTCGTATTGCCTTCAGGGTCCTCACCCCCCCTTCAGTCAGCAAATACGGGTGCCAGCAAATAGCCGGCCACCCTCTCGTCTCTTCCATATGCACCCCTCTGTCCTAGTGGTGGGAAGCATGCGAAGCACCGCTTGCACCGCTGCACCTTGCAGATGCGATATCAGTCCTGCCCAATCAGCCAGAGCGGAGAGGCTGCTCCATTCTCACTGCTAACGCGGAAGTCAGGAGCCTCCAGTCAGAGTCACAATGTCACATTTTCACATCAGACTCGCCTGATGAAGCTTAACAAGTCAACTCCCAGCCACCTCTTATCTGTACAATGTAGGTACAAAACGGTACCCTGTGTGGGGAAGTTCCATCGTCAACAAGACACGGCTTCACCAACATTATTCGACGACCGTAAACAAGTGTTGTTGGCCTGACCCGGAGCAGTCGGTTGATGCAGCACCATCTTTCCTGCAGCCAAACCGAGGACTGGGTGAAGCTGAAACTCATCAACTCGAACCGAGTCAGGCTGCTCGTCGTTCGATTTTGCAACTACCTGGCGGGGCACTGCTGACTCCCCCTGCGGGGTGACTGACCGGGCGACATTCTTCATGATCGCCGGATGAACCTGGAATATTCCATGGACGGGCCTCGACTGGGCACTCGGCAAGGACTATGCTAGCAGTGCGGCATCGTCAGGTCAGTTAGGTCACCGAAACCTTGATGGTCGTAAACCCTTCCAGCACAGGGAACGGAACCTTCCAAGTCCAAGACACACGTAGTCCGGATGGTAGCCGAGCCATCTGTGTCTCTGGGACAGATGGGCGGGCGTACAACATGGTCAGTATAAGCGACACCTGCGCGGTGTGGACAACCCCAGCAGCCGTTACTTTCGGCACCAGACGAATATCATTGGCTCACCACCTCAGTCACGGGCTTTACCTGTAACCCGCGCAGGCAGTTAGCTCACTGCGTACATACGTACCGCTTGCTGCTTGCTGCTTGCCATGTCGTGACCACCGCGAGACTCAAGTAAGGCCGCAAACTCAATCCCCTGACAGTCAGACTGGTGGGTCTCTTCGGCCTCTACCGAGACATCCACCCTTTCTCTGCATCTTCGGTGGATATCTCACGGCGTTGCTGGTTACCTATTCGCCAACTACGCAAGCACTGGCAAAGACGGCGTCTCTTATTATATTGGCCGAGCAAGGGACAGCTTCACGCTTCTACTTCCTTACGTTGAACCCCGGCTAGGAACACAGCAAGCATGGGCCTGACGACCAAAGGAGCCGAGAAGAGAAAAATTGCTAACGTGAGAACCCAAACGGCCACCGAAGCCCGCATCACAGCGCGTCGCGAGTTGCGGACGCGATGAGGGAGTGTCCGTGAAAAGCCAGGCTACGTCACTAGTAGACCACGGCCAGAGCCTTATTACCTATCCGTTGTCCGCGAAACGAGATAGAGTGAAGGCGAAACGATGCAGCCAGCGGCCAAGCGGCTGGCTGCTTCGGCTTCCCGTGGTCGAGTAGGCAAGAAGGCAAGCTACAGCGCGTGCGCAAGCTGAGTCGGGAACAAGGTCAGGCGACCAGGCGCCTCAGGACGCGAATCCGCCAAGGCCCGCCAGGAAGAGCTGGACCTTGGTCGCCTTGGCGATCGATCCCAATTCTCCGTAGCCGCGTAAAACAATCGGGCGGCGGCGGCCAGGACCTCTCAGAATCGAGACCGCAAGCTGACCTGTGCTTCGACTTCGTGGCAGGAGCCCTGTGGCACATAGTGACGCAGGACGTGCTCTCTGCGGACGGGATTCTGCACTGACAGAAAGGTTCGGGTTCCACTGGATGGCCGGCGTCGCGTTCTCTGTGCGCCAAGATGATGATCGACGGCCTCTCCTGCTCCCGCGCTGAGGCCGCGGCGCCGGCCTGTCGCAGCTCTGCCATCTTGTCAGCCAAATCTCGAGGACCCCTTTTTTTCTTTGTTTGGCTGTCAACGTCGGAGCTACCGTGACTGACGGGCCGGCCGCTGGTGTGCGGCCGCTGTGTGTGCGGCCGATGCTGGTGATGAGTCGCCATTTGCAGGCAGAGGGCAGGCATGATGAATTACAAAAGCACCGTCGAAGTGCCTCGATTGCTTGTTTTGCTAAGATCAACCATACTGCCCGGCAGCTGGTGGATGACCTAATCATCCAGTTGTGGCATCAGCACTTCTAGATGTCCAGTCTTCGTATCTACGGTGACTGCCCGATGGTACCCAAAGACGACGACACCGCCACAAGACAATATCCGCACATAATGAATGTCACCAACTAATTGAAAACCGCCATGGCGCTGTTGATATGAATTCATGTGTAGAAGGATGTGTGTCCGAGGATATCTTAATGAGATCCATACTCCAGTCTCCAGTCTCCCCTTATACGAGTTTCCCATTTGCACGCCAGACCATGCCAGTGGGTAAGTATCTTGCAGCCGCTATCCAAGCCAACTTCATGGACCCGTCACTCTTATCCAGCCTTTTCCTCTGACTCTTCCACCTACGCGTTGCCCTCGTAGAGCCTTCGAAGAACCCCAAGACGCAAGTGCTCTGGTGTTCTGTCAACTCGAATTTGACAGTGGTGAAGACTCTATCGTCGTCAAAATTTCACCCAAAATGCAACAATAGCAGGGCTCCAGGTCGGAAAACAGCATCACAGGATTCCAGGTATGCTATGGATATAGTCTCGCAGCGCAATGTAGGGCAGAATATCAAGCAGAACTGGTTTAAATGCGGCAGTGTAGCTCTGTATAGTATATCTTGGGTCATAACACGAATCCGACATCGAACACAGGTAACGCGCTGGTGGTCGAGGGCATAAACAAGTACAAGAAGCATCTCCAAATCAAACATCAACGCCGCTGTGAGCCCCAACCATGTTGAGCGAGTGGCCTGTCCGACTCCCTTCCTATCCTTCCTTTCCTACCTAGCCCTTCCTTCCATTGCGTCCCTACACTACAGTGATGTAGTGTATTTACTGGTATCATCGACAGTTCAAATGACAACGAAAACGCCGTGGTCCCATCGATGGCCCTCCCTTACTCCTCCCTAATATCCATGCACAGTCAGAAGAACCAATATAAGTACCTAAACCCCTCGCACCGGGGACCCCGCGGGACTGCCCTCGCGGCTGCGGCTCTGGCTCTCGATATTCTCGACCATGGCCAACACGCGACTTCTCGCCTTCTTGGGGCGCCGGGGCGTCGAGCGAGCAGCATCGTCCGCCTCCTCTGCTGCTGCTGGTACGATATCCTCCACCACCGGCGTGTCGGTGCCGGCAGATTCCGTCGTCGCGGGAGTAATCACAGCAGACTCGGGCGTCGACACTCGGGCGGTGCTCGACCCGAGCGCGTGCCCCAGCTTCTCGAGCTCCGCGTCGAGTGCGTCGTGGCCGGCGCCCGTCCACGCCGCGTCCAGGTCCCGGAGGAGCGCCTCTTTCTCCGGGTCGGCCGCTTCGGCGTGCGTCCCGCCGGCGAGGAAGCCGTCGTCGCTGGGAGAGGTGGGCGAGTGCACGGGTCCGCTCCGCGGCGAGAAGGGCGGGGACATGGCCACGCCCGGCACCGTGATGGCGACCCCTATGTCGTCTTCGCTGAAGTCGTGGTAGCCGTCGTCGTTCTCTTGCTCCGGGTCCATGTCGCGTCCCTTTCCTTTTCGGATGTCCTCCTCGTCGTCGTCTGCGTCCTCCGGGTCCACGACAACGACGTCCTCGCCGCTCTCGACATCCGGCTCGGCGTTGACGACACGTAGGCGCTCCTTCGGCACCGTAAACAGGACCTGGCCACGCATTAGCATTTCCCGGGTCCGGATAGAAAAAAAAGAGGGTGGCTTTCGCAAAGCCCGCACGCACCTGCACCAGCCGCTTCTCGACCGCCTTCTCGATGTCCCAGTCCTCGTCGTCATCGAGCCAGTCGGCATCGTCGTCGGCGGCGCCGCGTCCGCCCGCCAACAACCACCCGCTCCGCTGCTTTTCCTGCTGCTGCTGGTGCTGCTGCTGCCACGAAGCAGGTGAAGAAGAAGAAGAGGGCCCCCCCGCCCCGGCACCCTCCCAAGCCCCCCGCCCGCCCTTCCGCCTCAGCAGGCCGTCGGCCGCCAGGCCGCCCAGCCCCCCACCGCCGCTGCTGCCGCTGGCGGCGAACGCCTCGCGGAACGGGCTGCTGCTGCTGCTGCCGCCCTCCTCGCCACTGTGGCCGGTGCCGGGCGGGCTGGGGCTGGGCGTGGCGGCCGGCCCCGCGTTGAACACGCGCCGCAGGCTGCCGAGCCAGCCGCGGCGCAGCGGCCGGCTCTTGCTGGGACTGCCGGGCTCCGGGTCCTGCGTGTCCGCGTCGGTTTCGTGCGGCCCCCGGACCAGCAGCAGCCCCGGCCCCTCCGCCTGCATCGCCGGGAAGCTGCTGCGCGCCGTGTTGTAGCTGGGCGCCGAGCTGCTCGGGCTGCTGCCCCCCCGGGCGTCCGCGGCCCGTGACGACGAGTCCGGCCGGCCGAGGCTGTTCCGCCGCCCGGGAGGCGGCGCGGCGCTGCGGTTCGGCTCCGACACGTTGCTGCCCGTGCGCGAGTGGCCTCCGCCTCCGCCGCCGCCGCCCCGCCGCCCGCTGAGCAGCGCGTCCGCCGCCTCCACGTCCGTCATCCAGTCCTGGACCTCGGGGTCGGTGGCCACCGGCGAGGCCGGGCCGCCGCGCTCCCCGGGACTGGGCGTCGCCGAGGCCCGGCCGCCGCCGGGGAGGGAGGAGGAGGAGAAGAAGAAGCACGCGCGCTCCGCCGGCGGCGTCGCGAACGGGTCCGTGAGGTGCGCGCCGCTGTCGCGCTGCCGCAGCGCCACCACCGCCGGGCCAGAAGGAACGGGCTCGGGCTCGTGCTCGGCGACGACGTCCCGGTCGGCGCCGCCGTCCTCGTCGTCGGCTTCCAGGATCGGGTTCATGGCCGGGCGCGTCGTCGTCGTCGTCGTCAGCAGCTCGCACGACGGCGTGGGCTGGTACTGCCCGCGGGCGCGCGGCGGCACCGGTTTCCGGTGGATGGGACCGGCGCCCGTGGGCGGCGGCGGCGGGGGCAGGTCGCCGAACCAGTTGTGGCGCCCACCGCCGTCGAGGCTCCCCCGCCCCGCCGCCAGGCTCTGGTACCCCAGCGACCGGCTCCCGCGGCGGTACGGGTCCGCGCCCCCCATGTACCACCCGGCGCCGATGGGCTCGTGCTCCAGCATCTCCCCCTCGCCCGCGTCGCCCAGGAACCGCGACCCGTCCTGCGCCAGCGCCCGGATGGCGGATTCGCGCCGGCGCCGCAGCCGGCGCCGGTAGCACAGCGCTAGGAGGAGGGCGGCGAGCACGGCGGCGAGGCCCAGGCCTAGGCCCAGGCCCAGACCCAGGCGTTTCTTGGCTGCGTCGTCCAGGCCCTGCGAATCGCCGCTGGACTTGGACTCTGTGGAGGATGGGTTCGCGTAGTCGCTGGACCAGCTCAGAGAGGTCAGGTTGAGGAATGTTGGCGCGTGGGCCGAGGAGCGTTTCACTTTGCCATCGGACGAGGAGATGCTGTAGCCGCCGTAGACCATCATGACATTTCCAGGGAGGAGGGCGGCGCCGTGCCCGTAGATACCGGAGCCAGATGGCTGCTCGGAAGGAATGGACCACTGCCAGTCCCCGTCCCCTCCGTATCCTGCCCCGATCTCGAGGATGGCGAGCTGGGGCGAGGCAGCTTGGTTAAGATCGCCTACCCAGCCGCCCAAAATGATCATCTTGGTGCCGTCTTCGTTGAGCACCGCAGTGTGCCCTGAGCGGCTGTCGATGCTCTCGGCCGTGCTCTTGATCGCCAGCTCGGGGTTGGTCGTGTCGGACCCGGCCAGTCCAACGTCGGAAATGTAGCCCCAGCTCTCCTCGGGCAGGCTCCAGATGGCCACCGTGCTCATGTTGACGAATGCATACTGCGTGTGGCCGCCCAGCAGCACATAGTTAGCTTGCTGCGTAACCGTGCCCGAGCGGTTGGACACGGACGGAGATAAACCCGTCAAGGTGAACCCTGCCGCGGCGACGGGAGGTCCTTTGTCCTCGACGGATTCGACGGTGTAAATGCCCGCGCTCGACTGCGGTCCGCCTATTTTGGTCATCTGGTTGGAGTAAGTCGCCCTTGATTGCGTCGCGCTGGCATTGGTCGATGCGCCGCTGGGGCACATCCCTCCGAAGATGAATGAGTCTGGCGCTGACATTTGCGGCGCCAATGTCGTTGAAAAACTGACAGCACCGCCCAGGAAGCCCGGGCCTGTCTTGCCCAGCTCGTCATCGTCGGCGATGCTGATGCCGTGCTGCGTCCAGGTCGCGTCATCACCACCGGCCAAGAAGTCCAATGTCCAGATCCCGGAATCAGTTGACGACGAGCAGTCGCCGGCGTAAACTGTCAGCGATCCATCGTCAGTCAGAGAGGGGGCAAATGTCGTCTTATCGCCACCAAGGAACGGCAGACCAGACGTGAGCGTCTGCAGCGAGAGCGAAGAAGCTTGCAGCGTAGTAGAGATGTTGAGGGCAAGTAAATCGACCGTATCGTCGCGGGGTGAGAAGATGTAGACAATATCGGCTGTGGCGTTGTCGTTGTCTTGGATCGGACCGTACCTGGAGGCCGGAACGAAGATGCTGGTTGGAATGTAGGGTAATGTCTGTGAGTGCTGAGCAGCCGCGAGGATGCTCGGGAGGAGCAACACGTTGACAATGACGATCAAGATGGAGGACCGGGTAGCTGCTGCTGTTGTCCGCGAGAGCGAGAACGGCTGGGACCCGACGACGTGGCCGGCCAGCAACGACATCCCGTGGCAAGACTTCATTGCTTCACCTCCTCCTTGACAAGAGCATTGTCTCTCGTACTTCAGCCGTGCCGTGACGAAGCACACGTCTCGGGAAGCCAGCAAATAAGAAAGCGCAGAGAAGGTGAGAGTTGGCAGCAGACTGGCCTTAACTCGGCGACCCTATGGGCCGGGTAGGGTGATGCGTTGGCCTGGCCCCAGGCTAGCAACGGTGAATACTCAACGATGATGCGCGGATATGATAGGGACGAAAGGACCAGGGTAGGTGTGTAAGTCGCGAAGCACAGGGCAAGGGTCTCGGCGGAGAGGAAATGAATGACTGAGCAAACAACCAGGACAACTGAGTGGATCGCAGTTTAGGGCCCGGAGACACAAGCATTCAACAATGGGTGAGCCCGTCTTGTCATACAAACAAATCGCTATCCAGGTTGATCTGTTGCTGGTTCGGGTACCGGAAAATAAGCTGAGACCGGCCGCTCGAAAAGGATTGACGAGACGCGGCAACCACGAAGAAGATGCAACACAAGAAGATTCTGTCAGGTCACCGGTCAGTCGCTGGCATTGCGGATCAATAGTCATTTGCATGGCCGCGCATCACCAGCGCTCACATCACACGGGTGCGCCGCCTATTGTTGTTGGGCTGACGCCGTTGCGCCGGTGTTGTCGGGGCAACCAAGCACTAACACAAGCCAACGGCGCCCAACGCGGCATCGAGAACCCTGATTGCTTCACCTGACGACAACTACTCCAAATCTAGCACGCACTGCCTCACTTCACATTTAATTGTTAACGAACCTGATGTCCAGCTGCAAGTCATTCCGCCCTCCCTAACACTGTTTACTCTACGATCAAGTGATTCACGGAATGGGGAAGAACGATTGTACCGAAGAGGTCAGCCAACAAATGAGATCCTGATCATTTCCGGATGGGAAGACAACTATTAAGGTACACTCGAATACAATGAACAATAGAACGCCACTTTCCCGGAGCAGATCTTCCCTCGCCGGCAGTGACAAGGCCACGGCTCGCGGGAAATCGCCATCCCTTTCCGTCTTCCGGGGTGCTCCTTCCTCCCCAACCCAGACTTCCTTACAGTGCCTCCATATCCATCCCATGCTCTGGTTTTCCGTCTACCTTAGCCACTAGTTATCACTGATCACTGGCATTGTCATCTGTCTGTTCCTGTTCGAGGTTGGAGATCTGGGCGTCTGTGAGGTTCAGCAACTCCCTAGTCTGGCCCTCAAAGTCCTTGAATGTGTTGACTATTCGCATCAACCTAGCCAACTTCTGGCGAAGGTCCTTGATAGTGGCCTGGAGTTGAGCGACGTCGGGATGCTCCATATCGTTGAGCTGGGCCTGGAGGGCATCGCGCTCGCTCAGAGCGGCCTGGACCGTGGCCTGGAGTTGAGCGACGTCGGGATGCTCCATATCGTTGAGCTGGGCCTGGAGGGCATCGCGCTCGCTCAGAGCGGCCTGGACCGTGGCCTGGAGTTGAGCGACCATGTCGTTGAGCTGGGCCTGGAGGGCATCGCGCTCGCTCAGAGCGGCCCGGAGCTTGGCGTCCTGGGCTTCAGCCTTCTGGAAGGCTCGGTTGAGTTGGGTGGTGAGGGCATCGGTGAGGTTGCGGTAGAGCTGCTCATCCTCGGTTGGACCGGCGGGCGGGTTCTGGGTCTGGACCTGCTGCTGCTGCTGCTGCTGCTGCTGGCACTGCTCGAGCTGCTCCTTCAGCTTGCCGTTGTCGAGCCGGCAGGCCTCGAGCTGGCGGCTGGCTTCGGCCATTCCGACCCGCAGGTCCTCGGCGTCGTCGCCGGCGGCCTCCAGCAGGTCCAGGTACGAGATGGTCACCACCGCCAGGCCCTGCTCCGGGTCGTCGTACCGGCTGCCGTGCGCCTCCTCCGTCCAGTCCTCCGGCAGCTCGACCACCTGCCGCGCCCTTAACGCCGCCAGCTCCGCTTGCAGCGCCGCCACCTCCGCCGGGGGCTGCGGGGCCGCGTCCGCGTTCGCGTTGGTCGCCCCCCGCAACACCACATCCCGGAAGAAGTCCAGCCGGCACACCACCGCGTTCTGCTCCGGGTCCTCGTACCGGCTGTTGTAGTGGTCCTGGAAGCCCGGCGGCAGGTTGATCACCTTCCCTTGCTGCCCCGCCGGCGAGGCCCGGCAGTCCTGCAGGTCCTTCGCGCACTTCTGCAGGTCCTCCTGGGCCTTCTTCAGCGCCTCCTGGTCGGCCTTTCGTTTCACTTCGCTTACGGCCAACGTCTTCAGATGGTCGCTCGTCAAGACAACCAGGTCCTTGGGGCGGTCATGGTAAATGTACTCAGGGCCTTGCGGGAAGCCTTCAGGCAGGTAGATGACGTTGCCATGCGGCTGTTGACTGGTGCCTTGAAGCCGTGCCTCGGTGCTTTGAAGCTGTGCCTTGGTGCTTTGAAGTTGTGCCTCTAGGTTGGCAAGTTTTTCGGCCGTGACCTTGCCCTCGTCCTCCTTTTGCTGGCGTTCGGTGAGGGCGGTCTGGAGTTGCTCCTCAAGTTTCTTTTTCTGCTCCTCCAGTCTCTTTTGCTGCTCCCCAACGTTGGTTCCCTGCTGGCGTTCGGCGAGGGCGGTCCGGAGTTGCTCCTCAAGTTTCTTTTTCTGCTCCTCAAGTTTCTTTTTCTCCTCCTCAAGTTTCTTCTTCTGCTCCTCAAGTTTCTTTTTCTCCTCCTCAAGTTTCTTTTGCTGCTCCCCAACATTGGTTTCCTGCCGGAGGTCCTTGAGATACTCGGGCTTGCAGATGATGAGCTGCTTGCCATTTGCGGTAATCGTGTAGGTGCTGTCGGCCTCCTTGGGAAAATCCGCCGGTAGATCGAGCTTGTCGCCCGTTGTACTGTTGCTTCCCCCCTGAGCACGCTGGCTGAGACGTTTGAAGTGAGCGACGGGGCAGACCATCATTCCTTTCTTAGCATCCTCGTAGGTGCTGTTTTCATGCTCGGGGAAGCCGTCTGGCAGAAGGATGGAACTAGCCTTGACCTCGTTGGAGACTCGAATGTAGAAATCAGTCTTCTGACGACAGTCCTCGGCCATCCTCTCCGCATTCTCCTGGGCGTCCTTCCGTGCTGTCCAAAGTTCCCAGGTCAAACGTGCTACCTGAGCTTGCAGCTGAGCCGGATTTCCATCTTGCGTCGCATCACCACCCGGCTGCTTTTGCGCTTTCAGCTCCGCCTCGAGCAGCTTTACTCTTTCTCGGTACTCCTTCATCTTCTCGTACCAACCACTGCCGTCCATCCTGAGTTTCAAATTCTCTTCTTTCAGGTTCCAGAAGTCCGGTGCGTTCGACAAGTTTGCGCTCAGATCACGGTGGCTGGCTTTGAGACCCTCTATCTCTTCCCTGTACACCTGATTCTGGGCAGCGCTTTCGGCCACTTCGCCTTCGAAACTGTCCCTCTCTTTCTGGAGCGTTTCGTAATGGTCAATCGAGCAGACCACCATGTTCTTTTCGCGGTCGAGGTAGTGAGTTTGGCCTGGCAGCGGAGCTTCGACATTCACCACCGAGACTTGCGTCTTCTCAGTCCGGCAACCTTCGTACTTCTTCTTCCAGTCCTCGGCTTGCTTCTTGGTGCTGTCCAGTTCGGTCCGAGCGAGTTGTCTCTGCGATTCGGCTTGCTCTGCTCGTTTGTTGGCATCCTCCAGTTTCTTCTCCAGTTCCTTGATCCGGGCTCCGGACACTGCAGCATTGCCACCCGTTTCCTGACCGGGTCCGCCAACGCCGCCGCCCCTATTAGCTAGCTCGTCCCTCTGGGATTTGATAGCACTGTGTGAGAGTCGCAACAGGCTCATGTCCCCTTCCAACTTCTTGTTCAGTGCCTTCTGCTGGTCCAGCTCACCTTCGAACTTCTGTCTCGCTTCACGTAGGTCTCGAATTTGTGCAGCCAGTCCAGCAATGGAGTCGCTTCCCTCGCGACTCTGCTGGTTGGCAGCTCTGAAGGCATTAACTTCGAACTCCAACAGCTGCCGCTCGGATTCACACTTCTGTAGCCGAGATTGGCCCTGCGAAACTGTGCTCTCGAGTTCGGCGTTCTTTCTGATAGCGGCACTAAGATCCTGGCCGCCCTCAGTTTCGTAGGCGGTCACGAACCGTTCGAGGTTCTGAATACGGCCCTCAAGCCACACATTATTCGCCTCCAGAGTATTTTTCTTGGACTCTAGAAGGGATGCCTGAGACTGAGCCTTGAGGAGCTCGCTCTCCAGGTTTGCGTGTTTCCTATCCCACTCACTGGTAGGCTCCGGCACGGAAGGTTGTGGGACAGCAACCACCGTCGGCCTGTTCTCCATGTCCCGTGTGTGCGCGGTATGAGGACGGTCTCCGAAAGCGGGAAGGACAAAGACCGGACCGTGTCCGCTGCGACGAAGACGGTAGAAGCGGGTGCTGAGGTCAACTTTCACGATACCGCGGCTCAGGTTTTCGTCGTCATCGCGCCGGCCGGCATCGCCCATGACTTGCTGCTCGTCGTAGATCTTGTCGCGCTGGTCTTGGACCGCCTCCCTTTGGTCGAGCAAGCGATGGATGAAGGTGAAGACATCCTCCCCAGCGTTGGCCAGAACCCAACGATCCTGGGGGAAGATGATTTCGCGGCCCGACCGACCGTCCGGCCCATGGACGCTCATGTGTTGCATCGGCACCACGGCCTCGTTGGCGAGGAGGTCCAAGCAGTTGCCGTAAGCGATCTCGAGCTCGTGCATGCGCGCCACAAGGTGCTGGGTGTACAGGATCCACTGGCCGACGAGTGTGGTCTTTGCCTTGGCCAGCGCGTCCTCCTCGGGCAGGTCTGCACTGTCCAGGGGGATAATGGACAGTAGACCACCCATTGCCGAATACTCGTGGTCCAGCCTTTCCAGGGCCTCGTTGGCGTGCATCAAGAGAGTGAGGTGTGACTGGAAAGGGCGGAACTGCTGGGCTGGATGCTTCTCCGGAAACTCGAGCCCAACTTTTTCCAGCGGACAGTGCCACTTGGGACCGGTGCTGTCGGAGTTGCTCTTCACCAGGTTGACGAGGGCATTCAGGGGCTTCTTGTGCGCGTTATCGTCGCTGTTATAGTGCTGTTGAAGGTTCAGCAGCCAGTCAAAGGCCTGCTCCGCGGCGAACTCTGCGTTGCCTTGCCTGACATTGTTGTTGATGCTTGCGCCGAGCTGGGACGGCGCCAGAAGCTGAATCATGCATGCCAGGGACTGAGCATGCTGCTTCAAGGCGAGAAGCGTCGGGGGCCGACCTGGAGTTGAGAAGTAACTGCAGTTGACATGCTCGAAGAGGTGAGAGTGAAGCTGAGGGTTATTGTGTAGGAGTGCGCTATAGTACGGCTTTGACCAATGCGTAGCCCGGACGAAGCCAGGCATGGAGTCATAGACCTCCGTCACGTCTGTCTCTCCCGTACTCTCCATCTTGACGACCGTCGTGACGACAGCAAAGCCGCAGCGGTGATGTTGCCTCGTCGATCACGAGATAGGACGCTGATGGCTTTACGGGATGGAAACGCAAGCTTGGGGGGGGGGGTTTCCATGGGAGATGGAAAATTAGACTTAGAAAAGACGTCTGACGGGTCAGGGCGCGCTGGGAGTCATTGTTGATCAAGCTGTAAAGGGAGAAAGAAAGAATCCCCCTTTTCCGGAAATGGAATGCTGGTATGTTCTGGCATTCCCGCGTTAAGGCGCCGGTAAGATGCTAGACTGCCCAAACAAAGACGTTCCCGTTCAAGGAGTTGAAGAGGTCCTGCTTTACAGTTCTCGTCGGCGGTGGAATGTGTGTGATGGCTTACGGGGGCACATAGATGGTATCCTGCTCCGAAGTCGAGTACTATCTAGAACTAGACACCTCTGCTCCCCTATCGCATACAACAACAACAGGCTTGAGCAAAGCAGGTCTGTGTTTGCCCGTGTCTCTCGTCTGCTGGATTGAAGCCAGGGAGAGGCCAAATATAGTAAGCGTGTGACTCGTTTCCGCGTTCGTCCATCTCGACTTCTTGGCGCGAAAGCAGCTCGGCCACTTCCAAGTGAAAGGGAATTGATTACCTAACCTTAATATACAGGCCAGCTCTACCTACTGTAGAACCCAAGCAGGCTCCCGACCATAGTACAGCATAGACACGAGATTCGGCCACACCGCCCGCCGTGTGAGGTGAGGAGTGCTTGTGAAACGGACGGAACGATGCAGCAGCTGGATGGATATCCGTGTGCGTGTGCCCGACGTCTGCGTCAAAGTGCGACAGACATTTCATGGTATTAATGTGGTTGCCATGCGACGGCCGAGCCCGGAGCCCATGTGTCTTCGGTGGTGGTATGCTGGCTGGCCGGCTCATTTCGGCGAGGGGAATGAAGGATAAGCCCGTAAGAAGATCGGGAGTGAGACAAGGAAATTCCCCAGGTTGAGACACGACGAACGAGTCACGACGAACGAGTCTTGACGAACGACGGCCGGCCACGCAGTAAGGTTAGTTAGTTCAGCTGGGGGCTTTTCCACGGTTGACGTTCCTCGCATCTGATGTCATGGAATATTGCCATATTGCGATATGGGGGATTGGCATCGGCATCGATCGCGGGTCTGGGGGTCTGCCGTCCGCCGTCTGCATGCTGAAATGAGAGCGAAACCCTGCTGGCCCCAGGCCATTCCATTGCGATGGAGCTGATCGTACTTATTATCATGCCGACATTCACTTCCACTTCCACTTTCACTTCCACTTCACCCTAAACCCTGGGTACATACCCAAGATCCAGGAAGTGCACAGCAGACGCTCCTGCACGTGGGCTCGGCTTCCCATTCGTGGACGATCGATATAATAAACTTCTGATTCTACCCGCAACCCAGGTTACCTTGGGTTGCCAGGATTCGACTGCGCTAGCCCGTCCAAGCCTGCTAGCATCGTCTGGGCCTCCCGTCTATCGTCATCGCGCCCCACGCGCCAGCCCTGAAAGGAAGTCCAGAAATCAGGAAATTCAGGGCAGGAGGGCCTCGTTTCGTTACTCAAGGCCAGGCCAGGCCAGGCCAGGCTCACTCGTTCACTCATCACTCACCAACCGTCGGAGTCAGGAGTCAGGCAAGTCAGGTTGCCTGCTCCTTATCAACCACGCCAATCCGCTTTCTTTGTTCCCTCCTCCCTCCTGAGTCCTACCCCGTCCTCCCATCCTCCCGCACCAACACCGCCCGGAAAGGGTCGAAGAGGCCTAGACCAGACGCCCAAGGACGCCCGAGCCGCAGATCTGGTCCGATCTGGTTCGACAGGGGGTCCCTCCAGCTTCCACCACCACCACCACCTCCCATACCAGTCTTGCCCGTGCCCGTCCCCTGCAGACGCGTGGTCGCCAGGTTTACCGTTTACCTTCCCGTCGTCCACGGGGGCCTCTTTTTTTTTGGTTTTCTGGGACTAGGAATCACATCATAAACCCTACTCGGTCGCTTCGCTTCGCTTTCCTTTCTTTCGCGCTCACCAACAAACACCATGAGCAGCGACGTGAGCAACCAGGGCGATGCCCGTGAGAAGCCGCCTCCGACCTCCGCGTCCACCTTGTATTTGACTCTGGGTCCCGCTCTCTTGACCGCCGTCGTCCTCATCGGTATCTTTCTGGTGTTGAGGAGAAGCCAGAGACGCTACTATGCTCCCCGAACCTACTTGGGCAGCCTGAGAGAGAGGTAAGCCCCTTTCCGCAGCCTCCCCGCATCATGACTTCTTGAGTGCTCACCGCTTTCCACCTGCCAGTGAACGGTCTCCAGCTCTGCCCACAGGCCTGCTGAACTGGTTCGGCCCGTTCTGGCGCATGCCTGATGAGCATCCTCTGCAGCATCAGTCCCTCGATGCCTTCCTATTTCTCCGCTTCCTCAAGGTCCTGGTTGTCATCTGCTTTGTCGGCTGCTGTATCCTATGGCCTGTCCTCTTCCCTATCAATGCCACCGGCACCGCCCCCAACGTGGAGCAGGTTGATATCCTGTCTTACGCCAAAATCGACAAGCAGACTCAGTACAACCGCTACTATGCGCATGCATTCATGGCCTGGATATTCTACGGATTTGTCATGTACATGATACTCCGAGAGTCCATCTACTACATCAACCTCCGCCAAGCTTTTCTGCTTTCTCCCTTGTATGCCAACCGCATCTCCTCTCGAACCGTCCTCTTCGTTTCTGTCCCGGAACCGTATCTGGACGAGGCCAAACTGCGCAAGGTCTTTGGCGACGTGGTCAAGCATGTATGGATCGCGGGTAACACCGAAAAGTTGGATGAATTGGTTGCCGAGCGCGACGATGTTGCCATGAAACTCGAGAAGGCCGAGGTCAAGCTGCTCAAGCTCGCGAATGCCGCACGTCTCAAAGCCATCAAAAAGGGGGCGGCAGATGAGCGGGCCGAGGACCCTGTCGATTTCGAGTCGGGTAGTATGGCCGCGCGTTGGGTCCCGGACAAGAAGAGACCATCGCACAAACTCGGCAAATTTGGGCTGGTGGGAAAAAAGGTCGACACCATCACTTGGTGCAGATCAGAGCTGGAGCGTCTTGTTCCCGAGGTCGAGCGTGCCCAGAAGGATTTCCGTGCTGGCAACTATGGCAAGATCTCCAGTGTCTTCGTCGAGTTCTACACCCAGGCCGACGCCGAATCCGCCTACCAGGTGCTGGCACATCACCAGGCTCTGCAGATGACGCCCAAATACATCGGCGTGACCCCAAGCGAGGTTGTATGGCCTTCTCTGGCTGTCTCGTGGTGGCAGCGCGTCGTTCGGCGATTCGCTGTCATCGCCTTCATCAGTGCTCTCATCGTATTCTGGGCCATCCCCGTTGCCGTCGTGGGAGCCATCTCCAACATCAGCTACCTGGAGTCGATCAGCTGGCTGTCATGGTTGAAGCTGATCCCTGATGTCATCATGGGCTTCGTCCAGGGCCTTCTGCCATCTGTGCTTATGGCCGTCTTGATGGCATTGGTTCCTATTGTCATGCGATTGTGTGCGAAGCTTGCTGGAGAGCCATCGCTTTCCCGCGTTGAGCTATTTACTCAGCATGCATACTTTGCTTTCCAGCTGATCCAGGTGTTTCTGATAACGACGCTGACGTCGGCCGCTTCGACTGTGGGTAAACAGATCGCGGAAAATCCGGCATCGGTCACGAATATCCTGTCCTCGAATCTGCCCAAAGCCTCCAACTTCTACATTTCCTACTTTATCATACAAGGCCTCGGCATCGCGTCGTCTATCCTCTCCCAGATTGCCGGCTTTGTCATATTCACCTTGATGTACAAATTCCTGGCCGGTACGCCCCGCGCTCTGTATAACAAATGGGCAAACCTGAGCGCCATCTCATGGGGGAGTGTACTACCGATTTACACCAACATAGCTGTGATTAGTAGGTTTCGCTATACTGCCCCCCTTACGCTGAGTTGCCAGCTAACCTTTCTAAGGTATTACGTATGCTGGGATCGCTCCGTTGATGCTGGGGTTTGCTACGATCGGCCTCTCTCTCTTCTACCTTGCTTGGCGTTACAACATCTTCTTCGTTACCGAAACCCAGGTCGACACGCGCGGGCTGATTTACCCGCGTGCTTTGAAGCAGCTGTTCGCAGGTATCTACATTGCTGAGCTGTGCATGATCGGCATCTTCGCTACTTCCGTCGCCATCGGCCCACTTATTCTCATGATCGTCTTCCTGGTGTTTACCGCGCTTTTCAATATTACCATGAACAGCGCGATCGACCCTCTCCTGTATAACCTGCCGCGCACTCTGGGAGTCGAGGAGGAGTACATGCGTGAGACGAGCGCGGCCATGAAGATCGGCGACCACAACGGCGTGGATAAGGCTGAGGCCGTTACCTCGTCTAGCACGACGGGCAAGAAGGCCGGGGTTCTGTCCAAGTTTCTCAAGCCGTGGCAGCACTGCGACTACGCGACCATGCGCAAGCTTGTACCTCATGATGCGCTCGACGTTGACCATCTGTACACAGACGAGGTCGAGCAAGACGCGTACTACCCGCCTTCGGTGACGAGCCCAACACCCTTGCTGTGGATCCCCGAAGACCCGTTGGGTATCTCGAAGCAGGAAGTGCATGAGACCGGGAAAGTCATCCCCATCACGGACGAAGGTTGCACACTCAACGATAAGAACAAGCTCGAATGGGACACGGAATCGGTCAGACCGCCAGTCTGGGAGGAAAAGATATACTACTAATCACGAGTTTGGAGAGCACGCCGAAGATTCAATTCATGGTTGGTTATTAGGGTTCTGGCGTTCCATGTGGGAATCGCCGTGGTAGTGGAACGGCAGGCGTATCTTCTGTATACCTTAACCCGACTGTGGTGCGTCGGGTTCTTGCTTACTCTCGGCCTTTGTTCGACCGGGATACCGTGACTAAAGTACCTACCTAAGTAATGATGTTCATGATACCAACCACCGTATTTCATGATGTTGCAGAACGTATGCGTACTCCGCCAGGCGAAATAACGAGAAATATAACTTTCAATATCTACCTATACATCAGATCGCACAATCGGAGTACGCACGGTTTTGTCCAATCGTGACAGATGGTGGTTGGAGCCTCGTGGAACTCCCTCCAATCAGCGCGGAGAGAGCAAGGCCGCATGACGTGAGTCCCACCCTGCAGACGCTGAGACATTGGCTGGCCAGGCGCCATTCGACGTATGAATGCACGCCTCCCCCGGCACCTGATGAGCAGTGAGCACTTAGCACCTGCACCGACCCATACCTTCATCACCAGAACAACACCTCCGCAAACGGTCCCGTCCAGCCGTTCCCAGTGCCATCAAACCCCGACTGTGAAGTCTCTCTCTCCGCATCTTCAGCGCCGCCTTTCGAGCACGGAATCCATCGGTTCAGAAACGAAAGCACGATGAGATTCTCGACCGCCTGCGTTGCGGCTTTGTCCACTGGCCTCGCTTCGGCGGGAGGCTGGTTTGGCAGCTCCAAGGACGCTGTCATTAGCGAAGCGCAGAAGGTCCCCGGCGACTCGCCACTCGAGTTCTGCGACACCGATCACAGCAAAGACATCGTCTCTATCGAGAAGGTTGACCTGCTACCCAACCCTCCCGAGACGTACGTCCTCCCTACTGCCTTTATCATCGGCCAATCCGATGCAGATATTCCAGCTTTACCGGCCAAGCTAACCTGACGATAGCGGTGCCGAACTCGTCATCCGAGCCTCCGGGACTGTCTTCGAGCCGATTGAGGATGGCGCCTACGTTAACCTCGTCGTGAAGTACGGCCTGATCCGCCTCGTCAGCACCAAGGCCGATCTGTGCGAACAGATCTCGAATGTCGACATGGAATGCCCCATCGATAAGGGAGTTCTGACCATCACCAAGGCCGTCGACATTCCCAAGGAGGTCCCGCCCGTATGTAGTGCCCCGAGCGCTTTGTTCGTGCTATCCTCTAGGCCCCCGACACTGACACTTCGTCCAGGGAACCTACAACGTCTATGCTGAGGTCAAGAGCAAGGACGACAAGCCCATCACTTGCCTCCAGGCTACTGTCAAGTTCGGCGGCAAGAAGCAAAGCAACGAGCTGTAGACATTCACACGAGACACGAATGGAAGGAACTTTCCATTGCAAACATGGATACAAACGCAGGACGTGACGATGACGATGATGGACGCATAGCGCTCGTTTGACGGACGCGGGGTCGTTTTCCTACGTCTGTATTTCTACGGCTCGGCGGGTAGCATCATGTTGACCGGTATTGCTGTTGTTTGATCTTTCTCGACGCAACATAATAGTGGACACTCCCGAGTTTTCTTGCATGCCAGCATCAATGAAGCGTACGCAGACATAAATATCGCGGACTTAATACCATGGGACGCGAGTTTGATCGCACTGTTTAATCGGATTTCAGTGAGATTGGCGGCGTCGGCTCGTGCTATGCGTGCATGCTGAATGATATTGAAATGTACAGAAGGACTGCGGATTCGCGGTATCTTATACAACTTCCTTGACACTATTCTCCGAAGAGACGTCGGACTCTTCTCAACACACTATCCTTCTCTGGGTCATACGGATGTTCCTTGCTGGGAATCTCGAGAACTGTCGGAAATGCTGCCGTATAGGTGTCGATGCGGTGTCTGATCTTCTCGGCGATCTGCGAGCAGCAGTCAATACAGAGCCCGTATACGGTGCGCACGTAGCGCAGTGGCTGGACTTACATGCTGGTTGATCAGCACGATCCCGATGTCTTTCCGCTGCGACGTGAAGGAGTCGAAGGCCTCTTCGATGGCGGCCGTATCGGTCTTGCTGTCGACGACGAGGAAGTTCTTCTGCGAGTCGGGCGGGTTCGTGACGTGCTATATTCGACGCTTAACACATGGCCTATACGTTGCGTTCCCCAGCCCACATCGGCGACAACTTACTCCAATGCCGGCCAGCAGCAGGCCCGTCACCGAGTCCTGGGCAATGGTAAGCTTCCGAACGAAGGGGATCGTGTTCGTCCCTCGCAACCGACGAGCTGCGACGGCTCGGCCATGGCACCCACCTCGTCCCCGATCACGGCCAGGAACTGCCGGTCCTTGTACTGAGCTTGCGACGCCATGGTGTCTCGGTTGTGCGGTCGACCCGCGGACCGGATGCGGTAGAGCTTTGGTGGTAGAGAGGCGTTGCAAGTACCTACTGGAGATAGGGAGCTGGTATGGGCAAGGTATGGAAGAGAGCTTCGGATTACGTAGCAAGGCTGACCAGTACAATGGAACACTACCAGGTCACACTGGTGAGGGAGGGACACAGATGACCGACCGCCTGCAACCTGGAACACTGGAACCCCGCCATTCCGGTGATAGGCCCGCTGGTCGCCTAATCCGGGTGCCCCGTAGCATGCCGCTGCTACCGGTTAGCGCTGCCAAAGTGCTGCAAGTGCAGGCTGAAGGCTGCAGGCGCAACGGAAAGAGGTGCCTGGAGGGAAGCTCTCCTGGCCCCACCTAGAAGCCTAGGATATCTTAGGTCGCGAATGTCAAGACCTTACCTTAGCAACCACGGGCCCCAGTCGGCTCTTTTTTCCCTTCCTTCTTCAGGCCGCACCGGGAAGTCAACAAAGGACCAACGAGACGGAACCACTCGGTCGCAACCCCTAACCTGGGAACTCGTTTTCCCAACGTCAGTGTCAGGGGAAAGATCGCGAAGCGCTGTTGCGAATTGCGTCAAAGGTCAATGTTGCTGTTGCTTTCGTGACAGGCTTAATCGAGTTGTTGCGTCCTGCGCATCCATCCTTCGCTCCCCCGTTCACCGTCGCCCAAACGACCCAAAGCAAGATGCCGCCGCGGCTTGTGCGCCGTCGCCCGCTCATGGAGCGCATCAAAGCCCAACTCGACCCCATGGACTTCCTTCTGTGGCTGTCGGAAGAGATCGAGACGCGCGACTGGGACTCCAAGCTCATCGGCACCCAAATCGGCCTCGCCATGAACTTCGCCTTCCTCCTGGCGCGCGCCAATAGCGGTGGCTCGCGCAAGGTCGACGCCGTGTTCGAGGACGAGGCTACCGCCTCTGGCTGGTTCACGTTTGCTGTGAGTTCCCCTACCCCTTTCGGACTTTCTGTTGCCTTGCCGGACGTCAGGCTAACCAAGCTGTCCCAATCTAATAGGCCGGTACACTGGTCTGGCTGCTCATCGGCCTTTCAGGCCTGAACGCCTTTCACACGATGTATCGATCTCGCCACTACCGATTGTTCGAAGCCGACGTTGAGCAAAAGCCAAGCACGCCTTCGGCTCGTCGCGTGAAGGCTACATCACCCCCCGTCTCGTCCTCGCCGCTTCGACTCCTGACTGATTTGTTGAGCACCGAAAGTGCCGAGTCACGCGCGCATCCCGATGCAACGCGGGATGTCTGGGAGATCAACGTGTGGGATCCATTGCCGATCTCGCTGCGCATTTTCTGTTTGTTCAGCCCTGGCCACGTTCTGGTCTATATGATGTGCCTCCCGCTTGCGCCACTAGAAGTGAGACCGAGCGTCACGGTCTTCAACTGTATTCTGACGCAGGTTATACTCTCTGCTCAGTTGATGTTGTTCCAGACGAGATTCACTCAGCAGAGCAAGGATACAGCCGTTATTCAGAAAGAGGTTATGAACGAGTACGACACCAAGTTCGTACACCCTCGATTGTTTCCGACAGTCAGGGACGTTGGAACGCAGTTGGCGGAAGATGACGACGGCAACATGGAAGAGTTTGTGGCGGCCGGTCCAGCTACGGTCCAGCTCAAACGAGGATTCCACACGAGGCCAAACCCCAACTATGCCAAGCTCATTGACCCAGACAGTGCCGTCTCAACTCCTATGAACAACCCAGTCAGGCGCGGGTTGTTCACGCCTTCAGTCTCCACGAAGCCTACTGGGTCATTTGGCAGTGAGCTTAAGAGCCGTCCTCTGGCGGCTAGGCCACCTCGCAGGCACACACCCGCCGCGGGGCCTATTAGCCAGCCAACACCCCGGAGAGATGCCTCTACAGCGTCTACCGCGGGCAGTGGTGGTTATCTAGGAGTCTATACCAACCCAACATCGCCTTTGAAGAAGGCTCCCAGCTTGGGCGAGCTCCAATTCAGATCACCCCGCAATAATGGTGAGATGGCCCAACTTGAACAGTATCAATCATACCAAAGAGAGCGTAGCGCGAGCCCCATGAAGAATACCCGAAAGAGTACCGGGACGACCCCGTCTTTGAACCCAAATCCACCGAATCCCTGGCCGAGGAGACATCAAGCTCCATACGAAAGATACCCTTCCATGTTCCAATAGCGGAGGGATGGCTGTACAAACAATTGCGATTCATGTGCATTCTTAGGGTTACATGGGGCGTCCTGGTTGCTACTCCAGCTTTATGGAGGGGGCTCTGCATTTGTCGGTGTCTGTTTGGGAACACTCTGCATCTAAATTGGTAGCATACGGAAGTGTTGGGCAAGGGGCTCGAATCGCCGGGCATTTAACGTCTTAACATCTGTTCTTGGGTCAGGCCTGAACTCTGCGTGTTCTAGCCGCACGCCGTAAGTTGAGAACGGAGAACCTAATTGTACTCATCCTAACCAGGTCCTGTCTTGCTCGGCTTTGGTATCCAGTCGAACTCTCGGTCCCAATTTGGACTTTCCCCATGACACTGTCCGATCCTTCGCCGCCACCAGTGCAGTATTCCCCGCCGTGCTTCGTGCCTGCCCTACCAAATCAGGAGCAAGAGCCTCCCTGACAAACAGACGTTACGGCTGTCATTAGTCTCGTTTCAAGTTCTCTGTTTTTTTTCTCTCTCTCTCTCTCGCGATAGCATCAGACGCTCCTTCCTGCACGCGACTTTGCTTTCGTGCCCGCCTTACCATGGAGGGGCCGGGTGATCCTTCTCTTAATTTCGAGGCAGCCACTCCGGCTGCTTCACCTGGACTATCGCAAGAGGAAGATTTAAACTGGCCTTTGACAGCGTCACCTCATGCCTTCTATCTGCACCCGAATACAGAGCTGTACGAGCCACCTCATCATAGCCTACACGAGACAGATGGAGACTTGAGCCTGGTCACAACAGAGTCTTCGTCGGCAGACCACGCCGCAGAGATGGCCCCTCATATCTCAGCAGTATCCCCTCCTCGCAAGCGACCTGCCTCTTTCACAACTTTTCTCAGTAGAATCTTACCGAGCAACCGGCCTGAGCAGGGAGGGACACACCGCGATAAGGATGCGACTGGCGATACGGACTCGGCATACAATGAGCTCGGTATGAACCCCAATGAGCTCACTGCATGGAATGTGGCAAAGGACAAGGACACCAGACCGGGCTTGGCTCCTCTTACTAGTATCCAGGAACCTGGACATCGGAGAGTCCAAAGTTGGCATGACCAGAGGGGAGGTCGACCTCGGCCGAATTCGAGTCACGCACAGGTCGTTCCGGCCAGGCCTGTCCAAGATCCAACGGCACCGCCGAGTCTATCAACTAGGAAATCGGAAGTCCTCACGAGAGCCGAGATCTCAGCACTCCTAAAATCCAAGGAAGAGTCACGAAGACATCGCCGGGATCTGGTGGAGAGCGGAGACTGGTTAGGAGTACAAGGGGCCGATCCGTACTCAGGACAGTTCTCGGTCCTGACGCCCATGGACTCGGTGAGCTCGGATAAGACACCGGTCTCAACGAGAAACAGACTCTCAGATCTGGCAAAAAAGAAGCTTGCCACCAAGCTCCAACTCGAAGAGTTGACGCTCCTGGAGGAGGAAGAGAGGGCTCGGGCCCGGAAACAAAAGGAACAGACTAAGCTCCGCAAGATCGAACGCGTCAAAGATGATTTGAGAATGCAGCAACAGGACTTTGCGAAATGGAGCCAACATAAACGCCAGTGGTCTTCTGCTGCAGAGCCCAGACTGAGTCCGGTTGCACAGTCACTCAGTAGTGTGGCAACGAATCACAGTGAGTAACTTGGTTTGACAGTAGCGAACATTTGTGACTGAATCTGTTCCACTACCCAGATGCGAATGGCATGGCTGTGCCTAACTTCTCACGCCCTTCTGTCGCCCCCGCTGCGACTCGAAAGACCACACAAGATACCACGGAACCTCTGGCTTCCGAACCTTCACAACGCGGAAGACAGGGCCATCGTCGTGATCAGTCGACTGATACCATAATACACAAAACTCCGTCTGTTGACACACAAGACCGACAATACCTTGCGGTCCCGACCGCCACGGCTAGCAGTAAGGAGGTGGCGACAATGCGAAGCAAGGGCCAGAAGCATTTTTTATGGAGGCGCCGTCGGAGAGCGACAGACCCGGGAGAGGTGACTAGGGGTCCCGCTACGGGGCTTCTCACGGCATCGGCCGCCAACAACATCGTGTCCAGTTCGCTCGAGAACCTCGCGACGGATCATTTCTCCGACTTGACCATCCCCGATCATCGCCTTCACCTGAGCTCTCCAGATCCAGCCGATTTACCTCAACACCAGCAGCAGACATCAGACCTCGTTCCTCATGCGTTGACGTCGATGACAAACCTTCACCAACCCAAGGCGGAGCAGTACCATGCCAGCCAAAGCACCGCCGGAGTTACAGCGACCTCATCCCAGTCGAGGTTGAGAGGGCTCATGAAGCACTCCATCCCCCGCAAGTTGGTCCCAAGCCGATCAACTTCCGTTCAGACCAGAGATACGCAACAACAACAAAAAACGCACAACTCCAACATCAGCCAAGTTTGGGGCCATACCAACAAGGACCTTTCAGGAGATACCCTGCTGTCCCAGAGCCAACATCAACACGAGGATCTGCAGCAGACGACCAGCTCCGAAGGCACCAGGACTGGTCTCCATCGCATGACCACGCGAACCGAGGAGGTGCGGGGAGAATCTGCATTCATACCCATCACCATCACTACTGGCTGCGTTCTCGATCAGCAGAGCCAAGATGTCGCACAGTTGCCATCAACGTTGCAGAACGACCTGGCCATGAGACTCACAGACACCGTCGAGGCTCCAGCACCCCTTTTGTGCAGCCACAGCGCGTCGAACCCCACAACAGGGGAGAGTAGGGCGCCTTCCCACCCCACTACGACACAGAACGCGTCGCCGAGTCTCGAGCACGCTCGAAAGACAGCAGAGACCGGTACCGCATCGAGGCGCCCTCCGACGCCAGAACCATGGCGCGCGCTCGAGAAACTCCCAACAAAGACCACACAATTGACGCCAGCATCGCAGGGATGCCTCGTACCACAGGCGAAAAGGGAAAACAAGGTGGGGAAGGGGACCTTGAAGCCCCCAGTCGAGCACGAAAGGAGCAGACTGAGCGGGAGCGGGAGCGGGAGAGGAAGAAAGATGACAGTTTCCACAAGCCCATCACGGGGTCTCCAAGACGAAAAGTCCCAGCAAGCTCGTCAGCGCCACTCACCTGGCGAGGACCAGGAGGCCATGATCCAGGAGGCGGCGCGGATCGCCGTGCTTCGGTCCAGGGCAAAAGCCGTGCTCAGCGGCAGCCCACCCCGGACCCCAAGCCCGAGCATGCAGCGAACCGGCCGCGAACCGGCGAGCTCGCCAAAGTCAACTCCTCCGGGGGAGAAAGTCCCCGGCGCAGACAACGCAGACACCGGCGTTCTTTCCAGACTTAAGTCATTACGGCGTGGCTCAGGCCGTCGTCAAGAGAAAGACCGTGGCGACCAGAGGCCGAAGGCAGATGCGGTTATGGTGGTTAAACACGCATGTATGACAGTGTACATGATAGCGCTCGGGTTGTTATGCGCATGGTGGATTATGGTGCAGCCGGCATTCGACCAGCAGAGCCAACTTTGGACAAGAAGACGCAAGCAACAGAGCACGTGGCAGGACGTGGGCGTGTTCGTGTCGGCGGGCGTGTTCAGCTTCGTCGGCGCTGTATGCGGGTGGTACAGCCTTCGGGTGGTTTGGTGGATCGCGCAACGATGATGAGCTGATAGGGGGGGCTTGCGAATGAACGCGAGGTATCACGGCAGATGCGGCCGTGGGGGGGGGGGGGGGGGGGGGGGGGGGGCTTATCATATCTCTGTGGAACGGGGTTGAGCGCATGCGAAGTTCACGATTGTGCGGGTTGCCGAGCTCGGCAAAGGGGGAAACTTGTCTGGCTCCGGCTCGTTTGAGGTGGATCCGACGGAGTTGCCGGAACTTAGGGGCGGGGGCATCGGAGACACACCGGCGGCGTGGCGCCTGTCGATAGTGGTACAAACCAATGAGTAACTCTATATAGCACTGCCATTTCTCCTAAATAGCACTACCGCTAGCCGTATCCGGTTGCAGCCACACATCTCCGGCGCTCCGGCGCCTACCCATATAAATAGCGTAATAAAGCTATTTTTATGCATTACCTATGACACCCGCACACACGTAATATAGTTAAATAGATAAGCACACCTATAAACAAAGATTCCTATTATATAGTGAATTATATCGTATAGTTAATTATATGGTGTTTTGCGTTTAATTTTAGCTCGGCTATTGCTATTATTACTACCGTTACCACTATCGCTACTGCTAAAAATAATTAATAAAAAAGAAAATAATACTTATAACCCGGCCTTGCCACTATTCCCGCCGCTGCCCCTTTCGCCTTAAGGCCGCCGCTAAACTAAAGGCATCGTTATTTGTTATAATAACCCGACGTAGATATGTTGCAACTTATCGGCGAGGTATTTAGCTTCCGCTTTTATATTCGTTGCTCGGGCTTTTTATTATAAGCGGAGGTGAGGAGAGGTCTTTATTTTTTTAGCTTTAATGTAAGCGGAAGTAAGGAGAGGTTTTTACTTTTTTAGCTTTGATGTAAGCAGAAGTGGGGAGAGGTTTTTATTTTTTTAGCTTTAATATAAATAGAGGTAAAGAAGCTTTTTTAGCTTTAATATAAGCGGAGGTAAGGAGAGGTTTTTACTTTTTTGCGCTTTTAACAGGCGGCGAAGTAAAGAGAAAGTTAGCTTTTTTACTTTTTTTAATAATAAGGGGGGAGGAAGTAGATTTTTTATAGCGAATTTTTTAGTTATAAGGCGGTTTATTATGCGATTAGGAAGTTATTTTAGCCGTGGGGGTAAGGGTAATGTTATAAGTTAAAAAAGGTTATAATATTATTTTTAGTGTTAGTTTTTTTTATTAATTATTTTTAATTATAGCAGTAGCAGCAAAGTTAATAATAGCGGTAGTAATAAGCTAGCGGTAATTTTTTATAAGATAAAAATTTTTTTTTTAAAATATAACTTTTTACGTTTTAAGGTTAGGTCTTTTTTTGCCTTTTTTATTTTTAAGGTTAATTTAAGTGCGGTAAAAGTAATAAAAAAAAAAGAGAAGGAAAAAAAGAAAAAGGCTTTTATAACGTAAATATATAAATATATATATATATGTAAAAAGTGTAATTATAAAAAAAGTTTAAGTGGGAAAAAACGATTAAATAGTTTTTAAACACGTTTTACCTTAATAGTAATGATATAATTAAACTAGGGTTAATAAATATAAAATTTATATTAGTTGACGCGTAATTAATAAGTTATTTTTAGTATAAAGTTTAGTAATTATTATAAAAGGTGGTAGATTAAATCGTAAGGCTAAAAGTTTAATGTTTTAAGGAGGTGTTAATATGTTAGGAAGGTGGCCGTAAGTATTAAAACTAGTTATACCCGCCGCCGAGCTTAATTTCGGCGTATTTTAATTATTTTAAGCGCGTAAAACTGCTTTTTAATACCCCTTATCGAAATTTATAAAATATTATTTAATTAAGGCTTTATTAATATTATAAAATGCGTAATTATTTAAATATATTTAAAGTGTTTTTTTTAATTAGATATAGTAAAAAGTAATAAAGTTATTTTAAAAAAACTATTATATAAATATACCCTTTTAGGGGGGTTAGTAAAATATTAGGGAATTTAACCGTTATAGGCATTAGATTTATAGCGTAATAGATGTTTATATTATAGCGTATATTTATATTTTATATTTTTTATATAAATTTTTTATAACTATTTATTTAATTAATTTATTAGTTTTATTATATATTATTTACGTTATTTTTTTTTAAATAATATTAGTTACGTTTTAAAACTTCGTTATTTAAATAAAGAGATTTTGTAGTGTTAATTAGTTTAATGTATACTGGTATAAAAAAAATAATAAAGTAAAGTTAAAAGCATATTTTTTATTAAAAACTTTGGCAATTAATTTTAATTAATTATTAAAGCTATTTGTCGCTTTTAAAGCTATGGCCGCTTTTTTTATTTTTAATCGTAGCTATGTTTATAACCGTGCTTTTATCCTTGCTTATAGCTATTTTTTAGGCCGCGCCCTTAATTATACTTTTAAGCTTGCCCTTGTACTTATAACTAAAAAAGAAATTTTATAAACTTGTTTATTAATTAATAAGTATTTAGGAAAAGCGCTAGCGCTAGACTGGTTATAGGAGCTTTATATATTTATTAGTACGGTTTTTATAATATAGCTAGCGTCCCTTTATATACCGGGGGGTATTACGGGTATGTTATTATTTCTAGGAGTAATAATTAATTTTAATAAAGCTGTTAGGGCTACTAAGGTTATTAAGATTGCTAGCGCGACTATTAAAACTGTTAACTTTATACCGAGGCTAGCATGCGCTCGAGGCGTTAATATTGTTTAATATTTTGTTGCTATTAAGTTTTTAATATGGCTTTTTATTAATTAAGCTCCTTTTATTAATGTTATGCCTTAGTTTTACGCGTGTTTTCGCCCCGATCTTTATTTTTATTATCGCCTTACTTACGCGTTATTATTAAGGTTTTATTATGCGAGGGTATTTGCGTATTATTATAATTTTATTAGCGAAAAGGTTAAATAAGGCGAGATATTAATATAGTTATAAGTTTTTTAAGCTTAAGGATATTTAAAATATTACGCTTTTGCTATAAAGCATCGAACGGTATAAAGTCTAGTATTTATTTTTACCGTTATTTTTTTAAAAAAGTAATAAGATTTTATATAGTAAAGTCCCGGGTTTTATTTATAGTTAAAATAGTATTATCGTTAATAATAAATTATTAATGCTTTATTATATTATATTTTATTTTTAAAAGATATAAATAAGCGATATTTTTTTTATCGTAGACTTTTTATAATATTTAAATAAACTAATGTTTATAAAGGAGACTTTATTAGGCTATAAAGCGTTTAATATAAATAAAGAACGTATATTCTTGGTTAATAATATATTAGAGGTATTCTTAATAAATATAGTAATATTGCTTTTATATTTTAGCAATAGGCTTTTAAGCTATTTTATAAAGCACGTTTTTAAAAATATAAACTTTTTAGATTTTTAAAAGCATGCGAACTAAGGCCTTTTGCGTTTTCGCGGTATATAGCGCTTTATAAGTAGTATATATAATTTATATTTTTTTATATAAAAGTTTAAAGCTAGTAAGGCGATTTTTAAAATACCGTTTTAAATGGCGATAAGCGGTTTTAAGCTTATTAGTAAAAATGACTTTATAGTTATAAAGTTAGTTAGTTATATGTTTATAAAATTAACTTTATTAAAGAAAATAATATATAGTTAAGTAGTTTATTAATATTGTTTAAATGTATAAAATTAGTAAATATGTATATAACGAATATATTTTTATTTATAATAAAAAGGTTTAATAGCGTGTATTTTACGAAAAGTGGCTTAATAGATTTAAATGGTTAATCGGAGCCGTTTTTTATAATAAAAACGAAAGGCATACCTTTATTAGCCCGCCTAATTAGTTAATTACGTAATTAAGAAAACGTTTAAGCATAAAAATAGGGGTAGCACTTACACGTTTACCGCTTAAACTTATTTTTTAATATCCCTTATATACGCTTATAAATATTTTTTATATTTACGTAAATTATTGCTTTTTAAGCCCGAATGAAGCCTTTTTACGTGTTTAGTTACTTTTTATAAATAGTAGTAAGTATATTGTTATTGGTATTGTCGTTTAGCTTTGTTGCTTAAGTAGCCTTGGTTTTAAGTTTTTTTTTGACCGGGTTGTCGTTCTTAGCCTTTTTTAAGTTAATATTTTACGGTTTTATGTGTAAAAGGGGTTAGGACCGGGCTAGTTTTTATTTAAAGCGTTTAATTAGTTAGTGACGTCTTTTTTTTTGTTAATAGCGGCAAGAGGCTTTTTAAAAGCTGACTTTAGTTAAATTTATTTTTAATTTATATATTATATAACGTTTTTTATTATATGTTATATATATAATTGCTAGGAAGTTTTAAGGAAAACTTGGGAAGTTGTTTTTTTAAAGCTATGCGAAAAGTTATTTAATATAACTTAGGGCTTTTTAATGCCGTGCTAGGCGCGTAGCTTTTTAAGGCATTTTAAGTGCTAGAGAAAGTTATTTTTTTTTTTTAAAAGCTATTTTAAATGTTACGTAGAAGTTGTTATTAATACTTATTATTTTTATAATATTAAGTAAAGGTATATTAAAGCGGTTAACTTTATATGTGTTATTAAGTAATAGTATATTAAAGTTTTACTTTTATATTTTTAAGTATTATTTAAAGGTTTAAAAAACCTGTATAATACGTTTAGTTAATAGATTATAGTTTACGAAGTACTTTACGCTATATTATTATTTATATTTTTTAAGCTTTTTAAGTAATAATTAGGTATTAGAAATAGCATATTAACGAAGTTAGAGGCGTTAGGAAATATTATAAATATTTTTAGCGGTAATAATAACTTTTTAAGCACGTATTTAGTTTACGAGGTATTTGTTTTAACTTTTTTTGTTTAAAGGGTTATTTGTTTTATAAGTAAAGCCTTAGTATATATTATAACGGTTTACTTCGTTTATAGCCTTAAAGGTATTAATATAATTAAAAAGATAGGCGGTAATGCTAGTAATAAATATAGTCCTGGTTTAGAAAAGTCGTAAAACGGTAATTTTAAACTTAGCGACCTGTTTTTAATTACGATAATAATAAGCGCTTGTTTTAAATAGTTTAAATAAGTAATTATAGTTATTATTAATTAATAAGACTTGTTAATTATTTTAGGTTATTAAACTTTTTATAGCGGCGAGTTATTAATAGTTAGTTTTATAAAAGGCATGTTAGCGTTGCCCGGTGCTTTTAAAGGAAGGCTTTTTTAAGCGGTTATACGCGAAAATAATACGAAAAATAGTATTATAGGCGTTATAGTGTTTGCCGCGTTTTTATTAATAGGTTTATTTTTTAATAATATAAAAGCTATTTTCGTTAGTATAGGCATATAGCGCTTTAGTGCCGTTTTTAAAAGTAGTAAAAACTTAGTTTGCGAGGCTTTTTTCGGCTTTGTTACGTTTTAAGTTTTGCTTTAATTCTTATATTTATTTTTTTCGTATATTTTGTTAGCGTAATGTTTCGTTATTATCGTTGTTTTATTAAGGTATATAAGCTTTATTTTTAAGTTATTTGTTATGTTTAAGATTTTTTTTTAGTTTTTGTATTTATTTAGTAAGTATGGTTTTTTTATGTATTTCGTTTTTATTTTTAATACGTTATATCTGGCGAGAAAGAGTGCGAGCGGGTAATACGGATCGTTAGGAGTTAAGGGACGTAAGATTAATGGTTGGGATTAAGTTATTATTATTTGGCGTTCGTTGTATTGGTAGCACGAATTAAGATACGGGAGATGGCGTTTAAGAATAAGTAAGCGACGAAAATATTGTGATATGTTGATTTAGGTTAATTGTGATTATTAATAGAGTTATAGTATAAGGTGTTATTAGGTATGTTAGTTAGAGGTAATTTGGTAGTTTTTTCGAAGGGCGGTGTACGCGTTGTTTTGATTTTTAATTAAAGCTTAAAGTGGTTGCAGCGCTTTTTAAGCTAAAACATTATAAATATTAATTATAGAGGTTATAGCGCTTATTAATTAGTAGTTATTTAGGTTATATAGAGATGGCTTTGTTACGTTATTTATGTGGGTAGGCGCCGGAGCGCCGGAGATGTGTGGCTGTAACCGGATACGGCTAGCGGTAGTGCTATTTAGGAGAAATAGCAGTGCTATATAGAGTTATTTAAACTAATAGGTACCACCGGGCTGCTTTGACGTCGCGACGACTATGGCGGTACATCTGCTGGTGGGGGTGATGATAGGGGTAGGTTGGCGCGGCAGTCAACATCGACAGACCATCACCAATAACACAGAATCTCCAATCCAATCCGTGCCCTTTGCCTGCCCCCAAACTGCCTTGACTGCCAGCTGCAAGCCGAGCATGAAACGTTTGTGGAGCAGATGCTTCGTTCCACCGTCTCGGTAGAACTTGATGACATCACATCATTCCGCCCTCCCGACCTCACCTCGGAAGACACAGGTCAAAACTTACCGCCTTCTCGGGAGTAGAAGTCCTGGGTAGATGGGTAGCTATCTCCCGTCCGTGATCAGTGGTCGGTAGATCGGGTGAATAAAGGAGCGGATGCTGCACTGTCATCTGATGAAGCTGTGAGCCGGGCAGGTACCTCACGAACTGCGGGCTGGCGGGGGTAGCACAAGACGTGCATTGGCTCTTAGTGGGGCTCGTGGCGGATGGTGACCAATGAAGACTGGCCAGATTCCAATCGCTCTGAATTCAACCCCGCGAGACCGGAGAGAACGTCCTCAGTCCGATCATCGGCGGTGCGTTTCGCGGTTGCTTCCTCAAACTTCTACGACGATGGCGAAAAATACCAGGTCAATTAGCTAGATTTTAGCGGCAGGGACAGAGGGCTAGCCTAGGTATCCAATTGCTTTTGTCTCTTTCCCATCTTGCTGCCCCTCCCCAGTATGCATCCTCGCTAGCAACAAATACCTTCATATAAAAACCCTCCCCGCATTTCGTCCGAATTGGCAGTCCTTCTCAAGTTGTTCTTTTCGCTACGCCCCTCCTACCGATTCTCCCTCCTCCCTTCTTCTCTCGTACGCCCAACATCACACCACCCTTCCCTCCACATCCTTGCCATTGGGCGGGCAGCTTTGCTCTGTGTCGACGCGAGCAGCGTGAGCTTTGAAGGATAAAATAAGAGTTGCCAAAGATGCCGATCGCCGAAGGTGCCCCTCAGACCTTGTACGACAAAGTCCTCGCCGCACACATCGTCGACGAGAAGCTCGACGGCACTGTTCTCTTGTATATCGGTATGCTACCACCACCTGGACCTCAAACTCTGCCGTGGGAAGCCTTCGCTAACCGAGCCTGCTCCAACCCACAGATCGGCACCTCGTGCACGAAGTCACCTCTCCTGTGCGTCCCACCCCGCGACACATACATGGGCTATGTCACCCCGCAGCAGCTCAGCTAGCTAACACACGGACCCGGATAACAGCAAGCTTTCGAGGGCCTTAAGAATGCCGGGCGAAAAGTGAGAAGACCAGATTGCACTTTGGCTACGACAGATCATGTAAGTTCTAACTGTTCTGCCCACAATATCTGATCAGGCGAGCATGGGACAATGTGACCTCGGCTAACGGTGTTTCCAGAATGTCCCCACCAAGTCGCGAAAAGGCATCAAGGACATCGCCTCTTTCATCGAGCAGGACGACTCGCGACTGCAGTGCACAACCCTCGAGGAGAACGTGAAGGACTTCGGTATCACCTACTTCGGCCTCGGCGACAAGCGTCAAGGTATCGTCCATGTTATCGGACCTGAGCAGGGCTTCACTCTCCCCGGCACGACTCTGGTCTGCGGTGACAGCCACACATCTACCCATGGCGCCTTCGGCTGCTTCGCGACGGGTATTGGTACCAGCGAGGTCGAGCATGTCTTGGCCACCCAGTGCCTCATCACCAAGAGGAGTAAGAACATGAGGATACAAGTCGAAGGCGAGCTCGCTCCAGGTGTCAGTTCCAAAGATGTGGTTCTGCACGCCATTGGGGTAATCGGCACAGCTGGTGGTACCGGATGTGTCATTGAGTTCTGCGGCTCCGTTATTCGCAGCTTGAGCATGGAGGCCCGCATGTCCATCTGCAATATGTCTATCGAGGCAGGTGCTCGCGCCGGTATGGTGGCTCCGGATGAGACGACCTTCAACTACCTGAAGGGCAAGCCCTTGGCCCCTCCCCCTGACTCTCCTGAATGGGACCGGGCCGTGTCCTACTGGAAGAGCCTGCAGTCGGACCCCGATGCGAAGTACGACATCGACGTCCAGATTGACGCCAAGGACATCGTACCCACTGTCACTTGGGGCACCAGTCCCGAGGACGTCGTCCCCATCACTGGTTCCGTACCCGACCCCGAGTCTTTCAAGACCGACTCTAAGAAGAAGGCTGCCCAACGAATGCTCGAATATATGGGCCTTACCCCCGGCACAAAGATGGAGGATATTCCCGTTGACAAGGTCTTCATCGGTTCGTGCACCAACTCTCGCATCGAGGATCTGAGAGCCGCTGCGCATGTTGTCAAAGGCAAGAAGAAGGCGGACAATGTCAAGCGTGCCATGATCGTTCCCGGGTCAGGTATAGTCAAAGACCAGGCCGAGGCCGAAGGGCTGGACAAGGTCTTCCTGGATGCCGGGTTCGAGTGGAGAGAAGCAGGATGCAGCATGTGTCTGGGCATGAACCCGGATATCCTCTCACCCAAGGAGCGGTGCGCGAGTACGAGCAACCGAAACTTCGAGGGGCGACAAGGGGCCCAGGGACGGACACATCTCATGTCGCCCGTGATGGCGGCCGCAGCTGCCATCGTTGGCAAGCTTGCCGATGTGCGAAAATTGACCGAATACACGGCCAGCCCGCACAAGGAAGCTTTCATCGAGACCCCCTCCCCGGTGGAGCCTCGTGTGGACGACAGCATCTCCAGTGACGATTCGAGTCGAGAGAAGCTGATTGACGCGCCACAGAACAACTCGCCCGGTGCGCAGAGCTTAGTGACGGAGGCTGCTGGTTCGCAGGGTTTGCCCAAGTTCACCGTTCACAAGGGCATTGCCGCGCCGTTGGACCGACCGAACGTTGACACCGATGCCATCATTCCGAAGCAGTTCTTGAAGACGATCAAGCGCACGGGCCTTGGCTCCGCCCTCTTCAACGATTGGCGATTCAAGGAGGATGGCTCTCCCAACCCCGACTTTGTCCTTAACCAAGAACCGTACACCAAGGCCAAAATCCTCGTGGTCACGGGTGCCAACTTTGGTTGTGGAAGTTCGCGTGAGCACGCCCCCTGGGCTCTGAATGATTTCGGCATCCGCTGCATCATCGCGCCGTCGTTCGCAGACATCTTCTTCAACAACACATTCAAGAACGGCATGTTGCCGATTGCCATCAAGAACCAGGACGACCTGGAGAAGATCGCAGCAGAGGCGCGCGCCGGCAAGGAGATCGAGGTAGACTTGCTTGAACAGGTGATTCGCGACGCAGACGGCAACGAGTTGTGCAAATTTGACGTCGAGGAGTTCCGCAAACACTGCCTGGTGAATGGATTGGACGACATCGGGCTGACGCTGCAGCTCGAGGACAAGATCTCGGAGCACGAGAAGAAGATGTCGGCCCAAACGCCGTGGGTGGACGGCACTGGATACCTGAAGCGCAAGGGCCAGGGCGGCAAGCTGGCGGCCAAGGCTGCGCCAGTGCCCGCGACGAACCGCGGAGAGGAGATCAAGAACCCGATTGAGTGGTAAAGATGTATTTTCCTTGGAATATGGCCGCCACCGCTGGGCCGAGATATGTTCGAAAGGAGGTGGACATATAAGGAATTACTAGCTGGAGCTTCTGCAACATCGGCGTTGGCGGTAGTCCGTCCTGAACCAACAGCATGGCTACATGTGGTGGGAAAATTAAAAAGCGACGAATTGGAATCACGATACCACGAATCTTATTGACCCAAGATGGAACCTCGAATGAAACTTTGGTTGACGAAATATGCTATGAACGGTGATACAACGCGTCTTCTCACGACCTGCAGTGTCCGAAATGATCTGGCTTCTCCAAATGTAATTGTTGCGTCATGGGAGACCGATTGCCCATGGATACGCCTGCCTTACGTGTACCTGCTCACGTCGCGATGGGCCCGCAATGTTGTTGGCCGAGGCACACAGGAACAGTCGGCGGGCTCAGGGTGCAGAGGGGGAGCATGAGTGGTGGGCGTGGTACCATGGGCCGCAGATAATGAGCGCCGCAAACACTCGTCCACACTGCCAACTGTGCCAGATATTCTTGATGACCGACCCCGTGTTTGGATCGAAGTACATCGGCGACAGGTGAGCGGGTGTAGGTAGCGGTGGCTCTTTGGGTTGTGTGGCCAACATCGCTCTGCCAGAAGAAGGGGCAGGTTAGAGGGGTTGATGCCTTCTTTGTCCCTTTTGGATGGAATGAGACCACAAGTGTTTCTTTGTTCCTGTTTGCTAACCCATCTCGGTACTCGACTCGACCAACATGACATGCCTCGGTGAGTCATTATGCCATCTTGAATACCTACTTTAGGTACGCTTCATACTCTTTCTTACCTTTGACATTGTTCCCTGTCTTCTCAGACTACCTGCTGCGTCTTGACCTACAGCTATGTGCCTGATTCTGCAAGTTTACCATCATGGGAATCCTAAGTCGCCCTGCATCGCCGAGGTACCGGTCTGTTGCCATAAACGATGCGCTCTGAACCAGGACCCCTTCAGCAACTACAAAGCAACCGACACGCTATGGATTACCACGCATCACCCTTTGATGGGGATACTCGAGTTCCAGCATTGGGTAAAAGCGACAGGGAAACCCATACCGGGAGGGTATGATCCGAACTGCATTTCCGATACCGAACCTACCGAACTCCCAGGGGGTAAAGGGATTGGCTCTGGCTTCGAAAAGGCCCGGCCAAGCTCTGGTCTTGATACCTTGATTGAGGCCTATAGCCTCAGCCATGGCTATCAACAGCGGTCCCGACGTGTTATGGAAGACGAGCTTCGCGAACTTGAAGATTCCTTGAACCATACGGGCCATACCCGGAATCCTATCAAAATCCTACGCCAGCGTTCTATCGAAAATCAGATCATCCAGGATAGTAAGGACCTACAATCCTGCAAAAAGTCTCTCGAGGATTGGGAAAGCGGGGCTATAACGGCTCTAAGGAAACACCTCTGGGTCGCAGCGTTCTGTTCATAGTTGGTAGAAATCGGAGTCTGGCGTCATGGGTATACTCAAGCAAGCACCAAGATTATTGATACACATGTGACGGCAATCACCAGCTTTGGCTCTAGATAGACAGATTTGTATCTCTCCAATCACGATCTAATGAGAAAGCACGCGTCCTCCAGCTACTGCCCGACCCGTAAACCGGCTGTAGCTGAGCCTCTCTCCTCTGAAAGCCGTCGTAGCACTCACGCTCAACGAAAACGGAAATATGCTCAAACTCGGTCGGACATAAGATCGACGACATCCGTGACGAACACAGGGAAAGCGGAATAGATCGAGCTGGCTAGAGCTGCAACGGCTATGGGTTCAGAAAGCAGGACTCTCTGGTGGGTATAGGCATTTGGGGGCGTTAACTACCTCGTGAATCGTGCCCATAAACAAGGCTATGAGTATCCTCTGACCATATCTTATCGAGAGGGCGGAAGCCAGTGAGAGTATGCACATGGGACCATGGCAATGCCCTTCGAGCTCCTGAATCCAAACACTCGGGAAGACCATATACAGGTCTGGTGGATCTTGAGATAACCAGAATCGACGGGAGCTGGTCGAGAAGGTCGGTTCATAATGAAACTACCCTATCCTATGTCGAACAATAAGAATGTTCGGTGAAGCGAGACAGGAGAGTCAGAGGTCCTCTGACAGCAGGCCCTCATAGGCTAGTCAGATTCGATACGGTCGCATTTCCGAGTGTCTGCGAACAGCATCTTGTACGGGATCGAGGATGGTGTTTCCCAACGAGACCTGCACGTACCGAGGCATGGCTTTGCCCGTAAAGGAGTTGTCTATAAATAGGGGCGAAACCAGCCACCGACCATCAAATCTCCTTTCACAGCACACGTCACAAAAGCTTATCAAAGCAAGCAAGAACACAACTCGCAAAGACACCGCGACAATCCAACAAACCCCATTGTCACCCCTTCCAACCATGGATCCCAGATGGCAAACTAACTGCTACGATCCACAGATCGACCCGAGATCGAGGGGGCCTTCACCACCGAGCCGAACGTCCTCGATGACGGGGCCCTCGTCGCCCAGCCGAACGGCCTCGAGCACCTCCTCTCAAGAGCGCAGGGTCGACTCGCAGCAGCAGCAGCAGCACCACCAGCACCACGACGACCACTACTATTACCACCACCACGGCCAGGAGCAGCAGCGACTACAGCAGCAGCAGCAGCAGCAACTACAGCAGCAGCAGCAGCAGCAGCAGGGCCGACAGCAGTCCGTGCGGCGGCAAGGGCGGGTGCGGCGGGGCCTGCGCACGGCGCTGCGGCGGCTGGAGACCTGGTTCTTCGCGCTACCCTCCGCGGCGGAGCTGGCGGAGGCGGCGCGGGTGCGGGCGGCGGCGGACGGGGGGCGGGCGCACACGCTGAGCCCCGCGGAGGCGCGGGCGCTGGCGCGGGCGGAGGCGGTGCGGCTGCCGCCGCGGCGGGCGCGCTTCGACCGCGAGGCCGTCGAGTGGGCCGAGGGCCTGGTGGCCAACGTGGCCTACGACGCCGACGAGCAGCGTTACTGGTTCCTGCACCGCGACCGCTCCGTGCGCGCCGGCCGCCACCCCCGCGGCCTCGACGCCCGCCCCGTCCGCACCGGCAGCCTGCCCCCCGGCCTGGACGGCCTGGCCAGGAGGTATACCGGCCTGTGCGATTGAGGTGGGCGAAGTAGGTGGGGGGTCGCTGGCGGTGGGTGATGATACGTCGCTGGGAGGTGGGTGGGTATATACACCTACCTACCTGCGCAGTCAACTGTGTGAGGTGAGTTGATGCGTGAGAACGGCGGGCTGACAGGTTGAGGGAAGACAAGGCAGAGGGGAAAATAAGAAAAGAAAAAAAGAAGGGTAAAAAAGGAAAAAGACGAAAAGGCAGTGGGAGAAAAATTAAAAGAAAAAAGAAAGAAAAAAAAGGGAAAGGAAAGGTTACGCGGGATAAGAGGGGAGACGGACACTGGAACCGCATTTAAAATGCGTGTGGAAGCTCGAGGCTTGTTCGGCGGAGAAAGAAGTTGCTTGTTTACTCTTGTTTATCCACAGACTTGTAAGAAATCAAAGAAGCTCATCAAGACCTGAGAAGTATGAATGACCTTATTAGAAATGAGGCGCGGTACTTTTTGTGCGAATGTGACAAGACGAAATATGGCCTTTCGTAGCGTAGCAACTGCTTTTCCCTGCATCTGGGGTTGTAAGGCAGTCATAGGGCCCGTTGAGTTAGCCAAGTAATGCTCTTCCATGTCGGTCGTCGAGACTCTTGTTAGTTATACTGATCTGGCAGGTTTCTGTGCCCGGGGGTCAATCCTTCGCCACCTGAAGGCAGGCAAAGAAACATACCGTATTACTACAGCAGAGGTAAACACGTGACAGTGTCCAGTCGCGGCATGCGGGGATGATTCCGAAGAAAATTCAGCCGCTGTAACAGTTGTCGGTTGTTGCCCATGAAGCCGTAGACAACATGTTAGTCTCTCAGCACAGATGACGTAGCCGAGTTGAAGAGGAATTACGCCCTTGCGCACTCCACCTTATAAGGTAATGGGGGTGTGGGTTCACCGGGCCGGGGATCAAGGGCTCGCTGGGTAAGGGGAGTTAGGGCAAGATAAAGACTGAGGCAGTACAATGGTTATTAGTAACGTGTCGCATTCGTTTTTCTTGAGGATACCTTGGCGGATACACGGTGCACACTGCCCCCAGGCCCATGCCGACGACGTTGTCGGCCGGTTGAACCAAATTCCGATCAGTCCAGTTTCCCGTCAGACCGGGGCTCCGAGCCTCCGACTGACCGGGCTCACCCATCACTGATCACTGATCAGCCAGGCAGCCAGCAGTACATACCAGCGAAGGTTGGCAGCTCTGGATCAGGCCCTGGTTCCCAAGACGCCTGTTACGTCCAGCCACATCGATCGCTCGCGCGGTGGCAAGTGCGCTCTGTACGATGCTCTGAGATGAACCCGAAGTTGTCAAAGTTCTTGCATGAGAGGTTTCGGTGTCTACACGTCCAGGGTGACTCGGATTGCCCAACCAAGCAATCAAAGCGTTAGAGGTTGCGAATCATCTGAGACTTGTCCTCGCGACCCTGTAAGGAGGGGTGGGAATGTTGATGTATTCTGTTCGTTATAGATGCCCTGTAATCTACCGCCGAAACGGGGTTTTATAGCGGGACGCCCGCACCTTCCCACCAACCCCATGGCGTTGGAGCGGGGCAGCTAATGCAGGCCCCGTGCTTACTTTTAGGTAGGTAGGTACCTTATGATGTCGTCTTGGCGGCCTGTGCCCATAAAAAAGACTCCGCCTCGCACACTCCGCTTATAGGTATAAGCGGAGTGTGCGAGGCGGAGAGGTACTGAGTAGACTCCGCCTCAATAGCTGGGCACAGCTTGGTCGGGTTGGCTTCCTGCCTTTCTGATTGGGAGACAGGTTGGCTTCCTGCCTTTCTGATTGGGAGACAGGTTGGCTTCCTGCCTTTCTGATTGGGAGACAGGACGATGCCGGGTGCAGTGGAAGGACCGCCAGGACTACTTCATTGGACAAATCCTCACCCTGCCAACGTAGAGGCAGGTATCTACAGTATATAACAGATGAGAACGGCCATCTCATGGTTCTCGAGACGGGTACTCTGTATAATCACTGAACCTGCAAACTTGAGAGATCCTGTACATTCACCAGCTCCATTTACCACCTGCTCGGGTTAGGTAACTACCGCCAGCATCATATCCTGTTCTTTCCCGCCCGTCATTGACCAAACAAGCCCTCACGAGCCTGTGGTGCGTTGAATCGAGGCTCCCTTCCCTTGAAAACAACACGAGCAACAAGGTCCAATGCGTATTTCAACCGAGGCCATCATCGCTCTTGTTGGCATCATATTGGCCCTACCGTCCGTCCTGGTCATTGCGTGGAAATGCCTTCGTCTCCGCAGAGAGGTGCCTTTGAACAGAACGAACAGTACGTACCGCAGTGCTAGCCATCGATGCACTCGCATGCAGCACGTGAAAAGGAAGATACGGTACCTTGGCTAACAGGAGGTGCACTCACTTAACTTAGGTACAGGCGAGTGGAGCCACCCCAGCGTGGAGTTGAACGAGATGGGGCAGCACCCCACCACGCCAGCCCGATCCAGTCCAGCCCGATCCAGTCCCGGCCGGACGGCGATATACATGCTCGTCGAAGGCGGCCCCTCTGCAAACCACAACATTGTCTTTTCGCATGCACCCTGCCCCGCCAATACCGGCTTCGGTACCACTGCGCCCCTAGCAGAGGCAGCAAGACCGCTCTTACTCGACGAACCCAGCTAAGGTGTTGGACACATGCCGTATGACTGGATACCTCCCTGAGCACACTACGCCGAGAAGGAGGGAATCTGATGCAGAAATAGTAGGGCTGTAACAAAAGTGGTGATATTCGGAGATGCGAGAGAGAGAGAGACAGAAGGGAAGGCTGCAGCCTGCGCTGCAGCCAGTAGCCTAATGCCACTCCCTTATCTCCTTATCGAATCTACTTCTTATCTACCAGAACGCCCGCACACAGAGGCCCCCCTCTGTGTGCATGCATCAGAATCCGAGGCAGGCTGTTAAGCGCAGACTGGGGCATCTGTATACCTTACCTTGTTCTACCTAACCTTACATAATAGGCACGTACCTGCTTAAGGTGACGTGCGGCCGAGCTGCGCCAAGATATGGCGTTGTATACGTACCTTACACGTGGTTCACACCCCATGACGCAAACCCAAGCTCCCCCTCCATAAAGACCGTACCTATGCTAGAAAGAACCCCAAATTGCTTTCCCAATCGCATGGCCTTCCGCACAAGACCGCACACGCGACTAACCATGGCCGAAGCATCGGGCATCATGACGGCATCGCGAACATGCAAAGGGACGCGATTGTTGTTCTCGGGGTCACACAGAAGGCAATCCCAGACACTGGGCGTAACCGGATGCTGGCACGAGTCGGGGATCATGCCCGAGCCTATAATCCTCATGATATCAGTACTTCAAACCATTGTGTACTGACTCGCTCGAGTCTGACAACCAGCTTCATGTTCGTAGGCCGAGGCCCAGCCAGGGCTTCAAGTGCACAGACGCGACACACCACAGATCAGCCCACGGCCGGTCACCTTCACGAGTGATAGGAAGCCAGCGAATTTGCGAAAACCACATGTATTAACAATCCTCGACGAATTAGTCCCGGCTTGTCATCAGCCAGTAGCAAAGGAGGGGGCCTGTTGTCCAGGTACCAACGAGTCGTCTCCGGCTAACGTACACTTCGTTACCCGTCAACCATTCCACCGAAGCTCGATTTCTGGACAGACGAATCACCTGCTATTCTCTCGCAGGCTTGCTCGGAAACTTGACCCAGCTTGATCCCCAGTCGGACCGCAATTGACCCGTCCGGTTCCTTATCCCTTTTCCCGTTGTCTGTCGGGAATGCCGTACGCCAAGCCAGAGACTTCGACAAGAGGAAAGAATCGCAGTGAAAAACAAGCGAAAGAGAGGATTGAATGCTGTTGATGGCCAAGACCGTACGAACGGTTGTCTGTATGCCGGGACTTTTCCCCGTTCCTCCATCCAGCGAGCTGAGCCCACTGCGGACAGAGACAAACGCGATCCCTCTATTCGCATTAAAAACCAGGGTATAACCTCGTATCGTCATCGTTCCTTCGTAAAAAGGCATAGAATCGCCCTTGATTGCCCACGACGTCGTATATGGATCGCAAAACACCAGCGAAAAGACCATGTGATACATGTCCCTAGGTCTTTCGTGCCGAAGTAGGGTATCAAACTCCTGGTTGTTCGTTCTATCCATATTGGGCCTTGAATATCAATAAAACAAGGGAAATCGCTTTCCTGAAATATTATTTGGGTTTACGCCCGCAATCAGGCGAAATACCGCGACGGGCGAGAACCCCGATTGCCGAATAAGCATGCATGGGAGAGGTCGATTTGCTTCAAGGATACTGTTGTCGGATGACTGCTTCTAATTCGTTCCAACGATATTCTGTCCAGATGCTATCGGCACGGACTTGGGGCCCACAACCGGCTTGCAGACCTAGAAGTGCAGATATATTCTGCACCGTAGGTAGCACTGAAAAAGGGTCCCCGTGATGATCGAGTCCCAGCATGCAGACGAACATCAAACTCGCGGGTTATGGCTCGCAACGCGTGCCGCGCCGCGGGACCCAGCGAGCCCAGAAGTGCGCGTACGAGTGTATTCGAAGGGGGTTTCGTCCTACTTCACCCGCTCCCTGAATTCCTTGTACTCGGCCACTCTCTTGCGGTGCTCCCTGTGGGCATCCAACCATTGCGCGTGAACTGCCTCATCCTGTTCCAGTTCGATGAGATAGTTTTGAGCGTTGTCTGTTATGCTCGTATCCGCTATCCACGGCTCTCTCATCGCCGATTTTCGTTTGTGGTGGTAAGCCTCACGGGTCGAGAAATGGAGCAAAAGCTTCTTGTTGAAGTTCTCCCATCGTTCCAGATAAGTATAGAAGTCCTGAGTGTACTTGCGGAAAGATGCTGCGTTGGGTCGAAGGCCGGCCACCCCTACCGTCGGCGGTAGTCGTGGGGCGACGGGTACAACGGGGAAGTCCAACCGCGGAGGCGGCGCAGGATGGGACTCTATCGGAATTTGCTCGGATGGTTTGCTCTCGAACGGCAAGTTCCTCTTCAGCTCGTCAAATGATTTGAGGCCAGTGGGCGGCTGCGCAAAGGGCGGGCAGTTACCCAGGTCGGACAAATTCGTCAGAAACTCTTCGGAGTCTTCCGATCCCATATTTAGCGGCTTAAGCGGATGAGCTGCTGAGGGAGCCGATGCCGGCCGCGGATTAGTAGCTTGCGTAGAAGCACCACTGGCAGCCTCTGCCTTCGGAGCGGGGTCGGGTATCTTGGAATGAACTCCATTCACATCGCCGGCTCTCCAATCCGCACGATAAGGTTCGACTGGAATATTTCGCGGCACGTTCGCCTTGGGAATCTTGAGCGTATCCGGCACGGTCTCAGCGGGGGGCGTATCGATATCCATAGCGTCGGCAGCTGCAGATCCCACGCCGGAGGAAGGTCGACGGGCTTCAGGGAATCCTTCTTCATCGTCCGAATCTACCAAGCCAGCCGTGCCTGCGGTCATCTTAACCGGCTTCGCCTTTCTAGAACCGGCGCGGCGAGTCGGGGACGCTGAAGCACTTTTGGTGGGCTGCGGCACAAAATGCTGCGAACCAATCTGCTCATTCCAGACCTCGGGCTCGAAAGTCTGCTTGGCGGGTCCTGTTGCATCTGGCATCGACGGCATCGAAGGCGTTTCGGGCACCCTGGTTCTAATGGTCGGCCGGCGAATGGGACGAGTACGCGACTGAGGTCGGGGTCGTGGGCTGGCTGAGGGCGCGTTTTCATCCACTACAGGACTACCTGCCTTGAATTGCCAACCTGCGGCAGACTCATCCTGCACAAATTGCGTGTTGATGTTATCAGCACTGGATCTGGGGAATGGCTGGCTTCCGACATTTCCGCTTGGTGCGCCGTTTTGGGCCGCAAAGTTGAAGCTAGAAGGACGAATATGGTCAGCGCAAGCCTGAGGTGTACCAGTCGCTGAAGTAGTAGAATCAAACTTGTTCACGCTGGCTCCGTTGCGCTCTTGGGTCAGTTCACTCCCAAATCTTGCTTGGTTTTCGACGAGGCGGGCAACTTCACTCCTCTGAAGCTCCTCAAGCGGTGTCAAAGGATGAGAGGCACAACGCTGGTATGCTTCACTTGAAACTCTGGCGCGAAGAATGCCAAAGATCGCGTTACCGGGACCCCAACCAACAGGCGCAAGGGAAATATCAGGTTTTGGTCGCTGCGACGAGGTATGGGATTGGTACTGGGGGAAGAAAGACGCTTTGAGGGGTTGTGAGGCATACACTGAAGGGCCCGCGCCATTGGGCTGGGCTGTCTTTGCACTGGGCATCGATGCTATTCCACTCGTCAGTACAGTAATTCATAAGAGATAGGCAAAGGACGTACCGTCATTGGAGTGGTCAGCTTGCGGCATGCTGTTGACGTCTGCTCGGGGGACAGTGCTGGGCGGGGCATCCATGTTCGGGAAAGCTGGACTTGGTTGGTGACGATCAAAAAACCGAGTATTAGCTGCACCTGAACTATTGGCCCCAGTCAAGTCGGCCGAAGAGGCTGCATTCTGGTTAGAGCTCTTGGGAGTGCTCGCACTACGAGTTCGCATGCCCGGAAAAGAGTCAGGGATATCTTGCTGGGAAGCAGCCCGCGTACTTGCTGTGCGACCCAGGCCCGGACCCTCATCAAACAAGCTTGTCTTTTCTCCCCCGGAAGTAGTGTAGGGGCTACTTTGGCGTGTCTCCGAATACCGCTTCCGTTTCATGGCTTCTGAAAGGTCATCGGCCTTGTCAGACGGAGTACGGAAGGGGTCTTGGTGGTTTTCGTCCGGGTCGGTCTCCGAGGGCGCGTAGTTCGCATCGGGGTTAAATGCAGGATGATGTCGAGTAGTCGAGTAGTTCTTATTGCTGACTGGGGGCTCATCAGCAACACCAGAGGCATGTGGGGTGAAGCCTGGCCTTCTGGTGCTTCCAAAGGATGCCTGTGCCTTTTGCTGCTGGTAAGCCGTCCGGGGAGGTACTTGCGGCCCTGCGGTTGAGGCTCGACCGTCGCGTGTTGCAGATGGTCGCGGCCTCTCAGGTGTAGGAGGAGGAGCCTTATTCCGTCCTCTCATGCTCTCCCAAGCGTCGGCTGTACTCTTCCGCGACTGATCGTCTTCTTTGGCTCCGTGCCGGGAGGAGCGCGGCATGCCGTTGGTGAAGCTCTCATATCGTTGCGCGCCTGAGGTTGGTCGCCGAGCATAGTTGTTCTTCCTGGTCGGCGGAGGCGGGTAGTTCTTGGCTGCATCCTGCCAGGGATTGCCTCGCACACCAGAGGCTGTGGGATAGCGAGAGGCTTGACGAGACCTATCGTAGTCTCTCTTTCGGGTGGGGTCACTTAAGACCTCGTGCGCGGTCTGGATGATCTGGAACTTCTCGTTGAACTCGACTTCTCTACCAGGGTTGCGATCAGGATGCGTTTTCAGTGCTGTACAGCAAAGGGTTAGCTTGCTTCTTTGAAATATAGCAAACACCACCTGCTGGACAGATGATATTGGGGACACGGGCTAGGTGGTGAACTTGCCTAGCTTTCTGAACTGCTTCTTGACGTCTTCAATAGAGGCAGTCGCGGGCAGACTGAGGTCCGCGTAGTAATCGCGGCTGTGCTTAGGCGGCATGGTTGTAGGTATTTTCAAAAGATCGACCACATGGAGGAAGAGGATTTAGGGATAGTGGCGAGGGTGCGAAGTTGCGCGGGCTGGGTATTGCTGTAGAACTGAAAGCTTGGCTTTCACGTGTGGCTGGTGCTGGGTGGGAGGTGAGACCAGACAAGCCAGGACAGCAAGTAACTTGGTGCGGCTGCTATACGCGGGGAGGGAAAAAGGTGAAGGATGTTGGTCGAGGAGAAGGTTTGGTATGTGCTGTGCGTCGAGATCAGGTCAGACCAGGTAGATCTGTTGTTGGAAGAAGGCGGAACAGAATGAGCCCTGGAGGTAGACAGGTGGCTGCGACACGGTCAGTCCAAGACCACGAGACTCGAGCGCGCGCCAGACCTTCAGACCTTCCAGAAAAGCCTGTAATGATCCGTCGCTTACCTTACCCTAGGTGCTCGGTCGGGCAGGTCGCCAAGTGATTGATCTGGGAAGGAAAACGAGAGTCAATGCATGGGTGCTGCTATACAACTTCCGATTGAGAACGGTAGCAATGGCAAAGCGCCGTGGATGGTTGGTCAGGTAAGGTATGGTACGGTGAGGTGGAAAACGGGAGGTGAGAAGTAGTTGGCGGCAGAGAAGGAGGATGATGATGATGGATGCACGCCAAGTTGTGCGTGTGCAAGTGAGCTGTACCTTGGTGGAAAGCAAGCACGCGGTTGTGCGGCGTTGCTGTGGTGCTGCGGTGCTGTTATGTTCTTGTTTAGTGCAGGCGGGCAGCCAAGTTAGGAAGTACGTACCTCACGGAGCGGCGTGGGTGTGTGGAGGGGCAGTAAAATAATGGGGCCCGACACGCTGTGGAGGGCGGCAGCCGGGCAGTTGGGCGGCTCGGACAAGGCAAACGACAGAGGCAGGCGACAGAGGCAGGCGTGTCAGCCTGTCAGGGCTGGCCAGGTCCCGTCAGGCCACCGGACCTTGGAGGCGCAGGAACTCGTCACAGATCGTGGCTCGGGTGGCTCTCTTGTCCAGAACCGTACCTAGTGCCCCCTCCAAAGGGTTTATGCTACTACCGATTTGTCCAGTTGACTGCTTGTCCCAGCTGCCTGGTTCCCTGGGTCTATGTTGCATCAACTGCCCGAGATCAACATCTGGGATCAGGGAAGGCAGGCTTCCAGGGTTCTGTGATAGAGCAGATCTCTGGGAGTGTTCTTACCCAGAACAGGCAACTTCAGAAGAGCTCTACTATTCGGGCTGTACCCCTTCCGCTATTGGGGCTGTATCCCACAATTCCCAGCTGCAAGGCCTAGTTCTCCAGCGCTCACAGCACCTATTCCACCTACCTATCTAGAAGCCCCCCGTAACATTTTTACCAGCCAGCGTATACCGTCACCTACCTTGTTTTTACACTTAACGTAGGGTTAGTTAAGGGTAAGGTTATCTTAGTATATAATCCTATTATATTGCGCAAAAAAGGCAATGCGCAAAGGAATGCGCAAAGAAATGCAAGTTATTCTGAAGCACTGCAAAAATGTATGGCGGGCAGAGCTTTGCAGATGCCAGCGGCTTGGAGTTGTGGGATACAGCCCCAATAGCGGAAGGGGTACAGCCCTAATAGTAGAGCTCCTTCAGAAAGCGAGGTAGGAAACCAGGTAGATAGAAGTCCGGAATGGGTTCCCCGGGGGCATGCAGCAGCTATCAACCTACCTTAGGGGACGAGGCACACTGGAGTCCGACTCGAGATGCGGTCTTCGATTACTTACTCGTGTTCCAACGCCCCTGGTTCGGCCATCGAATCTCCTGCATGGATACAAAGACAGCAGGTTGCTCCCAGAAGTTTCTGAAGCCCACGGTGGTTGATCGCAATATCACATGAATGTAGTAGGTGAAGTACCTAGGTAGGTAGCTAAGGTACTGTTCAATAGGCACCCAGACGATCCTCCTCGAAGTCCAGAAGAAGGCCGGCCCTAGGTACCAAGGCCTGCTACAGCGATGAAGCTGACGATGGTGTTTGTGCGTGCTTGCGCACCTGCCCAGGCACCGTGACCGGCCTAGATCCGACTCTATCAGTCTGCGACGGCGCACACGCTTACTATAAATCCGAGATGCAGCCAGGCTGCCAGGGGCTAGCGAACACTAACAGTGCCGGGGGCAAGACAGCAATCGACTAACAATGCGGATCTTGGAAGAAGAACGGAGGTGTTCCTGTGCCCAGCGGAGGTGATGGCTCAGCCTGCAGCATCGTTCGTCGTTCGAACACCTGATTACTGAAGCCCGCGTGCAGGGTGCCACGCCCAAATGTCCTCGTTGGGCCACGCACGACCTGACCTGTCGTTGTCTCACCAGTCTAGGGAGTTTAGGGTCTGCCGTGTGATGGAACAATGGGAGGAGGTGATCAATGGCATTATAACCATGGCGCCCCACCGAGGGGTCGTTGATGGTCGACCGACACCGTCACGCCCGACCCTAAACAATGACGTCAGGTAGTAAATAGTCGAGTCGAGATCGACCTCAAGCAACCTTGCCCTCTCGGAACTCTACCGACCCAGCTACACAGTACGGCCGTGCAGTGGACAACGGGAACTCGCAGTCTCCTCATCGGTTACTTACAGTACTCCGCATGCTCCTCTTTTTCTTCCCGTCACTCTGGGCCTGGTGCTCTTTTCGTCATCGGGTGTTCGTGATCAGGGACAGCCACCTGCATGTGAATTGTGACCCGACCGATGTTGAAAACGATCATTCAACGTATGTGAAACAGTCTCTTTAGTAATGCTCATACTGCCAATCGGCAGTCTTGACTCTTGCCTATTCCTGTCTCAAGACTCTTTCTTCCCTACGAGCAAAAGCAAGTATACTGGAGTGCCTAGCCTCGGCCTCCAAAAACAATAGAACGCGCCCCGACTCCTACAAATGTCTCTTGCTTCTATGCACGACAAAACCAACACCGGCCTGATGGATGCAAATGCCTTCAACTCCAACAACACATATACTCATCTTACACCATGTCGCGGCTCATCTCGTAGCTCCAGCCGCCCTCACGTCGCATCTTGTCCCGGGCCGCCAGGTCTTTGCGAATATCTTCCTCGGTCAGGCGGTCGGCACCGCTCCAGTTTGCGCTCGACGTTCGCTGGCGGAACTTCTGGAACCGCTCCTTGCTCTTGGCGAACACTTCCTCCATGTTGAGGGGGCCTGGAGGCCCAAACACCTGGAATGGATCCACGCTCTCCTGCTCCACCAGTGCTCTGTGAAGATTGGGCGAGTCGGCCCAAGCCGCCACCATTCCCTTGGGGCCCTCGTCCTCCTCCTCGTCTTCGTCGTCTGTGTTGATTTCCGGAAGCTCGATCGACTCTCCGTTCTGGAAGCGAGGCGAAGATCGTGTGCCCGATTTGGCTACCGACTTGACTGCTGCCATGCCCTGGGGCCGCCCGGGCGTCTTGTAAGCCGGCCCCGCAGCATTGGTGCTAGATGCGAACGGAATAGGTCCCTTGGATACTTGAGCCATATCCAGAGGATGGGCGGCCTTCATCTGGCTGTTGTGCTGGCTGGTCACGGTGGTCTTGAAGAGATCCCGATTGCTGTTCTGTGATGCGCTGACATAGCCAGCGGAATACATGGATTTCGCGGGCATCTCCTGTCGGGCTTGGTTAGCTTCGAGGGTCGGATTGCGTGGCAGCGGAAATACCTTTTTGAGACCAGCAGAGGGGCGAACGGGCGCCCCTTTCAGACTCGGCTGCTTCTCTCTCGGCACGCCCTCGTTGAGCTCATCCGTCATACGCATCCTCTTGGTTTCCTTAGACTGGTAGCCTGTGCCGGATCGAGACTGCGCCTGCCGGGGGCCCTGATCTTCGGCCTGATCTTGCTGCAGTGGACGTTTCATGGACGCCTTTGAGCTGCCTGCGAGAACTGTATTGACCAGACGCCCAGCCTCTTCATGTGAGCGCTGAGCAGTCGGCCCTATACGTGACGCCGGTCGCGCAGGGCCACTTTCAGACCGGCTGTAATCCGGAGGGCCATTCGGCTGGCTACGAGCAACCGGAGGCGGAGCTCGAGTCTGTTTAGCCTTCTCGAGTATAGCCTGCCTCTGGGCGTTCTTCTTCGCCTCTGCCTGAGCCGCAGCCTGCTTTCGTTCCTCCTCTCGTTGCCGCTCGATTTCCAATTTCCGTTGCTGTTCTTGGCGCCTTTCTTCTTCCTGTGCGGCTGCTCGCCTCCGCTCCAGTTCCGCCTTTGCCTCCCGCTTGCGTTGCGCTTCACGCTCTTCTTGCTCCTTCCTGCGGGCTGCGGCTTCGAGGGCCTTGGGCCGGCCTACGGACGAGGTAGAGCTCTTAAGGCTCTGTAAGGAGGGCTTGGCCATTGGAGCCTTGCTCTTACTCTGTGACTGTGACAATGTCTCGCCGAGATTCGACGACAACGCAGTGTTGGAAGGATGATATTGAGAATGTTGTGAACCCATGTTGACCCGAATCACAGTAGGCGCTTGTTTGGCCTTGCCAATTGGTTCCTTAGTCGGTCGGACGGGGCGTTTGATTTCTCTTGCCTTCGCAGCCGAAGCAGGTACGGCAGAGCGAGGAACAGATGGGGGAGGCATGGGATTGGGTGCGTCCACCATGTCGGTGTCCTCGGCAGCCTTGTCATCGGAAGATCCAGCATCAGGCACCTGCTCGCCAGCAGGTTGCTGTTGGGCCCTGCGTGGGCTCGTCCTGGTCGCTTTCGGGGCCGGGGTGGCAGCAACAGCCCTCCTCTCCTGCTCCTTCTGAGCAGCAGCTTGTTTTTCCAAAGCCGCAACTCTTTCTTGCTCTTTGCTGAAGACTCGGGCTTTCTCCCGTTCTTTCTCTCGAGCCTTCTCGAGCTTTTCCATCTGCTCGGCCATACGGCGGGCCTCTTTCGCTTCCTTGTCCTTCCGTTTCTCCTCTGCCTTCTCCTTCTCGATCGAGGCACGCGTTCGTCGACCGTCTGTCCTAGCTGGACTAGTGCTGCTTGCAATCGTTTGGGTGTTCGTGGTCTGTCGTGATAGATCTGGGTAAAGCGGTTGTTCATTCTTGCTGGAAGGGGAGGCCAGTATCTCCGTCGAGGGTGCGGCGTGGAAAGCAAACCTCGAGGTCGTAGGAGACAACAGTAAGGTTTTCCCATCCGCGCTGGCGGCAGCACTGCTAGCCAATAGACCCTTGGAACTCTTGAGAATCGAAGACAATTTGTTCTTAACTTGCTTCAAAGGGCTGTTGCCGAAGCCACGAGACGGGGACTTTGTTGGGGTCGTAGGTCGCTCTGTCTCGGGAACACTAGCCAAGGGAGGGTTCGATGCCGAAATTGCCTTCCTCAGACCGTCCTCGTCTTCAAAGCCGGAACCCGTCATGGGCAAGGCTGGGACGGAAACAGATTTGTGATGACCCAGATGGCTTGTCGTTCTTTCGGGAATCTTTGGGCGCTGTGGAGAGCTAGATTGGCTCTCACCATGTCGTTTCTTGGAAACAGCAAACTCATTGCCACTGACAGTGTCCTTTCCTGAGAATCCCTCCATCACATCGGTTGTGTGGCTCTTTGCAAGGGTGGGACGCGGACTGAAAGCGCCGGAAGCGCTATTGGATGGGACAGGAGGCTCAATCCAATCGACATCTTCGGCCCCCGTGGATGATCCAGACGGCGCGGCGGTCTTCATTGGGGGTGACTGGGCCGGTAGTTGCTCGATAGGCTGAGTAGCCGGGAAAGCAGTGGCGGACGCTTGTGCCGGCTGAGGTTCGGGATTCGACTTGGAAGTTCGAGCTGCTTGAACCTGCGGCTGTCCCAGTTTGCTAATCTGGTCCTGCAGGCGTTGGGTGTACGTCTTGTTATGCGTAACAGCATTATCCGGTACCACCTGGGTCTGCGTACCTTCCTGGTCAGGCTCATCATCAAGCTCCATATCGTCGTTCTCGTCATCCGTGAGCTCATGCCTGGTGTGACCGAGACTCTTCCCACCAGTCTGTCGACTGTAATAACTTGTTCGATGCAGATCAAGATGACTGGTTCTCGATATTCTGTTCCCAATGCTCTTGTGGGTAATAGGCTCTCGTGCAGGCAACGAGGCAAAGTTAAGGCTGCTCTTCCGGACAATCGGACGGATGGGACTCGAGCCATCAGAAGGCGATCCCGCGGGCTCTTCTGCGACAATGTCCATCGCATCTGGGTCAGACATTAGGGGTTCAGCAGTCGATTGCGCATCGTCAGGTATAGCAAAGTCGTGTGAAGTTGCGTCATGGACTGGCTCGGGCTCATCAGCTTGGAACGGCGATCCTGCTGGTGTTGTACTCTCGTGGTGAGTAAGCTTCTTCGCAGGCGGGGTTGCGGCGTTGTCGGGCTCGTCGAAGTGCTGCGAAACCGCCTGGTCTGTGAATATCTCGGCCATCGGGACAGGAGAGCGCTGCTCTGGAATAGCGTGCTCATGTCGCGTGGGAGAAAGGTGGAAGGCAACATGGTCGGCTCGTGTGGCAGCTTGGGTGCTGAATGATTGTGTAGGTTCAGCGAGTTCATCAACCTCGTCAAGATCCATCGCATCCTGCGATTGGCTTCCGTGATAGCCAGAGTCGACAATAGAGAGTGGCTGATCGGATATGGGGCGTTTGGGAGAGGTAACCTGCTTAAGGGGACTTGTGGAAGTGGTCGCCTGAGAGCGAGGGGGTTGAGGATCAGCAGCAATTTTGACTTTGGGGGTGATAGATCGGCCAGCGTTGGGCCGCGCGAAGGGATTCGGTGCGCCTTTCGGCGTGGAGGAGAAGATATCTGATAGAGGCTACGAGATGTCAGAATTGCTGGAAGCAGCGCGCGTCTGGTGCCTGTCAGTGGGCATGGGGGTAACCAACCACACGGTTCTCGGTGCCGTTTCTCCTTGCGGTTCGAGGCGTCTTGCCCCTAAGCTTTCCGGGTGTTTTGAAGATCTCAGCGACATTGCTATATCGCAGTCAGCTACGCGAGCGCGTGACAAAGGGGCGGGGGATTGCGCCAACATCTGGTTTTCGCTGAAGATGTCCGCCATGTGCTCATTCAGCCAATCGAAGTCGTTTCTGGCGGAGAAGCTGAACTCCTCGACCTCGGAGGTGGCGATCTGCGAAGCGGCAGATCTCTCGTCGATTATCCATGGCAAGGAACCGACCTGCAAGCGGGTAGCCCGTGAGCCTGCCATTGCGACAAGCCGACGAAGCGGAGTGGGCGGACGCGTCAGTTACGGGGTCGAAGTCGCGACGTATCGGCGCAAGCGCGAAAAGATGCAAAGGGGTGAGTGAAAATATGAAGAATCAGTTAGGCATTGCGCGACGGTTTGGTAGGTACAACAACAAAGCTGATTGATGATGGAGAAGAAGCACAGCTTCCGACGTCAAGAAGCAGGTGAGTTGAGGTAATGGTGTGGAATTGGGTAAGGCAGGTTGTGCGTGTGGTGGGTTGGTGCTAGATGACCTAGAGAGACCTTGGAAGCAACGAGCATCCCTGGTCTCTGATTGGTTGCTGGCTCATTCAATATAAACAAAAGAGCTTGGACCACCGTAGCTCTCCCGCTTGCCTAGGTACTTAAGTAGACAGCCGGGCTGCAGGCCCCGCCCCGGGCGTGCCTGGCAGAGGCTGACCGGCGACCGCTGACCGGCTTCCTCCGCCCCACCACTACAAAGGTCCCGAGGTCAGAGTGCAGGCAGGCAGGCTTGGCAGGTTGCTGGACCGCTGGACAACTGCTTCGCCGGGCTCGACGGCCTCTACAGCCTCTCATCTTCCTCTGGACATTCGATGAGCAAGTAGGTAAATCTTACTGGGCCTCTACCTGGACTGCTGTCCACAAATCATCCACCTGTGTTAAGAGGTAGTTACCCAGCAGATTGCAGAGACGTCACATAAGAGCGAGACTAGGTAGCATGTACAGAACTCAGGAGCATGTATTGATGTACCGAGGCAGCTGAACACCACCTCTGACAGAGTCTGTTCACCTATTCACTGTGTAGAACGGCCAGACACACTCGCAACATTGCAGGAGCCATCCGTTGCCATGATTCTCCCAGGACCCCTAGGACCCCTTGGACCCCTCGGGTCGTTGCGCCGCCCAAAAACGCCTTTAGGGTGTAAGGCCGAGACAGAATTCGGCGAGCCCATCCACATTCGCCGCGAGGATTACCCTGCGGTGCTCGTCTCGAGGTCCGCGTAGTGCAACTGGAGCTGGCGCTGTCGAAGGTGTTAGCCATGATTTCTATAACAATACTTCTTCACAGCATGACATACTCTCTCTTTGCGCCACTCGATGGTGTTCCAGATGATGTAGTAGCCCTCCTCGTGCGCACTGCTAAGAATACGAGGATGCATGATATCATCTTTGGTCAACCATATCTTCAGCTTCTTGTGCCAGCGCCATGCCCTGTTGTACCTAGCAAGAATTAGCATATACATGAGGCAAAGCAGACCAAAATTCACTGGACTTACAGCTCATGCGCGGCAAGATGCTGCTTGTAGTCTCCGGGGCAGCTGTAGAATATCCACATCAACGTCTCCTCATTAAAGTTGGTGATCTTGTTATCTAGAGGCTGCACGTTGTTGACATTGTAGCATTCCGGAAGCCGAAAATCTGGAATAGCAGGTCGGGGTGGCGCATCGTTGAAGAGTGAGTATATTTGCGGCAAGATCGGCCTGGCACAATGATTAAGTCAACAGGTTCAGGAGTCAAGTTGCGCCTCGGTTGACTCACGTGGGGGAGGTGAGGTCTATTCCCAAGGCAGTGGGATCCATCCCAGTCACCGCAGCACTGTAGTCGGGATAATTGTTCATCAAGGTGCGTAGTCCCTTGATGCCCCATTTATCTATCGAAGCCATGCCTGCTAAAGGATCATGTACCGATGACGAGTGCGTTTCCTTGTCGTCTTTCGACTTGCCCGACGGTGTATCGTTGGTCCCGATCGCACCCAAAGGATTTCGACCCTCTGACGGTTGTGCCTGATCCTGAGGTGATGATTGTGATGGCAGGTTCTCATCGCGGAAGCCGGGGGGCTTTTGACGCGGTTCATCATTGCCATTGGCACTCCTTATGTCCTGTGGCCTGGGCAAACCTGGAGGCCGGGTTAGCGTGGCAGCGCGCAAGTCAGGCTGGATGGCATACCTGGTGCGCCTGGCGCCTCTGGGGAGCGGACATCCGTCGGTCGCGTGTTAGCAGACAATGCACTCAGCAGACCATTCTCCGATCGATTGTTCTGTATCGAGCCGGGCGTCGCATTCCCCTGGCCACCGAATCCAAGGGTCGACATGAGAGAAGAGCCCCGATCCTGGCCAATCTCGCCATTTGCGTTCCTCAGACTGTTGTTGAGGGGTGGGAAGTCGTCAATGCTGTTCGGCTGTGGTTGCGATGACTGGCTCACACCTCCCTGACTGCCAAAGCGGAAGCCGCCCTGGGCAGAGTTGAGACGCGAAGAAGACGAATAATAGTCATCTTGCTGACCCTGCTGGGATACACCGGGCTGGTTCCTCTGCATATTGCCGCCCATATTCCTGGCGCCTGCGGTCGACCACAGCGATGCTGAGTTGCCGCTGGGCATCTGGGAGTTGTTCGTTAATGACGGGAACTCTCTGCTGTAAAGATTAGCAGTAAGGTTAGAGTGTTTCTGTAGATAGTTGTTTTCGAGGGGCAGTAGCGACGTGCGGACAGAAAGAGAACCACGGAAATTGGGGATACATGGATCACGACGGGGAATTGAGGAAGGTGCGTGGAGTGACAAGTGCGCATGTCGAGGCAGGGTGGGTAACAATCTGTTTACCGTGACATGGAAGGGGCAGCTGGGACAATAGCTGGTTTGGGGTTTGGTTGCAACTTTGAAGTCGCCATCGCAGGTCCGGTTGTGGACTCATACGGGCCCTGGTCAAAGCGTCGATGCGTAAACGAGTCGGATACATCGCCAGAGGTCTCAGTGAGGTCATCATCCTGGGCAGACTGCTGATTGCTGTTGGGGCCACTCGAATGCAACACCAGCCTCCGCAGCACCTTGGGTTTTCTCGACTTCATGATACCGAATGGTGCTGGCGTGCAGGATGGGTATGGGGTGTTCGGAGCAGAGAGAAAAAGCGATGGTATGCTGTACGAGCAGAGAGAAGGGGAAACCTACGAGAGGTCAAGTGGTGTTGTCGGTGTCGAGCCACTTAGGCTCTGCGCAAAACTGATGTTGCCGCCCAGTTGCCGGGACGAGGTCTGGAGTCCAGCACCGCCCATAGGTACGTTTCCGCCAAACGCCCATCCACCACTACCACTGTTGGCTAAGCGACGACAAGAGATCAGTCTATGGTCTAGCTCCATAGCACCCTCGATAGCATCTCATACCTAGCTTCCCGTTTGGTAATCGGTTCGATGGCCCGCGACCTGGTTGTTGCGGTTGTTGTTGGCCGCCAAATCCTGTTGGCATACCTCGTAACGTTGGGGGAACGGCACCTAGGAACATGGAGACATTAGCCCGGCTCGAGGGACCACTGATGTGCGCAGAGCATAGACAGCACGAGGACGGCAATTCCAGAAGGATTCGTGGCACGAAAGCCAAGCACAAGACATTATGCGATCGCTCAAAAGGACGCGGAAAGGTGGAAGGCTGGGGCCCATTCAGACAAGGCTGAGATCCGCGAAGAGCTGCGTCTCTACAAGTCCACCCCCCATGTCATCACGACCATTGGCGGCCCGGTAACATCGTGGCGCCCAGTCCATCATGATCGGGTTTACACTGCGCACGAACGAGGGCTCGACATTGGATCGCAAACGGCCACGGGGCGGGGCAAAGGGACGGGCCAGGGCGGCTGGACAGGCTGGAGAATGATGGACAGAAAGCTCAAAGGTTGGGTCAGCAGTACCTGGTCGATTCATGGCGGTGATGCCCAGGCTGAATGTGTTCTATCGTGTGTGTGTTTGGGAACACAGCGTCGTCGTCGTCGTCGTGCGGTCGATCGCAATGGTCAGGACGGCGTCGCGGAGGGAGAATATAAGGTGTTCTGATTCAGATGGTCGTCTTGCGCTCCAGGATGCTGCTATTGCGGGTGGCCTCGCGGAAAGTAAATGCCCTACCTTAGCTTAACAGAAGGTTGGCCCCACTCATGAACCACCAATCGCTTGCACTGCAGTTAGGTACCTGTAGCTTGAGGTCACCTTCAGCCTCGCTTTTATCCCCGTCTAACTCCGGCTGAACAAAGCAGACGCTCTCCATTTACACATGCTGTACACGCTTTCTACCAACCGTCCCCAACCTACATTCTGTCGAGGGCAAACCTTGGACCATTAGCGTCGCCAATAACACCCCTAGGCTTCAGGAAAGACGGCGAAAATGGACTAAGGCAGATTTGCGTACTTGGCCAACTACCGGTATAGCCGGTGTACCTAGGTAGACAGTAGAGGCTTGTCATACCTCGGCTTACCGATCCTATATCAGCAGTGTCTAGTATCGCGTAGCACCGGCAAAGGGCTCGGAATCTCAGACACAACCACGATAGCTACTTCCAATCTATGTGTACCCCCAGAGTTCTCCTCCAGCTATTCATTTCGTGGTTCAGGCGGCTGTCTTCTCCACGGCTCGCATCCTCAGCTCGGCGGTGTCGTGGTCCTTGAACTGTCGGGCGGGCACACCGGCCTCAAACAACAAATCAAGCTCTTCATATGTCCTGCCATTCGTCTCGGGCAAGCGGAAGAAAGCCCAGATGATGAGCATGGTCGAGACGGAAGAGGTGATGAGGGCTGCCTTGCCCTGGAGATTCCATTCCGTCGGGTTCTGCGATTCAACATGAATCAGCCATGGGGTCCAGGGGATTCCTCCACCCTCCAACACTCACAATGGCATATGGTGCTACGACACCGTTGATGACGTCGCATAGGTAATAGAAGATGCGGGAGAGGTTGAGGGTTTTGCTCCGAAGCTTCACAGCAGGCATCTCGGCCGCGAAGATGTATGGCAGCGGTCCCACCGTGAGGCCATACACCCCAAACCAGGCCAACAGCAGACCCTATAGGTTCCAGTCAGAAGTTGAAGTCTTCGAAGATACGCCCGAACAGTCTCACCGCCTGGCCCCATTGAACCCCCGATCCGCTCGCAAAGCCCAGCCCGCCGATGATCCACATACAAGCGGTCATGAAGGTGTAGCCACAGAGGAACGGGAGCCTTCGGCCCATTCTGTCTTGCATGTAGAAGCATATGCTTGTCGTGACGAAGGCAATCCCGTAACAACCGAGTGACAGCTTGTAGGAGTCGGTTGTTTCCAGACCAGCAGACGTGACTATGGAAACTGTGAGTAATGCGGCACTCCATACATACCTTAGGCAAGACTTACAGAAATAAGTCACGTAATTCTGCAGGATAAACCCTCCCCACGTGTGAGTCGAGTATCCCAGCGCGCAAATCTCCAGACGTCGAAGGCTGCCGTTGTGCCGATTGAAGCACTGCGGGTAGGAGGCGCCGATCCTAGCGCCATGCTCAATCTCGACAGTGCGCCGCATGAGGGCGACAGTCTATGATTTCGGTCATAAGGGGCAGGGATCCGCTAGAACTATGCACGAAAATGGAATCAACATACTTGATAGTTCTTGACCCTGGGATCGTGGACAGATAGGCGATTCAGCGCAGCTTCTGCGGCCTCGTAGCGACGTTTCCGAACGAGCCACCACGGAGACTCCGGAGCGAAGAAACAGACCTTGTGTGTTACGAATTAGCAGAAGAGCAGTGATTCGGGGCTTGGAGGCTTCGACGGACGGACGTACCACCAACAGCGGCACCGGCCACATCCATTGAAGAGCGAAAGGAATCCTGGCCGTTCCAAGTCAGGCCATACTGGATAAGAGAGCGGTCGAGTGACGAGCCACTTCCCCAGACTCACCTGAAACCCCATTGATCTGTTCGAGTTCCCATTGCTTGCAGAACGCCAGCGCCAATTAGGTGGCCGATGACCCAGCACAGATTCACGAAGGTGGTCATGACGCCCCTGAGGGCCATGGGGCAGACTTCCGTGGCGTATATGGACCCAACTGTACTAACGAGCGGACGCGAAGTAAGACGTCAGACCATGTAGGCAAGGCAAACAGGTTGGCGTGGATGCCAGACTTTACTCACTTGAAAACGCCTAGAGGTAATCCGACCAGGAGCTGGCCAGCGAACAGAACTTCGACACGCTCTGCAAAGAAGATGACGAAGTTGAAGCATATGAAAAGGCACAGTGCCGTTAGCATGACCTTCTTGCAGCCAAAACGGTCGATCAGGATACCATTGGTCTATGGGAATCGTCAGTTCCTCGACCAAGTCAGTGCCGCCGAGCTCTCGTGGTCGGACTAACGAAGAGACCCAGTATGATGCCAACTTTGCTCGCATTTGCGAGGGCACTCTGCCATTTAGCCTCGATCTGGTATTTTCCGTCGGGCAGACGAACTCCAAACGTCTTCTGAAAGGCAGGTTGCGCGTTGAAAGCCGCCATTACCTGCAGTACTGCGGATGGCGGGTGACGCATGTAAGTAACGGTTCGGTCTTCACATAGACAAGGACGACCACTTACCGTAGGACTCCATCACCAGAGCCAGCGACAGTGTGGCCGACCATATCACAGCCTTGTAGTAAAGCCTAAACGCTTTGCTCATGCTTAGCTGGTGTTCGGCCTCGTCAGCAGCTTGCGCCTCCTGCTGCACCAGCTGCATTTTGTTGGCAGTCATTTTCTCGTTCATGTCGATCGGCACGGCGCCGCTAGATAGAAAACTAATAATCACCGTGGGGAGCACTCGTCAATTTTGCGACTGGCTCGTCGACGTTTCACAAGCAGCTGCGGTGAGGAGTACCCATCGAGTAGGCCGGGCTGGGCTACGTTAGAGTGCAGCTTTTGTATCCCCATCCAGACCCATACGCTTGCCTAAGTGAATGAATACAATTTGTTTCAATGCCTGGATCCTGTTACGCAGCTGCGAATAACGGGACTCGAGGAATCGGATGATCACCAGTGTGAGGAGTCTAATGGTTGGTAGGTACCTACCTAGGAAGTATGGAGCGTCCACCTGGACGAGTATACGCAATCAACGGCTCAACTCCAACCAGAGGAAGAACATGCGACGGAAGTGCGGTAGACATGGATTACCTATACAGAGCATGAAACCAAGGCATAAGTACACAATGACTCCCTGTACTGTAATTTGGAGAGTCCCCTGAGATTGCACCGTCGTCGTCCCCTTGAATTGAAACTGGGGCGCCAATACAACCACCAACGACACACGCCACCTTAAGTGGTTGCTAGCGAAGAGGTAGCATTGAATAGTCACTACTCATGCATGAAGTCTATCAAGCCACGAATGCCTGGTCGAAATGCTACCTAGGTAGTTTTTGTCTTGTCCGTTTCCCGGTGACCTCATTGCTTGCTGATTACCTAGGTACTAAGAATACTGCATACCGGCCATTTCAGGCCCGTTTCCGTGCGTCATTGGTGGCTAAAGGACCGGTTGTTCAGCAAGAAGTACGAACCAACCCGATTCAATGGACGGGCCGTCCTACATGGCCTTAGTCGTTGACCCGGCCTATTGCGTCTTCACTTCACGCGAGTCACCAAGGGATCCGTGCAGCTACATGACGGGCATATCGATCGCCGGAATGATGTATTCATGCCTACCTTATACTCCTGGGTTCAAGCTAATCGTTTCGTGGGCACTGATTGCACATCGAGTCTCTCCTGGATAGTGATTGATATTTACTTATCGGATAGTATTTATTTCTCAAAAGAAATAATCCCTTGAAGTTTAGCAGGAGTTAAGCATCTAAGCCGCACGTGGTATCTGTTAATAATGAGAATGAGGTACTCGAAGACTCTGAATTGAAAGTCCATGTGTCAATGGGCTGAAAACCGACGCTGTCCAGATTCATAGGATCTCCGAAGCTGGAACGTACCTTGTTTGGGTCTAAACCACCAGTGCTCCTATCCTAAGTGCACCTCGACGTATCATTTGGCAAAGAAAAACGGTGCTTGCATCTATAAGTCGCCTGTCATGATCATGTAGGTGATATGCTTCTAAGTAGGCTCTCCTCGAAGTCGATATCGTGGATCGCGCGACCGATAAGTATGATCTTCCCGAGTGGCGTGAGATTCGTGCCGTCCGTAGAAAAGCCCTCTCCGTCAAGAATCTCGAAGATTTCACGGACACCCTGAACGAGTTTGACGGAGCCGTCCTCAAAAACCAGGCGGGCCTTCAGCCGATGGATCTCGACTGGTACCTTGTGGCTCTGCTCTGAGCCGGGTACCTCGCTGTCCCACAGTATCGACCGGAGCCAGACATCGACCTTGTGAAGCTGATCTTGAGACAATAGCGGCACGTTGACAGTGGCGGTGGATATGGTCTGCGCGTTTAGCACCACCCGGACTAGACAGGATATGGGGTAGTACTCACCGGGTCAAGATGGCTGTGTCCTTTGCCCACGGTGTCCAATGTTTCCACCTGGTCGTAGGCATGTAGGTCGAGTAAGACTCCTTCCAGTTGGGGAACTTCGCTTTGCTGTGTCACATGGAGCTTTGCTAGGCCATTAATGGCCTGTATACGGGCCTTGACGTTTTCGAGTTCATCCGCATCGACTAGATCCGACTTGTTGATGACAATGACATCGGCATGAGATATCTGGACGTGGGCCGTGGTCATCAGAGGGCCGTGGCCATCGTGGTCTTCATGGCCTTCGACTTTGCCAGCAGGATCGTCCAGGCTGCGCAGTATATTCTTGGCGTCGACTAGAGTGACGATGCCGTCCAAGTAGATGGTGCTGCCTAAGCCGTCATCGACCCAAAACAGGGGCGCCAGGTTGCCTGGGTCAGCCAATCCTGTTGTCTCCAGTAGAATGTAGTCGAACGCTCCCTTCTTTTCCATAAGAGACTCGATAGCGTTGACCCCAGAATCTCTGCTTCGACGTTAACATGACGGAGTGGCTCACGTAACCGAGGTTTGGTACTTCACGGAGCAGCAAATGCAGCCATTGCCAACCTCAAGCCATTCTTCTACCTGCTCGCCGCCCTTGTTCACAGTCAGAGACTTTTCAATGTCCAGCGCTGCGCGGCTAGTGTTAGCTTCCAGTTGGTGTAGTAGATTAGTAGTGGGACGTGAGACCAACAATCACCAAACTCATTCATGATCACGGCGATCCTCTTCCCATGGCGCGCAGTTAGGATGTAGTTCAGAAGCGTAGTCTTGCCGGCACCGAGATAACCTAAAGCGGATCAGACACGTATTGCCTATTTTGATACTAAGTACCTAAGGTAGGTAGTGACGGGCTTTACCGGTGACGATGGTGATGGGCACTTTCACCAGGCTTTCCTGTTCGGAGCCAGGCTCAGCCCCAACCAGCGGGGGGGGTGCATCCTCGTCGATGTCCATTATAAGCAAGCAAGAACAGAGCTCGATGATGTCTTTTTCTGTTCGTGCAGAGGCGTGAGTTGTATGTGGTCTGGTCTTATGCTGGATTACATGCCAAGCGCCTGTGAGGGTGGGAAAGCGACGTCAAGTCGAGACGGGAAGCGGGTTGGCAGGGCAGGCATGGCGCTCGGATAATTGCATCCAGGGGTGGTTGACGGTAGACGGTCGACGGTCGACGGTCGACGCAGGGGCGGGCGGGTACCTGGTTAGCGCGCCGGCTTTCAGTCGCTGGCCTTACAGAGACAGCTCCATCCATCCCAACCCAGTTAAACCAACCATCTCCCAGTGCCACGGCGACGGCACCTCCTCCAAACAAAAACCGAAGCAGGCCCCCCCCCCCCAACAACCTGTCCGAGAGCAAACACGTCGCCGGCCATGTCGCTGACGCAAGGCTCTCCGAGACTGCCCAGTCCGCCGCCTCCTGCCGAGATCCAGATCGGCCCAAAGTCACCGGGTCTGGGCACCACCGCGAACCGTCAAGCGCAGGAGATGGAGCAGAGCGTCGCCGACGCGAACGCGAAGCGGCGCATACACCCGGGCACCAAGTCCGAGGACATGGCTGCTGGCCCTCCGCTGGTTCCCCTGAACGAGGTTGGTACTATTCGCGCCGCCCTTCTTTTCACTTCTCGAGTCCCAGCACAGCAAGCACGATACTGACTGGACTGGCCTGGATCTGCAGCTCGACTCGGCCTTCCAGTTGCAAGAACACCTGGCAGCTTTGCATTACTTCCATACCGCCCACGGCACGACGCCCATCAACCGTGCCACCGCCGCTCAGCTCACCCAGCCTCCCCCCGGCATCGATCGCACCCTGTGGCTCTATGAGCTTTGTCGCTTTCTGATCGCCCAGTGCAACAGCCTGATCGTCGGCTTCCTCTTCGACTCCCCTCCCTGTTCCTCCTCAACCTGTCCCGAAATGCGCGCTTCCGAGTGGCAGTTTCTGTGCGCTGTTCACGACCAGCCCAAAAGCTGCTGCGCCATTGACTACTGTTGCCACACCCTCGACTGGGCTGCCAACGTCGTCACAAACCCAAAGCTCTTCCCCAGCAGATTCGTTGTCGTATCCGACACCCACGATAAGAACACGGGGTTGAAGAACCTGGTCAATGTTTTCCGCCGACTACACCGCATATTTGCGCATGCCTGGTTCCAGCACAGAGGCGTGTTCTGGTCGGTTGAGGCTCAGACAGGCCTGTACGCTTTCTTTAAGACAGTATGCGACATGTACGACCTCCTACCCCTGGAGAACTACAAGCTGCCCCCCGAGGCCGAAGGCTTAGAACCCAATCCTGCGGAAAAGGAGGACAAGAAGCCGGCCGTTACTGCGATTGCGAAACCGCCCTTGCAGTCCAATGACAGTTTCGAGAATGACGATGAGCGCCAGAGTCTCCTCGCTCGTAGAAGCAGTACGACGAGACACTCGAGCCGACCATCTACCGGCAGTTCTGTCACGACCGTCATCGAGGAACGAGAAGACGAGAACTCGGATGTCACCAAGAAGTTCCAGGGCATGCACATCTCGGCACCCGACACGGTAGAGGAGGAGTCCGAGGTCGAAGTACCAGTCATTGTTGAAGATGGGGTTGTGGAAAAGTCTGATAATTCCGAGACAATCACCGAAGTCAGTCAGCCTTCAGAGCCGACCACTGATGTGCAGCCCCGTGGCGTCGAGGTAGGAGTTCACGAAGCTGCGCCAGAAGACACAGAGGGCAACGAGCAAGAGGTGGGAAATGTGCAGGAAGCGCCTCTGCTGGGCAGTGAAATGACAGGAGATACCAAGGACGAGCAAAGCGGAGAGAAACAACCGGAGAAGGAAGACCATCATGATGCAGCCGACCCGCCAAGTGTCGAACCCAAGGCTTCTGATTCCACGCCTAGCGAGTCCGCGCCTAGCGAGTCAACGCCTGACGAGTCCACGTCTAACGAGTCCATGCCTGGCGAGTCCATACCGGAGGCAGTCGAGAATGCAGAAACCTCAGAAACCTCGAAGATGGACTCTACAGATGGCGCGGCCGAGACGCAAGCAAGTGAGTCCACAGAGTCAACTTCAGAGAAGGCCACCTTGGAGTAGGAGCCCGGAGCCGGAATGGAGGACCTGGAAGAAATCGAAGATGACGACTCCGACGCCGATCTATCAGGCGTGGACGACGCCTTGCACCGCGGGCGCCACATGGTACAGCGCCTGCGCCTGCGCCGCACTCGTAGGCGCACCAGCTCATTCCATCACGAGGAGGATGAGGACTTCGAGATGCTCGACGAGGCACACCTGAACGCGATTCTCGAGCGTACGCGCATAGCTCACGGGTGGCCCCTCGCGACGCCGCCTGTTGCCGACAGGTCGGGAACAGCCCCGCATGATACTCACGACCCCTGAGCCAGCACCTTCGGCGCGATCGGTGATGACAAGAATGGGCGGGTGACCGTTGTATTACTTAAGTATTGATTATAATGACGAGGCCAGGCTGCGGACGCAGTAGGTAGACGCTTCTGTGCTGTAATACTATGATATGGGCCGATAACCTTCTATCGCTAAGGTACCTAACCTAATACCCAGACTCCATGTGCCAGAACCAACCATCGTCGCTCGCATGTTTATCGTTTGGTTTTGTGGATTCACTGCAGTTCAGCCAACATCTATGTGCCCATGTTACAATTACTGAACCTTGGGGGTGGGACTTCGTCAAGGCAGGCTTGAGCCTCGACGACCATTTGAGCCCCCTCCCTCCTCGCGCCTGTTCTGTTTCGGTGCAATATACATGAACGCTCGAGACGCTCTTCGGCCAAGGGTATAGATGTCCAAAAAGCAATAGCAATTAGGTGGTAGGCCAATTCCCCGATGGCAGACAAGATAGATAGTATGCTAGTTACGACTAAGGAAATACGAGAAAACTTCGCCGGCCCGTGCTTGCCCCTTTTTTCGAATTCCAACCCCCTTCATGTGCGCCGAAACGTGGAGTAGCCCATTTTGTCTATTCCTAGAAGAATGAGCATTAAATGCATGCCGTTAAGCGCTACAAGGCAATCGAATGCAAACGCCGCCATCTTGATGCGGTATTAGAAAGTGTATAGGGACGAGCGGCGTCCGTGGGGTAGTTGCAGTAGGTAGATCTCGTGCCGAGGTTGGTAAGCTGGGCTAACAGCACCCAACACTGCTACTCAGCCGTTTCACACTGCGAGAGTGTAAAGTAAAGTCAATGGTAGGAGGCAGTATCGAATGGTTGATTGGTTTGTTGGTGGAAACGCGGTGCTTCGCTTGCAGCCGCAGTTAATATCAAAGGCGGTACTTGATTCGAGGAACGCCGTATGCCGACAGTGTGCGATATTGGGGGGATCTGTGACCAGGTTCGAAGCGCCGAGAGGGCGGATCACCGGCGGCTCGAGGTCCAGCCGCCCGTAATGCATTATTCGGGACGAGGCGTGAAGGTCTCGCATGCGGTCAAGCCGACTGCGACTGTTCATGGAGAGGGCGTACACCTAAGATTCATGCAACTTTCTTCATGCAAGACGAGAGGCCCATATGATTTGTCGTCCTTGCTCCGAATGCCTTCCTCGAGCGACCTCACGCGTCGATGTTTGGATCTGAAACCCCACGATCGACACTCAAACCTCATCGTTCATCTGATATCTCGGGTACGTGGGTGGGCAAAGGTGTACATGGGTAGCAGAACCCGGGCGAGTGTCCAAAGGACGGCTGCAGGGTGTGGCAGTCGTCCGTCATGCCTGCTTGCCTGCATTGCATGAACAGCTTGGGGAGTCGTCTCCGTGCTCCTCCCCTGGTCCAGCCCTGCAGCAGCGTCACATCTCGGCTCGGCTTCCATGCCGAAGTCCTTTCGCCGCATCGAAGGACGTCCCATGTTTCAGACCCTGGTTCCTCCCGACCTCACCACCAGAACCAGCAGCTTTCTGCTACGGGTTCCCATACTCAGTTGGTGCTGCTGTCCCAGTCGGTCTGGTCAAGCCGCATCTTGGCGAAGATTGCGCTCATCTCTCGGAGGTTCTCTGTCTCGGGCGTGCCCGGGCTGCCATTCCTCTCCTCCGCAAACGCGCGGATGCTTCGAATGATAGGGTGCAACCCTTCGTCATTGGGTAGCCACCAGTGGTAACACGAAGGATCACGAAAGATTTCGGCCATGCGCGCTCGCATAGTAACCGGAAATACGTATCTGCGTGCAGAAAGGGCCATGTGTCAGCTTGTGTCGCCCATGAGAGCTACAGAACGACGGTTTGACTTACCCTAGTGCCTCAAGAAGCGCGTACTTCCTCCTGATCCAAGTGTGGTGCTTCTCGTCCCGGGGCACGAAAAGAGCTGCGATGGCCAAGCAAGCTTGGGTTGTAACCAGGGCGCCATTGGGTGTTGAGGGCCACAACTCTATGCTTTCGAATAGTTCGCAGATCGTAAGTGCCAACTCCCTCAGTTCATCCGACGGTTGTTGGAGCAGTGTGGGCGATTCTTGGCTTTTGTGCATCACCAAGATGGAGTGCCATTCTACCATTAGGATTGTCATCTGGAAGAGGGGAAAGTTGTATAGGTATCTTGACTTGCGGGGGTCCACAATGTTGCTGTCGCTGGCCTGGTCACTGTGGGCGAAGTCAGACACCAGATATTTCGGGTCCGTTATGGCCGGGTCGAGATTCTCCTTCCATCGACAGAGCTGATCCGTGATATGGGCATGCTCGCTCGCGAACACGTCTCGCGGGATCTCGCCCCGTCCCCCTCGGGCGTACAGGATCGACATATCCACGGATATCAGGCGCAGAGCTGCAGCATGCGCTTCGATCTTCCAGACAAGGCTGCTTGGGTCTCCATCCGCCTGTCTCTGGCTGAAATCTACGGCAGCCGAGAGCCACATCCTGGGTAGCGTAGTTTCGAATCCAGCCATCATTGCCACAAAGACATCGAACCTGGCGTACCAAGTGAGTAATATCCGGGTCGTTGGCTGCTCCATTATCGTCTCGGGTGTGAAGAGCCCCGTTAGGATTTCGAGTGCTGCTTTCTGATGCCCCATAAGGTTTACCCAGTCCCCGAGATATTCCTGGCATTGAATTAGACGCGACTTCGGCAGTTGAACAGTTTCTGGACGCTTACCTCGATAGTAGCAAGTTGAAGGATAGTCACCAGTGTTGCGGTGTTCCGCCTCTCGCCTCTCTTGAGGCAACTAAGGAGCAGTGTGACACTCTTGTTATAATATCGCAGGAAGTCGTGGATCTTTCCCTTGGGGTTCTCAATAGTACGCTGATACGCCGAGAAACCCACTACAGCATAAAGCAAGGCATCGTTGCCGCTCTGCACTGCTAGACTTGGCAGGGTGACTCCGAAGAAGTCGTCGGGATCGTTCACCATGCAGTAGCTGTAGTGCGTAATATGCTCACAGTAGTACCCTAGGTAGGCTTGTAAATCTCCAGGCAGATGTGACCAGTCGGGACGGGACGAGTTAGGTGCGAACGCTTGGTCGGAGGCGTGGAAAGTCGTGGAGAAGCTCGTAGCCGTACCACTCGAGAGAGCTGGTGAAGCGCTTTGGGCGCCGTCCAGAGACGGTGTTTCGGAGTTCTGTCGTGCTGCTGCTCTTCTTAAGTTGAGACTCGAAAGCGTGCTTACTCGCCGCAACTTGCCATGGGATTTTGTTGGACGTAAACTTGCTTCTCCGGGGCCCTCGACATCGATTATCGGTTCGAGTTTTGTGTCTCTGTCTGATTCCTCGAGCTCCTCCACTGAAGATTCTGGACTTGTTGCTTGGCTCGTCGACGCGGCGTCCCTCGGTTGCCCTGCAACGGACGTGCCTTTCGTTGAAGGAGCTTCAGGGTAAACACATTCTCTCTTCCCTTTGCGACAACCTGTGACAGTTAGCAGAGTAGTGTAAAACCAGAGGCGCACGGCTTACGATCACAAATCGGATGAGTCTCATCGCACTGTGAACAGAGTCAGCGACTACGGCCCAACGCCACCGGAAGTTGATACATACCTTAACCCTCCGACTGCGACAGGTATAGCAGCCAGACCGAGTACGACGGTGTTTGACCGTGTCCATGCCTGGCGTCGATTTTTTCCGGGTTCGGTTGCCTGGAGCTCTTGGGGCCTGGAACATGATCGGGTCGGGAAAGCCAGTGAAGTAGCCCAGGCTTTGGTAAGGGTTAGGTACAGGAGTTCCAACGTGTCCTAGTTGAGAAGGACCGCCCTGGTGCGAAAATGGCGCCTCGTGAGAATTGGAATTCGATGACGCGCCTGCGCCCGCCATGTTTGACGGGTAAGGTTGATAGTAGTTGCTCATAGCAGGAATGTATGAGGAAGCCTCTGGCTATTCGAATCGGAGTAAGGGTATGGGTGGACGCAGAACGTTTCCTATCCCATGCTTCTATACAGCGGTTGAGTGGCTGGGCGTAAAATTAGATAGACCTGGTGAAGCTAGTGATAGGTCACAGAGTTTCTTGTAGGTAAGGCGAGAGGCGCCAGTGGAGGTATGCGCCAAACCGACAAATAGGATAACCCGGGCGGCAGTCGTTAAGCTGAGCTAGGGTCGGCTTGCTCAGTCGGATTTGTCGATCAGATCGTTGGTCATTCGCGGGAAGGTGTCCTCAGCTTGGAAAGGAGCAGGAAAGAAGATCTCCTTTCGACCAAGGCGTCCGTGGTGTGACTTGACGTGGATTGTCTAAGCTGATGAACGTCGTCGTCCTGTGTTAGGCGATGAAGCGGCTCGTCGAGGACGCCCAACGGGAGTAGTCTTCGCGCGTGTGAACGATTGCTACCACTCCAGGTACAAGGAGGGAGATCTACTCTAACTTTCGAGTCAGATTTCATAGACCGGAAATTCGAAGAAGACAAGTATCCGATAACCGGCGAGACGCAGTGGTGTGCCCTCTTGCAACCTCTTGAGCTATGGCGACTCGAGAGCAGAGGAAGGGTTATGAGATGGGAGAACCCCTTGTGGGGTTCTTGCGCTTCACTGTGCAGGACTCTCAAGTGTAAAGCCAGCCTATGAGGAGCAAACTCTCTGAGGATCTGCTGACGGGATAGGGCAGAAGCTATAGCGGGGCGTTGATATGCGGTGGGAGAGCAAGGAGGCGCGGGCCAGCTATCGCAACCCAAGCACGCGAAAGTTGTGACTTGGGGTCCGGTGGCTGCGTTGAGATCCGGGCAGCCAGGGAGAGAGGGTGTGGTGCAAGCAGAAGCTTTCAACGCTGTACTCTGAGTAGGAGTGGCTTCGAAATTGTAGCCGTGAATGATGCCGCCGAATCCGCGGAATCCTCGGTGGTGCTGTTGGTGGTTATTATGCCAGCTCAGCTACTTCTGGTATGATCCGACGGACTTGATACAGCCATCGGCAGCGGAGATCGATCTGGGCCAGCGAATTTCAGGGTCCACGCGAACGAGGGGATCCCCTAGTAGCTCCGATTCATTAGAATGGAAGCGGCAAGAAAGTCCGGGCCTGAGTGGGCGTGCCCTGGTTGGCAAAGGGTAGATCTTGGAGGTCTAGTAGCAAGCTATACGTCAAGTTTCGAGAATTTTTAGAAGATGGTCGACCCCTGTTGCCGACGAGCTATGCCGTGGAATATGCTACCTGCTCGGCCTTTGAACCCAGGGTAGGGTTGTCCCCTGTGCAGTCTGAATTCGTGATGCTGGGCTTCTTAATACTGTCGAGTCCCGGTACGTCTCTCAGGGGTGGGTTATGGGATCGTCCATCGAGCTGAGACGGCCCGCTAGAACAAGAACAACAGCCCGCGGGTGTGTTCGGCTCGGGGGGGTGTGCGAACCCAGTGCCCTGGGAAGTACAGTACGCAATAAACGTTGTTCCGTCTGTGTAGATCAGGTCAGTGATTGCTACCACAGGGGTTGTCTCCAGCTAGAATATATGCAGCTACAGAGTTAGGTGATGGAGAATTGCCTTCGGGTATGTAGTGACATGGAGCCAAGTTCTGAACCTCGTCCACACGCTTGCTATACCGGCTCTGTCTCTGTCAAGCACCGTCGATAATTGGAGGAGCCTTCACCATGGAAAGACTCACGAGAGATGGATGGCACCTTTGGTCTTGAAAGACGGTACGGAGCTGAGATAAGGCTACCGCAAGTCAGACAATCAGACATGGGTCTTCCTTCATATTCATGGGTGTTACCCAGGAGACCAGGATCTCGGACTTGTGGGGAACTGGGGATACACACCTACCAAGCCTACCTACCTGAAAGTAGGTGCTTCTGGGCAAGATCCTGTCACGCAATTTGACCAACGGTGGCTAGTAACAGGACGCCTCGATCTGTCGACTTTCAAGGTAGGTAGGCAAGGTAGGTCAACGACGTAGAGACCAAGACGTAGTTAGGAAGCGCAGGCGTTAGATGCCCCCGAAAGCCTGGGAATCACAGTCACCAAGGATGATTCGACTATGAGCGAAGTGACGAGCATGGGGGCTTCGTGTCAGTCCGTATGGTTGGTGGCGCGCGAATGGATATTACGGCCAGGTCGGGGAGAAAAGCACTGGCAGTGACTACAGTTTCCGTACTGCATGCTGAGTTGAATCGGGAGCAACCCCCCTTGGAGAGCTTTCCAGTGAAGATTGGCCTATATGTCGAAGCCTACGTGCGGTTGGCCATTTTAGCGGTGCTGGCCAGGTACCGAGATGACTGGTCAAAATCTGATGGCTGTCCTGGGCCCGGTGTCTCGTCCCGGCAAAAGGCTTTCTGGGTTGGGGCAGCGATGCTACGGTACGGAGTACCATTTTGGCTGCAAAACATGTGAATGGTTTGGACGTTGGTCCGACGAACGCTACTGAAAACCCGTTGGGCCGCGCCGATTGGATCCATGCGAGTTCCAGGGGGGCCCGGTGAGTCTGTACGGATAGAGAGAGAGGGAGAGAGGGAGAAGCACGGACCAAGAGGTCACGATAGCTCCCTGACGAGGGCGACCGAGGATGTGAGTTCCGAGGCGGCGGGATGGCAGGACGGGGCGCTTGACGATGGGTTTCGATCAGATTGAAGGAGCACCGCAGTAGCGCCAGACGGCATCTTGGGACGGAGTGCGTCGTGAGGCTCCTCTCAACAGACGTTTCGCACGACAGATGCCAGAATCATGTGAAGCGTGATGCTCGTTCCCAGAAGCCGGATACAAGGGTTCCCAGGCCTTTCAGGAGTCGGCATCTCGACCGGGTCACAGTGCCGAACTGCAACACAGTACGGGTGCTGAGTCCTGACTAGCCTACTAAGGTAGGTAGGTAGGTATGACAGTCACGCACCACGATGACCCCGAATAGGCGTAGAAGGATGACGCTAGGGCGCCGTAGGTCCGTCATGTTAATAGCAGTCCGCAACGACAGGGATGTTGCGGCCGGGGGAGGAGATCCAGTCTTGCGGTCTTCGTGTTCGATATAGCTACCTTACCCATACCGGTACCACGTCGTGTACTTCCCCGATAAGTGCCCAGGTAGGCCTACATAATAGGAACCAGAGAAGCACAGCTGTATCTGCCTTTCAAGTTGTATCTGCTTGGGTAAGTTGGTTTCTCTGCAGTCCGTACTCTGTACTCCGTTCTCCGTTCTCCGTGCTTCGCGCTGGTTAATAGTCCCCGGGGCAGAGGTCCGGCGCGCGAAGAAGCGGTAGACCGACGGTAGCCCTGCAGAAAGGCAGCCCGTGAACGCTGTGGAACCAGACGAGGGGACGAGGCGCCGCAAGTCAGGTTGGCATCTGGAACCGCAGGAGACCGCTGGGCAGGTTGGCAGGCTGGCGGTCAAGCACGGTAGGTAAGTAGGTATCTTAGCTGGTGGGCCGTGGTTGAAGCTGTCGCATCCGTTCATCTGAACTTCCGGCATGGCGTCCGACAGAGGATGGGCGCCGGCAGGTACCTGTGGGCTGTATGACAACACCGCCGGTACGTTTCTGCAGTCAAGGCCGCCGAAGGAGGCCGCAGAGTACATGTACATATACATGACACATTGTACATGACGCATCGTGCATCAAACATCGCACACCACCTAATCACTCAGTACTTACCTATACCGCTCCTGCACAGCGCGAGGAACGATCAACGGCACACTCACGGAGTCACAGCTGACCCTGGCAGGCCTGACAGGCAATAGTCCCGGAGCCGCGAACCGCAGCACGATGCCCTGCCGGCTCGAAGCCGGAGGCTTGCGGTGGGCCTGCGATGCAGACGGGTCGACGGCAACCTTAGCTGCAAATAGAAGGATTGCGCACAGGGAGGACAACAGGCAGAGTGGACAGGCACGAAGAACTGCGAGTAACGGCAGCGTGACAGATGGACCGTGGAGACTGGCAGGCACTCACGACCTCCCATTGCGTGTCGCCTGTCACGCGCGTCGGCAGCGGGTAACAGGTTGGCATGGTCGGCTTGGTTGGCAGGCAATTCCTCCGGATCCGTACAGTACTTCCTACCTCAGGCGGGGACTATCTGGTGCAGTGGGAAACCCCCCAATGCACGTGGGTTGAGGGCACCGACGTGTTCCTGCCCTTGGTACGAAGTACGGAGTACCTTACCTCCCTAGCAACCCTAGCCTTAGCGGCTCCCGAGGTCAGTGGCACAGCGGCTTCCCAAACCTTAATAACTCGCCTTAACCAATTGCGCTACGCCTGCTGACTCACCAACTACTTAATCAAAATCAATGAGCCCTGGCGGACGGGATCCTTCCCTTGCAGCAACTCCTCTTTCTCCATACCCAAAGACCGCGAACCGCAAAACCACAGGCCACTTGCATCTCTTCCCGTACACTCCGCCAGGTGGATAGTCTGATCATCACTGAGGCACGATGGCCTGTCGATCCGAAAGCAGGCAGGCAGGATAGGGTACTCCACGCCCGGACGACTGCACCCAAGATCTGCACAAGGCAAGGCATCGCGTCGCCCTGGGGGCCTGGCTTGTCTGATGCCCCCTTCTTCTCCCGGCCTGCTGTAAAAGGCAGAGCATAAGACCCGGGGACGCCTTCCATCATGCTCCACCACCAAACTCCCATCGCAATCGTACGAGACGGCCTTGTTCGGCCGCTCTCTCTGCAGGAAAGGCTTGCCATCACAGTGCCGGGTTTCATAAGGCCATCTGCTCGACATTTTGAAAAACTGCTTCACCTGAGACCCGTCCCGGCCGCCTGCTTCATGCCATCATCACTTGTTGGATGGCCGTCTCCTCTTGACGTATCCGTTGTGTTTATTCCCAGCTTAACTGGGACAACGCATGAGGCTGTCACTTAATTCCAGTCATTACGAGTCTCTTGTACCGCGCTTCACCTACGGACTTCTTTTCCGCGGCCGCCCGCAGATGTGTCAGCAAATACTACCAAACCCCGTCCACGTCTCTTTTGCGATCGTCAAGGCAAGACTGGGCCTTCAGGTGAGTGGGACTTGCGAATGAACGCTCACCGTCTTATAATTACCAGCTTCGCAGTCCGTGCCTTCTCCAACAACGCCCCACCGGCTAGCAACAGCATGCGACATTGCCTGGTGTGGATGATAGTGCCAAATGGGCTCTGTCAACAGCCAGCTATTTCCCAACGGGAACCGGTCCTAACGCGAATGCAACGACGGCTAACTCCAGCGGATACCGCGAGCGCTTGGTTGTCGCTTTTGGGTGTGATGGAAGGTAATCGGGCCATGTGATTATTAGCCTTGTGAAATGACATGGACTATACCGCATCCATTATAGCTGCCACTCTGCCTACGCGCTAAGACCTGGAAACTAGAGCGTCGCATCATGGCACGGCAGCAGTATTCTAGACTAAATAACCTATGTAACCCTATGGAACCTCGAGTCTGTTTTCAACACTACCTACTGATGCTCGGAAAAGAGGACCCTCATGTGAGTTTAATCTCGTCGTACTGGCTTACCCGTAGAGGTTGCGACAGCAGTTCCACATCACACGCGACGACATCCGGCGGCGGCACCTTGTCATCGGGCACTTCCAAGGTCTATGAACAGCTAGAGATTGCCATTCTCGATGGGAAATTGAACGCCACCTGCCCGGCAAGGAGGTCGACTCGCCTTTGATTACTCTGCAGGCCAGAGGTTACGTTCGGTATAAACTACCTACCTAACCTACAATTGCACAGTATATCCCGTACCTGTTGCCTGTGGTCTGGGAAGTCGAATGATTTGATCTGTCATGTGGAGAAGATTCACTTCAGTCTCCAGCACCATCGACTCCAGAACTTTGCTCCGAGTGAAGTCCCCGGGCGAGTTGCGAAGGCTGCAGCTGTTTGGGGCCGTGGCCACTTTTATTTAGATTGGATCAGGCTGGATCTGGACTTTTCGAGAATGGGGAAGCCCCCAGTTCGCGAACTGGCCCAGGGACGAACCCATCTTGCCATCCACCTTCACGTTACATATTAAGCACACCTGACTACACCACAATCCTTATACGACTTGAGCCGACCAGCCTCACCTAAATCGCGCATAGGGCCTGGCACGCTGCACTATGGAGATTCGAGGCAATATCGCGAGACCCGTGGTTGCGTGCTGCTAAGCTTAATCGGGCTCAGGACGCGGCGGCGGCGGTGGCGGCGACAGCAACAGCATCGCCAACATCTCTCGCGAACATCCCTCGCGCATCCTGGTCTCCTGGGCTCTGCGGAACATGCCGTCAGTTCTATACTCTTCATGTACATCGAGACCCTCAAGAGTCAAGACCCTGGAGTACTGTAACCCAAGGTAGGCAGGCAAGGCAAGGCAAGGCAAGGCAAGGCAAGGCAAGGGAGGTAGCTCTTCGTCTCTCTTCGTCCCTCTTCGTCCCTTCTCGGAGGATTGCATCAAACGCGATGAGGCTCGTTCCGTCACAAATCCCTGCCATACTACTTACCCCTCCAGCCCCGGCCGCAATGGTCATGCAGGGCGCTTTCGCATTGATGAGAGAGCCCAAAGCTGTCGACTCAGGACTGTGAGCTTTTCTCAATTGGTGACCGCTGATCGAGACAGCTCCCCCAGGCAGTTATGACGATACCGAACGAGACGGCTGCCGGCCCCTGACCCTGATCCCTGGCCCTCCAGAGTCGAGAGCCAGTCAACAGGCGGGCCAAGCTGGTGCAATATCCCAGAACTCTGGTATGGGTTCCTCCCCCACGTCACCTGTCATGAAGCCTGTCAACGACTTCACGACTATGTATCTGCCAGTCGCCAGTGCCTCAGATGCCTCCCGGGTCCAGCTTTCCAGCTCGGCGCATGAAGACGTTGGCGCCATCGTGACCCGGCCTCTTCCAGCAGACCTGGCAAGCCTGGCTTACGAAGAGGCGCCGGAGGATCGCCAGCTCCACCCAACGGCATCGTGAAGATCCGAAGCCTGCGTGTCTCGCGAGAGCTGGGAAGTGAGACGACAAAAGCGATCGCGGACCAAGGGACCACCCCACTACGGCCCGGAGAGCGCGGCAATACTGGTACGTACTACCGAGTACCTACCGTACCCTAGGTACGACTTGCGAGAGTCGGGCAAGACTCGCAATTCATTCGGTTTATTTTTACTGGAATCACTCACCCGGTTGCCCCTAGCAAGTCCGCGGCAACGCGCTGGAGGCGTTGCGACGTACGGGTACGGGTACGGGGTTGCGCTGGAAAGCAAAACTTCCGTCGTCCACTTGCATTTCGTCTCCCCCCCACACCCACGCGTCCACACGTGTTCAGCACGGTCAAAGCGCCGGTACCTTACATTAGCTGGTAGGTTACCTAGTAGTCGTCCCGACATCTCCGACAGGGGCCACAGTACGGTACGGAAGAGATGGGATGAAATGATGGCGAGGATGATAAGACGAAAAAGACCCTGGATTCCACTCTCGCGTGTCGCAATCAAGCAATGGCCTCACCGCTTCGATTCGTCTGCTTGCTGGCTTACTTGCTTGCTTGCTTGCTTGCTTGCTTGCTTGCCGTGCACTCAACTAACTTAGGTGGACTGGCGCGCATCCACGCATCCACGCATCCACGCATCCACGCATCTCGAACGAAGCACGACCTAATCTAGCCGATTTAACCAGATTGTGCTACCGACCACGCCGAGGAGAAAGTCGCTCTGCTTGCCGGTGGCTATTCATGAGGGCCATCATGAACTTGCCAACGTAACAACGACCGGCGAAATCTGGTGAAGCCCGGCGTTGATAGCTTGTCAATTGGTGCGCAGTGGGTGGCACCAGTGTTACCTCCGCAACGTGCAGTCGGCATAGCCGTCCGCTCTTCAGGCTCAACATCGACTGTCTTCATTTTCCCCGATCCCTGAGCTGCACGTCAGACAAGAGCACTCTCTTGCAGGAGCGACGAGGCCAATGGTATCGATCACCCAAGCCAGAACGCATGTCCCGGCTGTGTCGGTAGCTTCGTCCGGCCTGGTCCGGATGGGACTTCTGCTCGACCTCAGTACCTTTAGAGGTATTGCCGAGGTAAATCTGTCCTCCAGGACAGGTCAAATGGATAGGCAGGAGCTTTTACTGCTTTTGGAATGCGAATGCCTTCACCCGTACCGGTAACCGGCATGCGTTGCCATGCGTGGGCTTCTCGGCCATGGTTCCATTTACAGCGCAATTTCAGAACGGCAGCGTTCTAGTGCAGGTGTATTGTAGTATTTCCTGGCAATGGCTTTGATGATTGAATCATGAAGAGACCCCGGCGCGTATGATCGCAGTGCACCCGCAACCTAGGCTTGCAGCACAATCTGGTCGTGGTCGCCGTCGCAAATTATGGCCATGGACATCCACGGTCACGGCAAATCGAGGGAGTCAACATGCTAATTAAGCCGATGCGGCCCATCAGTAAGGCATCCCAAGTAAGTACCTAAGGTACTTAACCAGCTGCAGCTGTCAGCGCTGCAGGATGCACGTGACTAAGCACGTGCACACGGGGTACCCCTGATTTGTTTCTTCAACGTCTCAAATGTTTGCAGCATCTTACGACGCCAGCTTCCCGTCGCAATCCTTTGGGGCACCTCAGTTTCGCTCTCTTTGCAACTTGATCTTCTCATACCTATTTTGTCTTCTATATGAGTTCCCAGGCGATCATTGCACATCAGATCATCGGCCTTTCGGCAGCAGGTACCTACTGGCTTAAGTACTTACTTGGAGACGAGAGCGAAATCAGCGGGAGCTACCTTACCTTACTCACCAACCAATCAACATCCTGATCATCTCCACTCCTCTTATTCCCGAGACTCAGCCGGTGCAGGCGCCTCTCGACCTCCCTTTTCACATTGCGGAAGTTGGGCAAAATGAGCCAAAGTCTGCTGGAGCAGTGGAATCTGGACCTCGCTTCCATTTCCTTGCTTGCCGTTACGATCTGCGCTTTCCTCATCCCCGTTATCCTCATCTTACCGCCAGTAGGAGGAGTCCGCCAGAGTGACGCACTGCTCCAGACACACACAAAAGCCGCCGTCAAGAGCTCGAAGAGCGGACTTCGAAACCAGCATGCCTCACAGCATACGCCTCAGGCCGGCCAGCCGCCCAAGGTCCAGAGCTTGGTCGTCTATCCGGTCAAGTCTTGCAGGGGCGTTGAGGTGACCAGGAGCAGGATATTCCCCCAGGGCTTCGAACACGACCGCTTGTTCATGTTTGGCCAGCTCAAGAGCCCGTTTCCCGTCTCCTTGGACGCCAGCGAGACGGAGAAGAACGAGCACAAGTGGGAGTTCGTCACCCAGCGACAGTTTCCCCGTTTGGCAACCGTCAAGGTGGATCTATGGCTCCCTGACGAGATGAAGTTGCGCAAGCAGTCCATGAGGACCAACGAGGCGTTCATCATCATGAGCTTCCCCTGCAAGGAGGATGGTTGGCGTGGCCTCATATCCTCAATAGGCGCCAAACTCAGCAGGGGACTTTCTGCTGAACCTGAAAAGGAGATACTGCTACCGGTGAACTTCCCCTCCGAAGCTGAGATCAAGCGGAATGGCTACACGTTCGAGGTGATTCGGATCTGGAAGGAGACAGTCACTGCTCTGAATATGGAGGCAGAGCTGCCCGAAGAGTTGCGCCGCTATCTTGGCGTGAGCAATAAATTGGCTCTATTCCGGGTTGATCCGGCGAGGCTGCGCGAGGTCTACAGATGCGCGCCGCGAAAAGACGAGGCCGGCTACCAGCCTGTTACAGGCTTTCAAGATGCTGTCAGTACTCCTTTGACGTGTAGCATGCGGCATGCATTCCCTGGACTCTAGGGTATACGAAGCTGGAGTTACTAACGAGAGCTTTCTAGTACCCGCTTCACCTGATGACCCTGAATAGCTTGCAAGCGTTCAGTTCCGAGCTGGCAAAGGAGGACAAGCTTCAGGAACTCGATGTGCTTAGATTCCGCCCCAACATTATACGTGAGGATCTTACTCAAGGGATGGATGAGCCCGAGCGCTAACCAGCATTCTAGTCTCCGGTGCGCAACCTTACGACGAGGAAACATGGAAACAAGTCCGGTTCAAGCCGGGATCCTCGGGTCTGTACAACGACGTCAGATTCCACGTGTCTTGCAGAACAGTCAGGTATGTGGGTCTTGAATAAATGAACCGCTCTTGAGCCTCTTCTTTCTTTCTGCATGCCCCTGCCCCTGCCTATATCAACTCCCGAAGTATGGCGTCCCTAATATGAGACCCGGCCTATATCAATTTCCCCTACTCGACCATTGTTTCTTCCTGGCCATATCACCAACCATAAACAACTGCCTTATGGCAAGCTTATGATTACATATACCCCATCGAGAGGCTCAATGTCACAGCTTGCCGTTTGCACAGACCCCCAAGCATTCAATACTCTACCCATCCCTCCCTTCCCAATAACGCATACAGCTATCCGGCCACCGCCGCTAACCCTTCCATGCGCAGATGCAAGATGCCGAACGTGGACCAGGTCACTGGCGCACGGCATGGGAGTCAGCCGGACAAGTCACTAAGAGCGCAACGGGCCGTGGACCCGGGCGCGCCGCTACTTGGGTGCCTGGGCATGCAACTGACGCCTCTGTTCGAGGAAGGACTACGCGAAGAGGACCGCGATGGCTGGGTTTCTGTTGGCATGACCGTCGATGTCGAGGAGAGGGGCGAGCATGTGTACATCAAGCAGTAAGGGATTGGTCAATCACGCTCGACCTTGGTAGGTATATATACACGAAAAACGAACCTATATCAGAGCTACAACCGGGTTGAAATAGACATAGAGGCAAATACAGGGACCGAAGATAATGCATCCGAGCACCAGGTCGACGCAAAGACCTAAACAAGGTGCATAATGTTTCTCGCATTGCCATTGGCACAGGGTTGTTCGTGCGGCCTTGGGGGGGGCTTATGTGTAACGTGAAACAGCAGGCAAGCTTAAGATAAGTCATCCGGATGGATGCATGGCCTCGACTCAGCTACTTAGGGGCAGCGCACACGTTTACGTTCTTGTGGAACCGGTGGAATGGGACGCAGGACGAAGATCCAGCAGGTAGAAGAACTTGGAGATATGGGATGAGTCCAGAAAGACAGACCGCGAGGCAAACTCGTATATGTCCGTAGACTCAATTTGATTCTGAACGTAGAACAGCAGCCGAAAAAAGAAGTCCCTTAAGCTGACCGGTATCAAACCAAACATCGCGATGTGTCGACATAACGGAGGCTGGCCCCGCGGCGCGACCGCAGCACCGCTCACAAGGCGTTTCCCAGAAATCCGCCAATACCGTATGATGCCGTCCATCCGTCCGTCGTCGCCCATCAATTTACATACACATGTGCCATGACATTACTAACGTGGCGTCAAGAATCATGTACTCATCATCATCCGCGGGTCGGTGGTCGTATGAACTCCGCCTGCACCGCCGTATGCAGACTTCGCCGTCCAGACAGACTGGGTAGACCCGAAGCTCCACCGAGTCGGGGCTGAGAGGGAGAGGGAGAGGGAGAGGGAGAAGAAGTAGTGGAGGTAGACAAGGCAGTCGAAGCTAAAAGGCCCCCGCCTGTCCGCCCGGCGCTCTACTACTTGAAGTCGGCGGCGGTGAGGGCCTGGACCATGGAGGTACCCTCGGAGAAGCGGGTGCGGAAGATGCGGTTGGCGTTCTGGAACATGCCGTCTTTGAGGGAGACGACGATGAACTGGGAGCCCTTGAAGCGCGTCTTGATCAGGCGGCCGATGTTCTGCGTGTGCGACAGATCCAGCGCCGCGTCTACCTCGTCCAGGATGTACATCGGCGCCGGCTTGAACTGCAGAAGCGCCATGATGAGCGAGAGGGCTACGAGCGATCTGGAAGGCTGGCGTTAGCAAGTGAAGCAGAGGAGCGGAAGAGAAGACGTCGGGACTCACCGTTGACCACCACTCAGCTCGGTCAAGCTCTGCTTCCACACCTTACCCAGGCACACCTTGACCTCCAAACCTTCGTTGATAGTCTTGCCTTCAGGCGGGTCCAGTTTCGCGAAACTACCGCCCGGGAGCAACTCGGAGAAGATGTTGCCGAAGTCGCCGTTGACCTTCTTCCACGTCTGCAGGAGCGCTTTCTTCTTGTAGTCGTCGAGGCTGATGATGGTCTCTTCGATCTTGCGCTTGTCGCGGATGACCGTCTTCATCATCTGCTTGAGGCCAACCTCCTTCTTCTCCACGCTGTCGATCATGTTCATGACCTTGGGGTTGATCTTCTTCTTCATGCCTTGGAAGCGCTCGGTGAGGTTCTTGAGTGTGGACTTGCACTCGGCAATGTTCTGACCCTTGAAGTCGTATGGGGTGCCGGTGCGACCGAAGTTGTCCTTCTCATCAGCAATCCACTCGTGCTCCTCCTCCATGTGCGCTACCGTCTGAACCGCGTTCTGCTGTTCCTTGTTGAACTTGTCGACCTGGTGACCAAGCTTCTGCATTTCCAGACCTTCCTCGGCGATACGGGCATTTTTGGACCGGGTCGCATCCTCTAACGCACGCAGCTCGTCGTCAAAGCCTGTAAGCTTAGCTCGCTCATCATCCAGCTCAGCTTGAGCGGTGTCGTGGGTATCTTGTACTTTCGACTGCTGTTTGACAAGCTCCTCGATCTCCTCCTGCTGCGACTTGATGGCAAGCTCAACTTCCAGGAGCTGCTCCCGGGCTGCAGCAAGATCACCAGACACCTGTTCAGAGTCGAGCTGGGCGCTTTGGAGCTCCTTCTGGATGGACTTGACCGTACCCGAGTTTTTGGCTAATGTTGCCCGTAGCTTGTCAAGGGAGGCCTGGAGCTCGACGAGCTTTGAGTCTTTGTTGTTCTCAAAATCCGCCATGTCTTTCTCTATCCTCTTCACGTCTGCGCTAGCTTCCGCTTGCCGTTTCTTGGCCTCGGCGCTATCGTTTTTGAGCTGTGCGATATTCTCCTTCATATTTTCCACCTCCTGGATGATGGATGATGAAGAGTTGCCGCTGATCTGTTCCTCCGCAAGCTTGATTTCGTGGGCCTTCAGGTCCAATTCCTGCTTGATCTTGCGTGCTTGGTCGAGTTTCGATTTCTCCCGGGCCATGTTCGCTTGCAGATCCCGGAGAGACCCCTCCGCTTCCATCAGCTGACGGTTGATCTCGTTCAGCTTTTGGAGTGTGACTAGGACACCGCTTGACTTTGGCGCGCTGCCTCCAGATAGTGTACCTGAGGGGTCATAGGAATCACCTTCCAAGGTGATACTACGCATCTGTACGTTGGGATCAAACGTAACCCTCTTTGCAGACTCGGCGTCCTGGCAAACGAGGGTGTTGCCAAAGACAAACTTCATAGCTGCCGACACCTCATCATCGTAGCCAACCAGCGACAACGCTAGGTCGACTTTGCCCGGTGCGATATTTTGCGCCGTGGCTATTCTCTGTGCGGACGCCTTGAATGCGGTGATCTTGTTCAAAGGAATGATGGTGACTCTCTTCCGCAATTTCCCCCCTTTTAAGAGCTGTGTACCGGTGACCTCGCTGTCGACGACTACATTGTAGAGGCGACCGCCAGCACAGATCTCCAGTGCCGTACCCGCCTTGGTATGCTCCTTGTCGAGGGTGAACAGCTGTGCGACCAAGCCTTTGACTTTGGATCGGTCGAAATTCGGCGTAGGATCGGCATAGTTGAAGTCGATGTTGGCGACTCTACGCTTGAGAGCATCTGCTTCCTGTCGCAATCCGCGAATGGACTGCTGTAAGGCGGATTCTTGCTTGTACATGTCTTGTTCCTGGCCAGGCTCGAACCCAAGCTTGGCCAGCTGGGCCTCGAGTTTCTGCGATTGCGCTTTCAGACCTTCTAGATCCTGCAAAAGCCCTGCATTCTGCTGCTTGGCCTTCTTCGCGCGAGGCTCCTCTTCCTTGATGCGTTTTTCAAGGTGGGCGATCTTGATTTTTGCTTGCTCTTGCTCGGTCGCGGCAGCGGCCACTCGGTTTCGTGCGTCTTGCAATTGGCCCTGGTAGCCACTTTCCTGTCCTTCCTTGGATGCGACACCGGTCTGTAATGTTTGGAGCAGTTCCTCCTTGGATTCGGCCTCTTGGCTTTGTCTCTCATTCTCCTCCTTCGCGGAGTCGTACTTAGACTTCATCTCTTCATAGGCCTTCGTCTTCTCTTCCAAAGTTGCCTCGAGCTCCGCCACATTCTTCTGGACCGAGGTCTTCCGTTCCTCTTCCTCTGCTTTGCTGGACTTCTTCAGGTCCATCACCGTAGCGAGTCTCACAAGCTCGTTGGAGTGCTTCTTGACTGAGTCTTCCAAAGCTTGCGCTTTACCGCCCTTCTTGAGTTCCTTGTCTCGCTCTGCCCTTACTCGCTTTACATCTTCCTCGAGGTGGGATATTTCGCTTTTGAGTCTTGCGGCTGAATCTTCGAGGTCCTTCTGCCTTTGCTTTTTGTTTCCAAGATCGGATGCGGATTGTTGCAATCGTTCTTGGTACTTGATGTAGTCATGTGCGACTACTACCCTCGTCAACCTCTCCAAGTCATTCTGTGTTTGTTGGAAATCCAAGAACGCGCGTTTCTCCGTCCGTAGCTTCTCGAGTTTAGGCTCGATCTCTTCGCGTAGCAGATCCTTGATCTCTTGCAGCTTCATCTCTTTCTTCGCCATGGTCTTAAGCGCCTTGTCTCTTCGGTCCTCGAACATCCTTGTGCCAGCGGCTTCCTCGATCATTGCCAGAATCTCCACCGCCTTCATGTTCAACACCTTGGTGATTCGACCCTGCATAATCAAGAAGTTCGGGTTGTTGATGTTCAACTGGACGGATTGGAACAGGTTTTGGACGGTTTGTTGTTGTGCTCGGTGGCCATTGATCAGATACTTCGAGGTTCCTCCAAGGACGATCTGCCGCGTAACGCTGATGGTGGCATATTCTTCGAAACCGATGGGCGACTTCTCTTTGTCTTTGTTGTCGAATACGATGGTAACGCTTGCTTTCGTGACACCCGCTTGTCCGCGCTTGTAAATCAGATCCTGTGGATAGTCTTTAGCTCTTGCAACCTGACGTGCTCACGTCCCAGGGGTTTCCCATACCTGCAAGTTCTGCGCCCGAACCGTGGTCATGTTCGTGATACCGAGGACGAAGCAAATGGCATCCAGGATGTTGGATTTACCACTACCGTTCAAACCGGTAATCGAGTTGAAGCTCTCGTCCCTACGCGACATTAGTTACGCAATGAGCGGCATGCGATTGTCGCTGTTTACTCACCATCCCGAAATCACTGTCCGCACTGCATACGATTTGAAGCCCTTGGCTGAGTTAGTATTAATCAGTCGGAGCGCTAGATCTGTACCTACGTCTATGACAACCTCCGTGACCCTCATATTGGCGAGTGCGACGGTAGAAGCGTCGCATATGTGATGATGGTTCAGTGCTGAGGGTCCTTGAGATGTTCGTTGCTGCGCGTGCTCAGAATGCGAAAGTCAACAAAACAAATCGCGGGGGGCACGAGCCACAGCTGCCCACTTCCCTCCATGGAACCCGACGGGCAGCCCAGCCCGCTCAACCGCTCTTGCCCAGGCGGTCCCAAGGGCTCCCTCTCTCTGCGGGTGGGGCACTGAAACGAGCCTTGGGCAGTGGGCTGACGGTCTGGCGTGCAGCCGGAAGCCAGCTGGCGGAATTCTGCCGTCGGCCTGTCGTCCCCCACCCAGCTGCACCATTCTGCCACCCCTCTCCGCCTTCTGGGAGCTATATATTTCCCGCTCGCCTCCCAGGCTTTGGTATTTTTTCCTTTCCTCTTTAGCTCTCTTTGCCTTTTGGCTTAGATCAAGTGTAGTATCTGTTCTTTTCAGTTTAATCTCTGAAAGAGTCCTACTTGGACTCAATCGTGATTATTCTAATTTTTGCCCATCGGGTGTGGTCCTCTGTGCTTGCGCATGACCGCGCCCACCGTGTCCCTGGTATTACACTGCCTCCAGGTGACGCGAATCAGTTGTTTTCATTGCCAGCTCTGGCTTGCCCAGGGCTGTGAGGAAGACATGATTTCCGTGGCAGCCATGCCACGTAACCGCAGAACTGCTGATCCTGTCGAGCATTCCTTACTCCTGTTGCTCTGTTTCGCTGGCCCGAATCTCGTTGATGTCCTAATTTGCTGGTGGTTGAGTAGATGAATGTAGCCAGCTGCTGACGATTGAGGCCTCGGTGATGCCAACACATTCACCAGAAGGTAAACTCGAGAAGGATGACACGTGTCTGTACCTCGGTGTAGCACACGAAGACTACTTATCTGTCCATGCCATTTCACGAGTTGCGTCGCGTCGTTTATCACTGTTGATTCTGGTACGAGCAGATTGGCCAGAAGTTCGGGTACTCGCGATATACTGATAAATTCCGTTTGATGCATCGACTCGGCCGGCTCCTTGACTCCCTGCAACTCACCGCGCGCACATCCCAACGTCATCCTAGAACTCAACCTGGATCCCAACATAGGGTAGTTGATATAACTCCTCGTGGCCTGAAGCAGCTGTTGTATTGCCTGTACTCTTGCCAATAATTTCCAAACCACCCAGAGATCCCGACCTGATTCGAGCGAGCGAAGAAGCAAGCGAAAAGCCCCGGACGATGGCGGACGAACAGGTGTCCCTCACCTCACTGATCCTGATCGTGGTCCTCGGCGGCCTGATCATCCGCTACCTTTTCTTCCCTTCTGCAGTACCCGTCACGCGGCCGCCTAGGGATGCGCAGTCTGCGTCACGAGCGCGCGAGGCCGCTGTCGAACGCGTGCAGCAGATGTTCCCGCACCTAGACCGACGGACCATCCTGTGGGATCTGCAACGCAGTGGCGGCAACATCGCGGCAACCACCGAGAGGATTCTGACCGGCCGCTTGCAAACCGTGCGTACCTCCTCGCTCTTCTTTGCCGTCCTGCTTTTGGGGACTTAATTCTATAGCTGTGTGGTTCCCAGAGCATCTGTCTCAGGTTTGCACCATTGATTTTGTCCGTGCCCAATGCTAACATTTGCCTGTGCCATTCAGCCCCCGATTACATTCCAGCCACCCCCACCTCCAACACCATCGCCTGCCGCCGCATCGTCGGCTTTCAAGGCGCCCACAAAACCACCTGAGCCGGACTTGATCACTCGTTACAGGCTTCAGAGCAAGATCGGAGAGACGACCCCTGTGTCCGAGGAAGCGCCCGTAAGCGCCACAACAACGGGATCGAAATCCAAGGCTTGGAGCGCGAACCGCGACGAGCGCCAAGCGGCCTTGCAGAGACGACGAGATGAGATGATCCTCGCCGCGCGGCGCAAGATGGAGGAGAAGATGGCGGCTGAGAAGGCGGCTGGAACAGCATGACGGCAGTGAGGCTGTATACATATTAAGAGTGGGAGCGCGACGGCGTCCAGCAACAAGAAGATGTATATTCTGGGTCATTCTTGGCCAACGGCGCTTTGGTCTATGGCATCACATCGCCTTGTCGTGTCTGTAATATCCAACCCCTCAATACCAATTACCAATTGAGACGACTGGCTAACAATCGAAATCTCGAAGCCGCGGCTGTGTGTTCCAACTTCGAGCATCAAACCTGCGGGGCATTGTGACGGGTCGAAGAGGCAGGCAAACCCATTCTCACGTGTGCATCATATGTGTTCATGGTTTCAAGTTCAATTGCTAGTACAACATGATTAGGGGACCCCCTTCAAGCCCGAGCCCGATTGTTCATAATACCGAAACGCTGTGCACCGTCTATCCGTCAATACTGATTATAGAATCCATGTACAAAAACGCCATTCCGTGATCTCACAATCTCTTTCGCGCGAGAAGTCAGCGCCTCTTCTGGTCGATCATGACCAGACCGTGGCCGATACCGTCCTGAATGCCGGCGGTGACGCTTTCGGCGGTCCAGGCGGCAAGATCGGAAACGAGGCGGCCGACCCAACCGTCGCTCATCTCACAGATCTTGGCACTGAGCACGACGCTGTGGCGACCAACGGCGGTAGCGAGGACGAAGCCGCGCGACACCAGCTGCTGTGAGAAGTGGTACTGACGCTCGTACTGCGCGCCAACGCGTACCGCGCTCGCCGTCGCCGTCAATACGAGGTGCACGACCATCAGTAGGCCGGCCACCAGACCCGCCACCGCGCTCTGCAGAAACGTGCCTCGCATCCGCAGCAGCCGCCACGCGCTTTCGCCCTCCTGGCCTCCTTGTCGGTGGTGCGACCCCGCCGTAACCGCCGGCGCGCCGCTGCTCTCGGTGGTTGCAGCTTCGAAATGCGCGCACGGCTTCGGCAACGCGCGCCGGAGCACGGTGCTTTCATGTTCGTCTAGGTCGTCTGGCAGCGCCTGAAGCATATAAGCGAGGCCGTCGATGTAGCTTTTCCGCGCAAAGTCGGCGTCGTCCTTCTCCGCGAACGCTGAACGCTGCATGTGGGAGCCTGCCAGGAGCCTGTCAGCCACCCATGGTCGTCCCGGCTGTGGATAGGGGGAGGCGCAAATGCGCATACGTACCCTGGTTCGCGTATCTCCAGTTGATACCGCAGGAGAAATCCGGGTGGAAATATCGATCCTGCACTTGCACTTCGAGATCTTGCGCAGCCCCGGGTTGGGCTCGCCGCCCTGGCAAGCTGCGCGGCGTTGGCTCGTAGGATGGCGGCAACTCAACCACTGCCTTTTCGTCGTTGCTCGTGGTCGGTACGTCTGTTGTGGTGACCCTCGATTCTTGGCCGTCGCCTTGAGCTGGCGCACTACGCCACCGGCCTGACGGCAAGATAGACAAGCTGGCAGAACGACCGAACGACGGGAGGGTAGACAAACGCGACTGGACCGAAGTAGGCAGAAAACTGAAAGCGACAATGAGCCTGTCTTGCTGCTCCATGATGACGATTCCCTCGTTCTCCCTTGACAATATTCAGCTGAAGCGGCCTTTTAAGATGATGCGGACAATAGGAGTAAAGAGCGTCGTAGCGTCGTCACGGGTGATGGCAGCGCTCGCGATTGAGCGCAGGCAATGTGCAGGCTTTGCTTTGGCAGTTGGTAGATGTGAAGTCGAATATGTTACATCTCGGACCTCATGAGTCGGAGCTGGACGGAGGAAGCCCAGGCACGGCACCAAACCTTCTTTAAAGTGACTGGACGAAACTCTATTGCGGAAGCGTGAGCGCAGATTATAGGCTTATGAGTCCCAACCGCGGGCAGGTTCCAAGCTTGACGGTTGGTAACAAGGTGCCTGTCCTTCCAAGGTCCACACAGCCATAGCTCGAGTAATGCAGGTAATGATGCAGGTAATGCATCAAGGAGTGTCTGGCATGGCCGCAAGTAACCAGGTAAGGGGCGGCAGCTTTCGCATGTGAAGAAGGCCGGCGGCTGCAAGCCCACGACCTGCGCCGCCGGTTGAGCATACGGCAAGGGACTACTACCTACTTTACTTATTAGGTCCTTGATGCATACGCCGGTGTTGACAAGCGGCGGGCGTCGCGTACGGTGAGTGGCTTGCATGAAGACGCCAGCTCACCGCAAAGGAAACGAGAGAGCCAGCGGAAGGGTTGCTCATGATCCAAATCCAAGGCGTAGCTTCCACCTTGCCTTACCTTCATACTGACGTGCATGCATGGCCCTCATTGGCACTTCGGCCTGTCAGGCCGACCATCTGCCGCGCACAGAAGCAGAGAGACTGGCGAGATGGGCAATTCCAGGTTGTGGGAGAGATGCGAAGAAAATAGAAGAGATGGAGCTGACGGTCCAGATCAGATTGGAGGTAGCTTTATTCTCCCCCGTTACATCGTGGATTGCTGAGTAGGCTGATTGGCCCAGCGTAGGGTTAGCTAGGGTTAGTTTAGGGTCAGGGTTATGGATAGGGTAAGGTGTTTACTGTATATGGTATCGTTGGGGGAGAATAAAAGCACCTTCAGATTGGCTAGAAGTTTCAAGTGGACCGCCACCTGATCGACACTACCCTGTGGAGTAGATAAGAGTTAGCTGATCAAGGATCCCTGACAACCCTGAAAATATGCCTTATCGATTGGACTGGGCTCGAAAATTTCGTTATCGCGATGCTGTTGCTTAGGTTCTGCGCCTTCTCGCGCCGCGACCTCGTCCAGCTTTTCTGCCTTCTGCTTCACCATCTTCTCCCCTCCCCATTCCCTTTTTCTCCCACTCTGAGTCTTGCCGCCGCCGCAATGTTCAAGACTTCCATCCTGCGGCAGGCCCGGCTGGCCCCTGTCGCCCGCCGTCAGTTTTCCCTACTGTCTTCGCGGCATCTCCGCGTGCCCTCGCTTGCCGCTTCCGCCGGCCAGAGGTCGTCGCATGCCACCTCCTGGTCCTCTCCCCTCAAGCAAATTGCAGTGCGCCTGTACTCTGCTGAAACCGCGCAAGAGGTTCGCGAGAATCGAGATGAGGAGTTTGCGAGCCCTCCATCAGCACCCGTCTCTCGCTTCCCGGACCTGTCTCAACTCGGCGTCCACCCAAGCATTGTCGATGCTCTGGCCAAGGGTATGGGCTATGATGCGATGACGGAAGTCCAATCTTTGACCATCAACCCGGCTCTCAAGGGAGTCGATCTGTAAGTGTTCCGCTCCTGCTCGTTGATGCTTCGAGGAGCGCTTGTAACGGTACACTGACTTATTGCTGTAGTGTCGCCCAAGCCAAAACCGGTACAGGAAAAACTCTGGCTTTCTTAGTGCCGCTTCTCCAGCGTATCCTGCTCGCCGATCCGGAACTTGCTTCATTGAAGTCGCGACGACAAGCCTCTGTATCAGACATTCGGGCCGTCATAGTCTCCCCGACGCGTGAGCTCGCTGAGCAGATCGGCGTTGAGGCTAGGAAGGTCGTAAAGAACACCGGTATCGTTGTCCAGACAGCCGTGGGAGGCACAAGGAAAAGGGAATCCCTGTTCCAAATGCAGCGTCAAGGCTGCCATGTCCTGGTCGCCACGCCTGGCCGCCTCCAGGACCTCCTTTCCGACCCTCGAGCCGGCGTCGCCGCACCGAACTTGCAGGCCTTCGTTCTCGACGAGGCTGACCGCATGCTCGACGTTGGTTTTGCCCCGGAAATCGAAAACATCCTGAAGCTGCTGCCCTCAAGGCAGCAGGCGGATCGCCAGACGCTACTATTCTCCGCCACGATTCCTCGCAACGTTGTTCAACTTGCCAAGAGTATGGTCAAGACCGACAACTTTGAATTCATCCAGACTATCAAGGAAGATGATGTCCCCACTCATCACAGAGTGCCGCAGCATGTCGTCGCTACCAGAAGCTACGCTAACTGGTTCCCGGCTGTCTTGGAGATAATACAGAAAGGCATAGAGAAGTCCCAATCCGATCCTGAAGCCCCGCCCTTCAAGGCCATGGTCTTCTTCAGCAACACAGCTACCGTAACGTACGCTGCCCAGGTATTCAAGAAGACTCTACACGACCGACATGATCCTGCTACCGGCAGGCCACCTTTCGTTCTCGAGATTCACTCGAAGCTTACCCAAGGACAGCGCACATGGACCGCTGAGAAGTTTCGGAAAGCTCGCGACTCCTCCATTCTCTTCACATCGGACGTCACTGCGAGAGGAATGGACTTCCCTGGCGTGACACACGTCATTCAAGTTGGTCTGCCACCGGATTCCGACCAATATATTCACCGTGTTGGCCGTACAGGTCGCGCTGGCAAAGAAGGCGAAGGATACCTCATCCTTTCCGAGAACGAGGTGCCGGAAGCTCGGTCGCGTCTCGCCGGGATCCCGATAAAACCCATCTTGACTATCGAGGCTGCTCAGCATGACGCCGTCGCGGACCAATCGTCCCCGATCACATCCAAATATTTTGATCCTCTTATAAACGCCTACCAAAGTCTTGACCCTGAGCTGTTTGAAAGCGTATACCACTCGCTTGTGAGCCAGAAATATGGCCGACGGCTTCAAGCCGCAGACGTGGTAGAAGATCTCAACGCCTGGAGCAAAGCCCAGGGTCGAGAGAGACCCCCGGCTATTTCCCAGAGTTCGGCGAGAAATCGTGGCTTGTTACGTATACCTGGTCTCCAACTTCGGGGCCGGGGAGCTACTGATTCCAGCCGTCCCGCTAGTACAACGTTTGAGGATCCGTTCGACAGCACGTTCTCCAGCAGATCGGGTTCCAGCGGTCGGAGTTTCAATGATCGGGGTTCCAGTGGCCGAGGAGGTTTCGGTTCCAGGGACCGAGGTGGTTCTGGCGGCTTCGGTTCCAGGGACCGAGGTGGTTCTGGCGGCTTCGGCTCCAGGGACCGAGGTGGCTTCGGCTCCAGGGACCGAGGTGGCTCCGGTGGCTACGGTTCCGGTGGCTACGGTTCCAGGGGCCGAGGAGGTTCCGGATCCGGTGGCTTTGGTTCCAGGGGCCGAGGAGGCTTCAGCTCCGGAGGGCGGGGCGGACAGTACGGCTCGCGCGATGGGGGCTCACGATCTTCATTCTAGGCCATGATGACTTTCGTGTGCCATTATACCCAAGCTCGTGTGGTTCTTCTCCCGGTTCGAAACGTTTCGCATTCAGATTCCGATGGACAGATCTCGAGTCACAGGCAAGATGTAGGATAGCCGGATCACTCGAGAAAGCGATCGAACACTCGGAGGTTCTGAAAAGCCTTCCTGTTCTTGAGCGAGTATGCATGTTGCGGAGACTTCCGGTTTAGGGCAGATCGGTAATCGGCGTTAGGAGGGCTCACCAAACTTGTTCAAGCCGGAAATCTCTACTTTGCGAGGTTGATGATGTATTTATAGTGTAAAGATGCTCGTAACGAGTCACGCTGCAAAAGCTCTGAAAAGTACCTGAAACGTCCATCAACAATGACCTCGTAGTCGTGTCGCTTACTGTTGGCAGTTCCAGACTGCAAAGCAATCGTGGATATGTCCGGGTGCGGCAGTTACCGGTCCCTCGGTACCCAATCAACAACCCCTTGCATAAAATGTCCAACGCCTTTCCTGGCAGAAGCTTGTCTAAACCACAGCCGCAGCTCTTTCTCGTGTGAGTATCCAGCATTGCTCGTGACTGCATTGCTCGTGACTGGAAAAAGTTACACGTGAAGTGTTATGGTTTAAGCCAACTCTCCCCGGTTCTTTATGTACTCATATTTCTCGATGGTACATGAACTGCTCAGACTCTACCGTGTTCTAGAGCATAACCATGCGAGCAGTCACTCTGACCTTTTTCGCCCATCGTTTCGGTCCAATGATTGACTAGACTATCGCCAATGGATCAGGAGCTAGGCCACTACTTTCCAACCCCCATGTATATCAAAGGCGATAATCAAATGTTGGCCTGATAGATACCTTCGATCTCTGCCTTCTGCGCTTCCCGGAACTGCTGCCTGTCCTCCTTGGAAGCATTGTATGCAACAGCCGCTTTGTTTATCGGGTTCTCTTCGCTTTTCTTAAACTCCGTCGAAATCCGGCCTAGCATCTGGTCGCGGTTCAGGCCTTTACCGCTGCCATCCGCGCGCATCTCCTGCAACCGTCTCTCGGAGAAGGCACGCCATGCCGCTCCTACCCTCTTTTCCGGGTGTCGTTCGATCTTTGCACTGGAGGGGGCATCCAAACCGGTGATTTTAAGAGCATCATCGATGTTGCTGGCCTCGAGTGCAGGAGCTTTGTTGTCATCGAGTTGACTCAAGTCGAGGCCACGGTTGGTCTTCTTGGCGGCGGTCTTGCTGTTCTTCGGAGCGGCGCGACTGGGTAGACTGTTCTCCTCTTCGGCACGAAGGGCCTCTTTTTCGGCCTTCTTCCGGGCTTGCTCGGCCTTCTTTTCGGCTTCGGCTTCTCTGCGAAGCGGTCAGCATTGCGAGCACGAGGGGACAGGCAGAAGGGGATAGCGACTTACTTTTTGGAAGTGTTCTTCGCTCCGTCCTTCCACTTAGTGGCTTCGAGATCAGCGAGCTTCTTGTCCTCGGCGGCTCTCTTGGCACCTGCAGCCTCGGCTTTCTGGGCCTGGCGTGCCTGGCCAGGACCCTTCTTCTGGGACTCGTCTTTCTTTCTGGCCATGGTGTCCCCTGAGCTGTCGTGCAAGGTATATCAGAAGAGATGCGCGTCTACCTGGTTTGTCTTTTGGCGTGTCGGAGGGGGCGAAGCTGCAAGTCAAAAAGAAGAGAACCTGTACGTTGGTCGATTGCAAGCGTTTGAAGATGATGGTGGGGTCATTACGCATTAGTACCTTACTGGAGAGGAGAGGTGCTGGGCTACGGTACCTACCTACTGGAGAAGGGCAAGTCTGCTAATGCTAACAAGGCTAAGGTTGGCTTACTCATTGGTACCGACCTATACCTTATCGTTGAAGCTGTCTATCAGGGCATCCAGCATCCGTCCGTCGTCCTTCTGGACATTTACATTCTGACAACAATTGGAACGCTTAGTACACTTCTCTGCCGACGGGGTAACGTCTTCGAATGGCACATGGTATCGTGACGAGCAGTGGCGGACCGTCGATAGGGCCGCACCCCAGCAGTCTGAGCCGAGATCCAGAGCTGCAACCTACCCTGCTTGCCATGCGGCCCGCCGCGAGGACATAAGGTAGGTACGAACTCAGCCAATCGCTACTATGCCAGAGACGCTGTCCAGGCGCCAGGATTTCCAATGCAACCCTCCAACAATCGCACTCCAGCAGGCCATCCGCAGAAGACCCATACTGCCACCAAATAAATACATCATGAGTGTCCCGTTATGTCAGTCACGCTTTGCTACACTTGCCGCCCAAAAGTCTGTGCTCTGCGATAAACCTGTTGCCCAACTGTACAGTGGAATCGTTAAGTTGTCATCGATCGTCCCATCATCGTCAGTTTATAAGACATTTCGTCCAGGGACCTGATTATCTTATGGCTAATCATAGTAGTAGGACAACCATTGAAGGGGTGATCATCCCAACCGCTTCTTGCGTGTCGTCCGAGATCCGTGTGGCAGTCCAGAATGTCCTTTGACGCGTGGGCTCGTCGACTTCGTGCAAGAACAAAAACCCTACTTCTGCCGGGCTCATCACACGCCCAATCCATGGCAAAAGAGATACCGGCCTTTCCCTATCGGCAACTGCACGGATCAGACATTCGATTGCTCCAGATCCTCCCCGGCAAAGGCCAGCTTGAGTGCCACCTTGAACAGGTAGCCATGGACTCCAAGCCCATGTTCTACGCCTTGTCTTATGCTTGGGGTGATTCCGCGGATGCTAGAGATATTTTGGTCGAGGGTCGCCCGTTCAGGGTCACCAAGAACCTCCACGAAGCTCTCGAGCAGTTTCGACAACTTTTCGACATGGCGGAAGATGAAGATGATATGATTTTCTTCCCATCCGATTATTGGTGGATTGATGCTGTTTGCATCAACCAGGCTGATAACGACGAAAAATCCCGTCAGGTGCCACGCATGGCGGAGATTTATCATGGAGCTCTTGCGGTCTACGCTTGGCTAGGTCCTAACAAGCAGTCTGGTCCGATCGAGAGGTTCCTACGTTCACTCACCACCTTCGACGCCTGGGCGTCCCCCTCAAAACGGTATCGTCGTATGCTCGACCCGCGAGAGCCGTCGGATGACTTCTTGGTCGCAATGTTGTTCGAAAAGGCTGAGACCATGTGGGTTGACTGGGATGCACCAGAGGACGATGAAGACGACTCCAAACTCCGAGTAGTCTTTGGCGAGTACTATGAGGCCATCCTTGATACAGCCTTCGAGCTATTGCGAAGGCCTTGGTTTTTAAGAAAATGGACAATCCAAGAATCTTGCTTGGAGGCAAAACCGTATGTCATCGCTGGCTGCCATACCATAAAATTGTCCGACCTCATGTTTTTCCTGAAAACTCTGGCCGTTCGGCACAAGGTTTTATACTTTGCTGTAGGGTATCGACGGGTTCTTGACCTCAGGGAACTCGCGAGATTATGGCATCACATCAAAGCTCTTGAACATCAGGGTGAGACCTTTGAAGTTTCAGCAGCTTGGGTTTTGGGGACTTTTCTCACAGTCAATGGGCATTGTACAGACGCGAGGGATCATGTGTATGGGTTACTTGGTCTCGTGACATGGATCACGCGGTCGGCTATTCCCGAGTCACTCCTCCCGGATTACGATAAACACCCTTTTCTGGTGTACTGGGAATACGCTGCACATCTCGTTGAGGGCCTCGGGGATCTGCGAGTTCTACGGTTCGCCAGACATCAGCTCCCAGTAGTGCCGTCATGGGTTCCCGACTTCCGGTGCATTCGCTCAATTTTTCGCATCACGGGTATCAACCCCAAGCATCACGTCTCCATCTCGGCGGATATGCAAACAATACATGCACCAGGGGTACGCATGCAAAAGATTCGCGATTACGTTGCAAGGCTAGATATGGGCTTGGGACAACATGAGATTCCGTCTCAGATACCAGAGCGCATTAGGACGGTCGAGCAAAGGGTCATCTTGCCTTCAACGAGGCTTAGACAGACAAACGTGGAGGACATCCTGGACGTCTTTATGAACGATGCGAGCAGGCTATACGAACACCAAGGCGGGATGGAAGGAGCTCGCCGCGTCTACCAGCAACTCCGAGAAGGAAGGCAACTCTCGAGGTCCATGATGCCGAATAAACGAAGAACCGGCCTGTCAATGTATGGACAGGCCCACGTTGTCTCCCATACATTCTGCAGGCCTCTCATACTTCTCGAGGATGGCACGATTCTCAGCGTACGCGAAGATGCGTACGAGATGGGCGCTTTCCCCAGCGATATAGTTTGCTTATTGAGGGGATCGATGTTCCCGATCTTATTACGACCTACGGAGGAGGGGTCGGATCATTACACCTTCTTGAGCCAATGCGAAATTCTCAGCGGACATTTCAAGCAGACGGCCTTCGACGACACTTTCTGGTCTGAGAGGGAAGTCGAGCACTTCAACCTGGTCTAGGTTCCGCACATACATCGAATGGACTGACTGCCTGGATGGCGATCATATCGGCCAGACGTACCACCATCGAGACATCACGTGGGATCTCATGACCGGAAATTTATGTCAGGGTCACTACCGATACTTGGGAAGTTCCTGTGAGCCGCTTGCCTGTTGCTCATTCGGCGCCAACAAGAGGCCACGGTGAAGTCGAACTCCAGCGCGGCCGCGGATCATACAAGTATAGTGTAATTCGGCGTTAATGATGATGGTACACTTGCAACCCGCATACCAGGTGGCAGGCGCCGCGGACATGTAATCTGCGTGGCACTCGAGGCTTACCAGTATAGGAATTGATCTTTCAGTAAGCCAGCCTGAGTTGTATTGGTCTCAATCTAATCCCCGTTCAATCAAGCTGAGATCACAGAAAGCTGTTTGCACAGCTTCTGCACTGGGGGTATTGACATCGCCATCCCACTGAATGGTGGACACTTGTGGCCCCAGAGGCAAAGTACTGAGGGACTAATAACAGCCACAAATTTCAGTCTTCGTGGCTCAGTTGGTTAGAGCGTTGGTCTCATAGTAGTATGACCCAATTTCAGATTGGGATATCCAAAGGTCGTGAGTTCGAACCTCACCGAGGACATTTAATTTTTATTTCTGAACTTGATACACACTTTTTGCATGTATTTTTAAATTTACTTGCACCTAATCTAATCACTTTTGCTACGAAGTGAAAACTCGGTGTATGGCCATGGCCATGTTCATTTTCTTTTGCATTGTTCGCTGCTGGAACTCGGCAATCATCGGCTCCAGCAGACGTGGAGGGAAGGGGATTTTGCGGTTCTATTAAAAGAGCCGTGGCAGGTGCGAATGACGTTCGCGGCTTGTGAAATAGCTCAGGGCAGTTTCCCAGTCCGGGTCCGTCCCTCCGTCTCTCCGTGTGTGCGCGAAGTCAGGTCCGGACCTGGAGTCGCTAGCAGTGGACAACGCCAATCGCAGCGCAGTACGGAGTATAGAGCAGCGCATCGCACCGCAATCGTTTCCCATCTCCATCTCCATCTCCATCTCCATACCCATCCCCATCCCTATTCACTCACATCCCGCCTCCGCTGATCTCCCTCTCCCTCTCCCTCTCCCTCCATCTCTCCCCCTGTACCGCCCTTCGCAGACGGGACTTGTAATGGACTGTTGATATCGGCTGCCACACAAGTTCTCCGTCCGTCCGGGGACAGCGAGTCGGTGGCGTAGGAATGCCATCGGCGCTGTCGAGCCATGCCTCGATTTCCGAGTTCCCATCCCAACGAGAAGGAAACGCAGAGACGACCGTCGGCAAGATGGACGGCGCCGCGCAGAACGCCGACCACCTCGTCACCAGGTCGGCGGCGGTAGACACGGTAGCCGAGGAAGCCAAACGGCCGGGCAAGCACAGCGTCGACTATATTGTTCGTTCGGGCATTGCTGGTGGCCTAGCAGGCTGTGCGGTACGTCTTTATTTAACCCATCCGTCATTCGTTGCCAGGAAGCTGCTGACCGTCCGCCTCGTTGCTGTTGTTCTAGGCGAAAACCGCGGTGGCGCCCCTCGACCGAGTCAAGATCCTCTTCCAGACGAGCAACCCGCAGTTCGCCAAGTACACGAACTCGTGGTTCGGCCTCGGCCGGGCCATGAGCGACATCTACGCGCGCGAGGGCCTGACGGGCCTGTTCCGCGGCCACTCGGCCACCCTGCTCAAGATCTACCCGTACGCGGCCATCAAGTTCGTCGCCTACGAGCAGTACCGCGCCGTCATCATCGACTCGCGCAGCCAGGAGACGTGGCTGCGCCGCTTCGGCGCCGGCGCCCTGGCCGGCGTCACCTCGGTCTTCTTCACCTACCCGCTCGAGGTCATCCGCGTGCGCCTGGCCTTCGAGACCAAGCACACGAGCTCGTCGCTCGCCGACATCTGCCAGAAGATCTACCACGAACACCCGCTTCCGCCCGCGAACCCGAACCCGAAGCCGAAGCCGGGCCCCGTCGTCGCCGCCGCCGAGTCCGGGTCCGCGGTGGTCCGGAACGTGGCCGAGGCGGCCGCCAGCACCGTGCACGCCGTGGCGCCCCGCTCCGGCCTCGTCAACTTCTACCGCGGCTTCTCCACCACCCTGCTCGGCATGGTCCCCTACGCCGGCATGTCGTTCCTGACCCACGACACGGCCGGCGACTTCTTCCGCCTGCCCTACATGCGCGGGTACGCCACGCTGCCGCCGCCGGCGGGCGCGCCCCCGGACAAGCCCGCGCCGCTGCGCGCGTGGGCGGAGCTGGTGGCCGGCGGCGTGTCCGGCGCCGTCTCGCAGACCGTCGCCTACCCGCTCGAGGTGGTCCGCCGGCGCATGCAGGTGGGCGGCGCCGTGGGCGACGGCCACCGGCTGCGCATCGGCGAGACCACCAGCATGGTCTTCCGGGAGCGCGGCCTGCGCGGCTTCTTCGTCGGCCTGTCCATCGGCTACGTCAAGGTGTTCCCCATGTCGGCCGTGGCCTTCTACACCTACGAGCGGGCCAAGACGCTTTTGGGTATATAGAAACCCGGGAGAAACCAACCCCCCCCCCCCCCCCCCCCACGCATACATACATACATACATACATACAGCATTGTCGGAGTGAAGGCGTTTTTCCTTCTCTTTTTTTATAGAATACCTTTTGCACACGGGGCATGAAGGCGGGCGGGCGGACGGGCTGGCCGGCTGGCGAAGCTGGCAGTGGATGGATGGATGGATGGATGGATGGCATGGCTTGTTCATAGATCATGGGAAGCAGAGGTCCTGGTTGCCTTCGAGAACAGTAGATCAGTACCGCACGGTACACATCGTCTTGGGAAGAATTCGCAAACTTCTGTCTATATCTCTCTTTCATGCCACCTACCGACCACCAGATGAGTGAATGGGCAGCGAGCAGGTGAGGACCTCCTTGCAAACAGACCAAGGACCCTTTCTTTCCCCTTTGAACTCGAAGCCCAAGCCCGAGGACGGGTGGTGATTTAAACCAAGACGTTAGGTTAGTTCCCTTAGACATCCCACTCGATGAATACAAGGCAAACCAACTAACCCCTTGTTCACAGGGGTCATCAGTGCCTGCCTGCATGGTGTCCGACCTCGCTTGTTGAAGCTGATAAGACCCGGAACGCTCCTCGCGTTACGCCGACAGGCGTACTGGGCTGGGCGGGTTGTGTTCCGGTGGCACCATCCTAACTAACCTAGCTTCTGCTAGCCCTAGCATCGGCGTCACGATCCCTCATCCCTGGAGGTTGTTCGCCCGTATAAGCCCCGCGCCGCGGAAGGAAATCCGCCATGGTCCGCCCATAGGTGCCGGGATTTGGGCTTTGCGCAGAGGAACAACACCGATGAAGGCTGGGGAGAGCAGAAAGCTGGGCGAGTAATGCCGAGTCTTGTGGAGATCTGCGCGCCAGCCAGTCCTGGGGGTGCTGTATACATCGTCATATTGACTTCCACCTCGTTCTGGTAGCAAAGTTGTTCTTACCGTCTCCGTATTTCTCTTTAAGCGGCCCTGCGAGTGTTTCCACTAGGTATCGGCGATCGATCGCGAAGGGACGTAGCGAGTATGAAGTACCCTCCACCCCCCCTGGAACGCCGCATAGAGAGGCAGATGTGACGCGGCCATCTTCCCCCGTTCCCAGTCACTCACTTAAGGTATGTATGCGGGAAGAAGCAAGTTGTGAGGTTGAATCCTTGCCGTATCTTGTGCAAATACTGTATCACACATCGGAGAGAAGGTCTCGTATCCTTAATGACAGCATTTATATGTATTTAAGCTGGCGGCTAGCAACAACCACTGCGTGGCGATTACTATGTACATCTCGCCGACCAAGTTTCTGGTTCGTATAGCATTATCTCACCCAACGCCAGGAGCCTCTTTAAAAAGAAATTCGAACGCCGTTTGGGATGCCTGGGATTGTGTTGCGGCCTTGTCGACATATCGCATATCCTGAACATTGCTCTTGATATGTCATGTGAGCATGTGCCATCAGTCTACCTTGATTGCCCTGTGGTTGCCATTAGCGCTGCTTTCGTGAAGCGGACGTGCACTCGACCTACCCATACAGCCTCCTCACAAACGCGTAAGCCGTCAAGAAGCCCACAGTACCCGTGAGGAGTCCGTACACACAGCAGGCTATGAAGCTGTAGGCGAAGAACAGCATCGAACTCACAAAGCCCGAGATGTGCAGCTTGACAAAGTAATACCAGACGCTGTACAGGAAGATCCAGACAGCACTGCCGCCGCCGACGAGGAACGACTGCCACCACCAATGGTAGTTCTCCGAGCACAGCTGGACGTAGACCGTGACGACGGTGACCTCGGCAACGGTGACGATCAAGATGATCGACACCACCGAAAGGAAGCCAAAGACGTAATAGTAGCCACTCTTATCTTGCCACACCGACTGGAAAACGAAGAGCAACTCAATGAAGACGACGGTGAAGGGGATAAGCCCGGCCAATAGGATCGCCTGCAGGCTCTTGATGTACCAGGCCTGCTGCGGTATTTGCCGGGGAATGCTCGTGGTTTTGGTTGGATGTTCCCAAGCTCCTGTGCGAACGAAGCCGTACCAAGCTCCTAGATAGACGAGCGGCACCTGGATGCAAAGCCACAGCAACAGAATGCCGATTAGGGTCCCGAAAGGAATGGCAGTACTCGATGCCTGTGCCCAGACGAAGAGATTCAGAATGAACACCAGTCCGAACACAAGACCAGGGAAAAGGCAGGCCGTGACGAGCGCGTTCTTCCCAAACCTTTGTCCGTCAAACGTCTTGTACACCCGTGCTGAGTAGTATCCCGAGAAGATGCCCGCGAAAACGAACAACCCGAACCCAGCACTGAGGAAACCGCCACGAAAGCTCGGGTTCAGGATGCCAATGGCACTGAGGAGAACCAGGCCCACAGCCATGAAAAGAAGCTGCATGCCCGATCCGATCAGAGGCGCGAGCAAGTGGCCATACTCGGGCTTTCGGAACACATCAGCATGAAGTAGTTTCCACCCGGTAACATCCTCCAGCGCCTCGTCCTCGGACGAGTATTCAATCCCGTCCTCGGCCCCGTTCTCCTGCTCAAGCAAGCCGAAGCCGGTTTTCTCCGACTTGGGAGTCCGCGCTCCGGATCGGGACTTGCCCTTGAGCCGGAGCCTACCGTCCTCGGCAGAAATGTCCCTATAGCCTTTCATATCGGACCTGATGGTTTTGGAAAGGATCATGAGCACGATGCCGCTCAGGAGACAACAGATGATGAGCGAGTTCACAATCGCCAACCAGTGGATCCTCGAGCCCTCTTCTTGGTTCACGAAATACAAGTCCCATCGACGGTTCCATTCGACCGAGTTGTCTTCCCGGAAGTACACCGAGTATGTATACGGGATAGTCATCGTGTCCTCGTCGTCGCCCTCGCCCACGTCGTCTGAGTAGAAAGAGGAGTGGGCGCTGCCGGGGGCGAGATCGCTCGTCTTGTTCGGGGGCATGTACAGCTCGAAGTTCTCCTCAATATCCTGGAGATCCACGGGGCAACCGTTTTCGCGCTTGTTGCTGGGGCCAATGCTCTTGGAGTAGACTTCGAAGCCTACGACCACCTTGCCGCCCCTTTCACCAGCTCGGCCAGGTGCGGCCCTGTATCGGATGACGATGGTGTGGTGGTTGTTCAGGAAGTATTGTGGCCTCCCGGTACTGGAAGAATAATCGGTGAAGCCAAGCTTGAAACCAGCTGCGTAGTATTTCCTCGACTTGTCGACAGTCACGAAGCTGGTTGCCCCAGGCAAGTTGTCGACGATCCATTCCACCACATACCCATCTTTCACCAGCTCTTTCGCTCTTCTTAAGTCTTTCCTGGTAACCTCTTGATTGCACAAGAAGTTGCACTCCGAATCTTGACCCACGGTCAGGTCGATGTCCGACGCGACGATACGGTCGCCTCGTAGGACCTCTCCGAGGTTCAGGGAGAGGCTTTGTCCACTCAGCAAGCCGGACGCGCGAGTATTGCCGGTTGGAGGGCAGACGAAGGGAAGATCGTAGTAGGCATATTGTAACTGGGTGTTGTCGGAATATACTTTGTTGACCAGGAGAGGAATGTGTTCGCCCTCTTTGTAGCTCTTGATCGACCAACCTGCAAGCAAGGGTCCTCATCAGAGTGAGGTTCTCAACGCCGAAGACATTGGCTACTTACCAGGGATATAGAATGCCTGTACCTGAGAGAAGACGAGGCAGGACAGCAGCCATGTCAGGCCGGCCCCTGGAGATTTACCCATCTTGGATATGACTTGCCACCGCGAGGGACATTAACAGAGTCTCGGGGCCAGTGTCCAGGAAGGTAGGCTCGTGTCGGATGGAAGTGGATATGGATCCCGAATGCGACCGGGAGGGCGTATGTCGATCGGTCGGCGACTCGATGGCGATCGGCACTGCGAATGAGACCGGACGGTCTTTTCTTCTCCTCGTGCTTTCGAGGACGCGCCCGCGTCAAAACGAGTGGAATCGGTACGTAGTACCCGGTACTTTAGGTAGAAGCGTTCTTCGGAGGGTGGATATCTGTACGTGACGGGCGCTGTGCTGAGCTGACAGATCGCGGGCGGTCGAGTTCAGGTGTGGATTGGCTGACGAACGACGGCGTAACGGTTGTGGCGGCGTTGGAGGTGGGTAGTACGAGAGGGGGAAGATGAAAGGAAGTGAGGTAGAAGCAGACTGGAAGAAAGAGACGGGAGATACCTGAGCTAGGTAGGTAAGGTAAGCAAGCACGTCAGAAGCTCACGGCAGGCTGGCAGGGTCTCCCCAGGTTGCCAGATACCTTATTTAAGGTCCAGTATCCGTATTGACAGCGGTTACGGGGTCGCGTCGCGCATGCTCTGGGGTTATGGTTCTCGAACGCCCGCCATTGCCATTCCCTGAAAGGGGCGACGCCTGGGCGACCTACTTCGCAATTGGCTGCGCCTCCGGTGGGTCGTTCGCGGATACGATTCCCCATCATACCTTATAGTCAGTCATATTGTGCAGTCGGGGCCATCACCCTTGCCCCCCACTACCATACCACCAAACATTCCCCTCCTCCTAAATAGCCGTGCGTGACTGTACCTAGATACCTACTTAGGTAGGACACTCTTCATACCTCGTCTGAATCTACCATCATCCGCTGTTCCTTCAGTCGGGTCGGGGGATGGGTCATATAAACTTTCTTCTTGTTCTCGTTCTAGGGCAGAATAACCAGTAATGCAAATCAACGCCTCTGCTAATGCCAATGGAGTACGCTCCACGCCCCAATCCTATGCAATGCCCGTCCGGTACCCTCGTGGCCTGTGTCTCTATGTCTACGTTTACAGCTGGATGATGTCCAGCTCCGAGAAGTCTGGCGGCGCCCGCCCATATACCACCCGCACCTTACTGTCCAGCGCCGTGCCTTCGTTCGAAATCCAGATGTGGTCGCTGAAGTCTCTCGTCCTCTTGATCTCATCGTCACTGACGCCTATGTCGTCGCGCGGAATCCATAGCGTTGGCCGCCTCGCTCGTAGAGCTGAGTGCATAAACGCTCGTCTAACGAGCAGATCTCTCTCCTCCGGCGTCAGGTCTTCGATTTCATCGTGGAAACCGCCGTAGAGGGCCTCGCCAATAGCTCTTTGCGCTTCGAGGTCTTTCTGCTTCCGCTCCTCTCGGAATTTGTTGGCCGTCCGCAGCCCTTGCTCAGCTTTGCCGAACGTGTGGTCGTATGTGGTCCGACCTCCGCGAGCCGCCCACGTACTAGCGTGCACGATGCCCTTGACCGGCTTAAAGTTGGACAGCTTCCTACTGTGCCCGCGTACGTGTCCGTGTCCATGTCCATGTGCCGGTTCATGCCCATGTTCATCTTGGACCTGGCCATCTTCACCATGTTCCCCCGCTGGGTGACCGCTCCAACGATGGTGGTGAGAGGGCATTCCTTCCTTGTCGAACGTCGCCTCTTCCTCTTCTATCAGACCGAGCCGCCGGTCCTGCGCGCGCTGGAACGCCTCGTCGCGAAGTACTGCTTCGTCTTCGAACGTGATAGGGAGATAGCGAAACAGCGGCCCAAAAGATAGGTTGAGTAAGAACTGGTACAGAACGGTGAGAGCAGTCACCACGATCATGATGATCGCTTGGGGAAAGCAGCCAGAAGATCCATCCTCATCTTGAACAAGGAAGAACAGACCAATGAGCGCCAGTTCCATGACATACAGACCGGTGAAGGTCTGATTGATGGCTCGCGGATACAAGACACCGCCGGTATCCTGAGTGAACCGCGTAACATAGAGCATGGCGTATCGGTTCGCAATCCAGAGAAGACTGAAGGTAATGATGGCGAAGATGGAAATTATAGGAGCAATGATACTGTAGATCAGAGCAATGCAGGCGAAGTTGGTATAGACGGGGAAGTAGGTGCCCCAGTTGACCTGCGGCAACTTCGTATTCGTCTGCCACTTGCTGCGTGCCGTGCTGTTCATGATCCTGGCGATCACATACCAGTTCAAGAGTGCACCGATCTGAAGCAACGTTCCCGAACTGACACTGAGCGCCTGGAGAATCATGTAGGAGAAGAAATAGTTGGCAGCCTCCGGTATCTTGGTCGCGAGTTTCTCGGCAATGCCTGTCGGGTCCTTGGAGAATTCCTGGAGCACGCCAATGGCACCGGATGCCAAGGAGACGATCAGGAAGACTTGCACGAAGAGGAAGGCGAAGTAGAACTTCTGCACCGACTCACTCTTCTGTGTTCCTGTTTTGGCACCCTTAAAGCCAGCAAGGAAGTCCATGATGATGGGGACCAGGAAGAGGAGGAGCGCAAGCAGAACAGCTGGCAAAACACCAGCAATAGCTGTGGCTATCTTTCTGATCGTTTGATCATCGGCCAAGAAGCCCAGCCAGGGAAAGGTCTTGATCAAGTCGTCTAGTTGCGATAGCGAACCTGTGAAACCGACAGGGATGGCCCAGAGGAGGATCATGCCGAAAACGACGCCTACGGCCAGGGCCGTCCTCAGCCATTCCGACCACCAACTAACAGCCATGTTCTCCCAGAGAACGTCGTTCGGTGATATCTCAACCGTACGAGGCGCCATATGTTTCGGGACATGATGAATCACACTCTGGCAGGCCATGTGAGCGGCAACTTGGTGGTTGAACTGAATGAAGGCTGACTTCATCAGGGGATAGCGTGTGGGGTTCTTTTGGTCCTCCTCAATCTCCAGGTTCAGTCTTGCCAACTCCTCCCTGCACCAATAGATCGTGTCGACTTTCTTGTTCAAAAACGGAAGGCCGGGAAGGAAACCTGGTGTCCATTCGAAGTTTGCCAGGCGGTGAGTCGGGCGGTCGGACTTCTTAAGCCACTTTTCCCACTCTGCCTTGCCGTCCTTATCTTCGTGGAACTCATCGTTGAAAGCCTTGGGATAGTCGATCGGTGGCGGGTCGACCCCAAGCAGAACGGCTTTCAGCTTTCCGAAGAAGGTCTTGGGCTTTTCGAAAGGAAATTCCGTACCCTCTTCTGAGCCTTGCGGGATTGGGGATGCAAAACCGCCCGTTGGGGGCTTCCAAAACTGATACCACCGTACCTGCTCGGTGAGGTACATGTCATCGATGCTGTCCGCCTTCCGTGTAGTGTTCCCGAGCTGGCGCATTTCGATGCTCTCCCTGTCCCTCTTAAGCATGGAGTCGAGCGAGCCGGTGTGGGTATGGTGCGCCCCAGTGCCCACCATTCGTCCCTCCCCAAGGCGATTGGAGTTTTGAGTCGAAGGCCTGGGAAGATCTTCATCATTGGGCAGTCGGATATGACGATCAACCCCCCGGGACGGCGGAGCAGGCGACGTTGCCCGTGGCGCTCCAATCGACACGAACCCGTTCGTAGTTTCGATTTGATCGTCGATATCCTCCGTAAAGCTTTTAGCTCCCCCGATAATTTCCTGGCCCGTCTTCCCTATTTTGCCGGAGAGTTTGGCTAAGCCGGTCGAGAACACATCATCTACCGAGCTGGCAGAGCTGGAAGAGCTGGAAGAGCTGGAAGAGCTGGCGTCGTCCGCGTGGTGCATATCGGCCTCAGCTTCACTGACTTCATGGGGCACCTCGTGGCGATCGCCGCTACTTATGCCCTGGTTCCCCTCTGCGCGCAGTTTGGCTGCGGCATCCTCTTCCTTGTCGCGTTCTGCCTTCTCCTGCTTCGTCATGCGTTGAGCGTGGGCTGCCTTGCGAGCCTGTTTCTCCTCTTTCTCTCTTTTCTTGAGCTGCTTCGCCTTTGCCAACTTAATCAGATCTGTTTGGGCAAGTTCCAGCTGCTGGTGGATCAGATCCCGCTTGGAAATTTTCTCAAGGAGGTGCGTCAAATCTCGAGTGAGCCAGATATTCCGAAGCCCACCGGGGAAAACGTCGAAGAGTCCCCTGAGGGCTTCTTCGCTCAGCCACTTGTCAGGAATTTCGCTGACCAAGACAGTAGTCGCAGAGGCCCGCAGACGGTGTTCGGCCGTGGTCAACCAGTCCTGGCGCACTTTGATGTAGACACGTAGTTCGGTAAAAAAGACGCCGCAGACCCAGAAAACAACACAGACTGCCAGGACCAGGTGGCCCCAATATCTTCGGTTGTGCTTTTGTAAGACATTGCCCCAAGCCAGAGTGTCCAGCCCGGTGATAGTATTGCCTTGACTGTCCATACCGGTATGGATGTTGTTGGTGGTACTGTCGGTATCGTTGGAGACAGAGAAATCGTTGCTCCTCCCATCGATATAGTTTAGAGGTACGAGAATGGGGATAATGACGACAGCCATGGGAATGAAGATGATGAGCAAGGTCTGCAGATATCGCAGGAAGAAATATGCGTCCAGACCGCATTTGTTGATGACTTCGCGGTCTCGAAAACGAAAGATTTCTAGGAAGACGCCCCAAGGCGTATTGGGTGGTGGGTCTGTTCGTTCGCGTTCGGGGACGAGATATGTTTTCGGCTTGCTGTATCACGATGTATGTCAGTTCCCGCGCTTGCGCTATCGCGAAGGTGTCGCAAAGGGACGTACAAGATTCTTGCCAGCTTATTCCGCAACAACAGGAAAAGGCCCGTCTGTACTCCGAAGACGACCAACGAAGTACTCAGGGCAGTAAGAAAGCTGGTTAAGCTCTGGCCCTTGTCTTGGGCAGCGCTATGGGTGCCTGCAATGTATCAGCCAGCGATTCTGCTATGGGCCGGTTCGTTCCCTAGACCTGGAGGTCCGGCGAAGCCAACTCAGTCATACTTACCAGGTGTAGACATGTTGCCGATGAGGCGGTCGGTGAGCCGACCTCAAGTCCCAAGGGTGTTTTCGCGATGTCGTAGGTTTCGTGATATCTATCCAAAGGAGGGTAAATTCTGGGAGATTCCTTGCTCTCGGTGGGCAAGTGCGGTGGGCGGGTGAAGTTGAGACTGCGACCCAGCGGGCCGAAACAATGCCTCTTCTACTGTTTCGTGGGCGTACGCGTGAGTGTCCAAGGTTGCAACGAATGACTGCGAAGTGAATGGAAGGGACGCAGGATGGCAGAATGGCAGAATGGCAGCGTCATGAATGGGATTATGCGTGAAAACCCATGGGATCGACTGTCGCTCACAATAATGGTGGGAGTTATTATGTGCCGACCCTCGCAGTAAAGAGGATAAAAGAGGCATTATGAGCCGAGAAGACACAATGCTCTTTGCACGTTTTAGAGGCAAAGCCAGGAAATGGGGTTCTTGGATCGAGCAAACCTAGCACGCCCAGGTTAGGTTGCTACCTGTTGCCAGGTCGCTGGTCGATGATACCCAGCAAGCTAGTAGCCTGCAGGTTACCTCCTTCGTCTTGATTTGCTGAGAGGGCCCGGCAATCCTGGTCCCCTGGCCAGGGCTCTTCCGCAATAATGGGTGCCCGTCCACTGAGAGCCCTGGATGCAGATGAACGACTCCCCTATCTGGCTAGTGCGCAGCCACCCTAGCCCGCCTAGCCGTCCTCAGGAGGCTAAGGAGGCCCTGATGTCAGAGTCGCCCTCTGCCCTCTCACTCCCGAGTCCCGTCTCTGTCCCAGCACTCTCTGCAGATTCCAGAGCTGTCCAGACTCCGGAGCCCATCGCGCCGCCGTCGCTGCCGTCCACCGCCCTTCTCTCAGGCCCGGGCTTCTCTTCCAAGCTTCCCCTCTTCCCTTGTCAGGGACGCAGGCCCCTTGTCAGGCCCCTGCAGCTCGCGATTCAGAAACGGCCTTCATCGCAGGCGCCGCTCATTGTGATTGGACTTTGTTCACGCGCGCTTGATCCGCGATCTTTTCTTCTAAGCTGGAGGTAACTTGGAAGGTTGTCGGTTGCCGACTGCCACAAAAGCCACAAAGCCACAAAGCGGGCGGTTAATACTATAATCATTATGCTCCGAACCGACGGCGCTTATCGTGTCTCTATTCCTGGCTCCCTTTATCTTCTCCATTGAGGCTATGGTGGTTGGCGAACGGTGATCTGATCTGATCTGATGAGGGGCACGACAGACAACTCATCGTATACCAGACCTCGACCAAGAAAGCCAATGCGTGTCACTGGTCTGCGGCACCTGACGCGATCGCCACCCAATCGCATTCAGGTTGCCAAGTCGGCGTCCCCCAGCTTGCCCGCCGCCGCCCAAGGGTCTATCATCGTTTATGTCACCGTTTAGGCTCCTGGGCACTAGGAAATTACTAGTACCAGACCACACGTCCAACGGCCCGAGTAGATTGAGGCGGTCGCACCCGACTACTGTACACATCGGCTCTCGGCTACCTTCGATCCCAGAAACCAAGATTGTCTAAAACCCTCTGAAGCAGGCAAGGCAGGTTGCAAGAAAAACTAGTTCGAGTCCCTTGTGGAACTACAGCCGTTACCGATGACGTGGTTTGGCCTGCTGCGTTCCTTACTGCATACTACCTATCTAGGTACGTTAGTCGTTACAGATCTAAGCAGGAACGGGAGATCTGGCTGAGATCTGGGGAAACCGACCTCTCCGCGGCCTGTCAGACTCATCAGCAAACTCTGGGCTGGAGGTGACACACACACACTCTCTCTCTCTCTACCTTACCCAGCTTATCAAAAGCAGCCTTGCAGCCAAGCTGAACGCCACTTTAAACCCACTGCATCCACTGCGCACCATTTCCCGGGCCGTCTTGTCTTGGGCTTCTGCTTCCAAAGCAGTGCGAAGGCACAACAGTACCTTGTGTTGCCGTCATGTCGGAAACGTGTGTGTTGTTCGAAACCCAGGATTCGTCCACGGTACTCATTGACATACCACAATCGATTGAGGAGGCTCAAACTCTACCAGGAGAGAGACCTCTTGCCCGGCTGCTATCATGCCCGCCGCTGGAAAAACCCTGGAACACGCCAGAGCCGAAATACGACACCCAGCACGGATATTGGGTGTCTCCCTCCGTCACAATCACGGAATTAATGACCCTGGAAAGAGTCAGAGTTGCGCTGGATGCCATCAAGTCTAGTCATCGCGGTCCTTGGTGTCGACCGCGGGTTACCCTAGAGTCAACAAGTGGGACTAGAGACGTTACCGACAATACTAATCAAGAGCAGTCTCGGAAGAGGAAGAACGGGCCCATGGATCCTGCCGCACCAACGCGTGAAGATGCCATCTTGATGCCGGTCCAGTCCCATCATCTCCTCGGTACCTTGGAGTCTCGTCGAGACGAGTTCCTTAGTACGGCCCCCAACTTCGATCTCATACTGCTCGATCCCCCATGGCCCAGCCGGTCCGCCAGGCGCAAGAAAGACGGATATTCGACGGCTTACGGCGTACGGGAAGCTGAGGCCCTCCTGTCGCAGGTGCCGATTTCTGCGCACTTGAAGCCAGATGGCCTGGTAGCTGTCTGGGTCACCAACAAGGCCGCAGTGACGGATCTACTCATGTCCCATGGCGGCGTTTTCGCACAATGGGGACTGGAGCCGGTTGGAGATTGGATTTGGCTTAAGGTTACGGCCTCTGGGGAGCCAGTTCTCGACCTTGATTCACAATGGCGGAAGCCCTGGGAACGGTTGTTGATCGCGAGGAAGAAAGGCAGTACGGTCAAACTGCCTGTTCCTTCAAAGGTGATGTTGGCTGTTCCAGATGTTCACTCCAGAAAACCTAATATGAGGTCTCTGTTCAGAGAAGTCTGGCCGGCCGGCTACCAAGGTCTGGAAGTTTTTGCGAGGAACCTCACAGCAGGTTGGTGGGGTTGGGGCAACGAAGTTCTTCGTTTCCAGCAACCAGAGCACTGGATACCCGCGGATGAACAGACACCCGAGTGCAACGGGAGAGCAAGTTGCCATTGAATCGCGTGAGCTAGGTATTCCCCGAGCGTGATGTAGTATACAAGCCATGTATAGCCACTGACGATATTGTTACAATTTCCCCTTCCAATGTTGTTGCTGCCCAGGGCTGAACGCCCCCGTTCACCGTCGTGAAGTGGCCACTGCCATGGACTATCTATGCACTTTCCCGCTAGGCCTTCGTGTCCGAGTTGCTGTCCTGTGTGACCTTCGTGCCCGGGTTGCTGACCTGCTGGAAATTCTCCTCCGCTTTCTCGGCGAATCTCAAGTCGGATTTGGCATCAGTCTCCCAAGGAGCACCGTTGAGCAGTTCATTCACCTGTTTCTTCACTGCTCTAGCATATTTTGATATGCGCTTGGTTTTTCGGAAGAAACCCTTGGTTTTTTGACCTCGGGAGAGCAACATGTGCCTTGCCGACCGTCCCCTCTTCCTCCTCTCGATAGCTCTGTTCGTCTTCGTTTGATCGTTGACGTAGCCTTTGCGGTCTTCGTTGCTCGTTGGGCGGGGCGGCATCACGAAAGGCTGTGTCATCTCGACTATCATCCTTTTGGAGGGCGGAGGCTGCTTCGTTTTCTTAGAGGGCTTGTGAAAGTACGGCTTCCGATAGCGCAGAGCCGATCGCACCGCCAGCACCGGCACCTTGTACATGTGTAGCAAGTAGTCACGAATGTCCAGCTTGTTGAAGGAAAGCGGGACCTTGAAGACTGCAAAGTTTGGCGGTTGGGGGCGTCGCGGCCGTATCAAGACAATCGATTGTTCCGGTCTGTGAAGCCATGGCTAGTCAGCCCCGCGACTACATCGAGGGTGCGAGGCAATAGGGTGGTTGTGGTGGAGGGTTGCGAATGCGTACAGGCGCGAACGACTTACAGGAAAACCTTGTTCTTCCCGGTCCGGAACAGCTTCACTGCTGCACCGGCTGCTGATGGCGCTGACATCGTGGGAAGACCACCGGCCGGGATTTGCAACTGCTGTGGTACTGATTGATGCGCCAATTCAGATATTCAGGTTGGGCCGCGGGGTGGCAGCTCCGATTTCGTAGTCTAGATGAATGAACGGGTGGGAGAACGAAGCTTGGGAAACAAACTCCAGCCAGCCGGCGAATCCAAATTTCCGAGCGGTGTGTCCAGGTCCCGTCCCGCCAGGCCCGGGTAGCTCGACCAACGTCCCCGAACCGGTATCGGCCAATTGGAAAGGCCATTTACGGTGGGACACTATTCCAGCCATTGCATAAAATGGACAACGTCCGTACGACGCACTCACAGATGAGCATGCCAGACCAGCCAGGCCAGCAGCGCAACCAGGCAACTAAATCACGCAACGGGCACGCGTACCGACAGTACGAAAAACGACAGAACTCAAGGGTTCCAAGATCGGTACAAGCCAGATCTCATTTCTGTATTTTACTGATTTGTTCCGCAGCTATCCTAGCAACCATGGTGCCATGCTGCCATGCTGATCCGCTACATGTGCGAGATTCCGCGACGTCTAGGTGCTCTACCGTAAAGACACCGTCTACCTCTATCCCGCGTCTAGACATCAAGACCATCGACGACAGTGCCCTTGGTCCACTCGTGCTGCATGACACGAGCCACCTCGTTAGCAGCGTCCTCGTCCACAAGAATGCTGACCAGATACAGGGACGCATCCAGGCCAGCAGTAACGCCCCCACTCGTGATTACCCGAAGACCACCGAGGCGCATCGCGGCACGGCGGGCAATGGACTCGCGACGTGCGTTGGAGCCCTTGAAAGAGATGCTGCCCTTTCTAAACATGGAAGGTCAGCCTCTATTCTCTGACGCGTATCTATATTCAACGGTTTCAAAACATACCGGCCAGTAGACGAGCGTCTTCCCGCATCAGACTTGCGGCGGATGTAGGGGTTCTCGTCTTCGTCTCCCAGGTCGAAGCGGAGGTTGTTGACGACGTATCGGGAGTCCTCAACCACATCGGTTCTCTCCTGCAGATCACGCTGGGCGGCATTGCTGCAAAGGATCTCGAACTTGGTCATGTAGTCCGGGTGGGTGGTGGCCGAGAGGCCGGAAAGGATGCCCGCCTCGGCGAGGAAGAGCGAGCCGGTGCAGATGGACATGAGGGTTCGCTCGCGGGAAGAGTTCTTCTGCTGAAGCTCGGAGAAGGCATTGATGAGGGGCAGAGGCTCGCTCTTCTCCTTGAGGACACTGTCGCTGTTGCCGCCAAGAACAATGAGGATATCGAACTCTTCGAGGCGTTCGTGAGCCTCCTTGAACGAGATCTGAGAGCCAATGGCAACGCCCTGCTCGGCCATCACCTTAGGCTCAGCACCAGCAATAGTACACTCGAAAGCTCGGGTATCTGGCAGCCAATCGCGTGTATCAGCCAGTTATTTCCGTGTATTATGTGCGATTGAAGGACCATAGCCCGCAGCGAGAGTGGAAGGTGATTGGGTACTTCATTAGACATGGGCGACTTACTCTCGTCATTCTTGTCGTGGCGAGCCGTTGCGAGAACCTCAAGTGGACCGGCAAAGTCCATCAGGTTGAACTTGGGGTGCAGAGCAAAGAGTACATCAATGGGCTCGTCGCCCACTGCAGAGCTCTTGTTGGCCATGGTCGTGGATGGGTGTGGTTGGGGGACGAGGGGGATTTTTCGCGGTCGGGGTTTGTCTTTCAAAATGAGAAAGGCGGCAATGGATGACGGCGGAGCACACCAGATGCAATGGCGGTTGCCTTGTTGTCGAGGTGTTGTCGAGGATTGGGTGAAGCTGGTGCAGCAATGTGCTTGAGATGGAAGGAAGAGGAAGAAGGAGGGCAGGCGGGCATCGAGTCAAGGCAACGAGGGAATGGAGGGGTAAGATGCCTTTTACCTCCCTCCAGACTCCAGAGCGAGGTCAGGTAGCAGCAGAGGGGTCCTGCAGTCCGTCATCAGCTCAGACAACTAGGCCTGCCGCTCTCCCACCTTGCTCTCGCGCCCACCGCAGCAGCAGCGCAACATACGGTGCATCAGGCGTTGCCCAAGGGGCAGAGGCCCGCTGCCCATTGGCTTCCTGACAGCCCGCGGCCCCGCCCCCAGATTCTCAGCGTGTTAAAGCGGGGCACATAGAACGATCAACCAGCCCGCTGTGGGCCTGGTTTTGGTCACACTCTCACAGTTGTCGTACTGTACGAGGGTACTCGTGTCGCAGACAACGTGGTGTGTAATTACAGTGCGCAGATAGCTTACCAAAAACTGTATCAGCATTGGAGCTTCTCATTAGTGCAAGCTAACCCCGCTACGGGCTCTGCTGGGGACGGAGAAAAACTGCCCCAGTGAGGTCGCCTGATGATAGGCTCACATCCATCGCACCACTGCGGAAACCGACCAAGCTCCTGCACGACTTGCAGGCCTCGTCATATCCAGCGAGCCAGCCAGACTCGGTCGAGCCAGCCTTTGCCAACCGTGCCAACCTTCCATTCCGAACATCAGCCCATCAACAGCCTCCTGCACCACTGTGATCGACTGTTGTAAATATCGCGTCCGCCTTGAGCGGAGCCTCACGCCTCAGATGGCCTCTGCTCCGTGAGTTGCCTTTGCCTCGACTTGTCCTCTCCATTCCTCGTCTACCCCTTCTATACGAGGTCTGGTCCCGTCTGCTGCGCCATACCGTCTCTCTGCCATCTAAGCCCCCTCCTCCTCCTCAGGCCCTGGATCTGCTCGCTGACCCTGACGTGTCCCAACAGCACGGTTAAAGAGCTCATCAAGGCCATTGATGGCTTCGTAGCGCATCCTTATCTACCTCTGCCCGACGGCGTGGTCCATGTAATCGACTCTTTCTTACAGAAACATGAAGACAAACTCGACGAGGGGGTTTCCGACAAACTCAATGAAGAACTTATTGCACTATACAATAAAGACATCGTCCAAATACCCCATCGATATGCTGCCTTCGTTGCGATCCTCCGCCGTTTGCGCCCGGTCATCGGCCAGCCGTTGAAAGTGTTACAATGGTTTGAAATGCTCTTGCCAATGCTGAATCATTTGACCCAAGAAAAGGGCTTGGCTGCTGAAGGGCAAGGAATGCTCCTAGACGTACTCACTGCCGAGGATGATAGTGACTCGAGTCCATCGGCTTCAGGCGGAGCCATACAACTGGCCGAACGCTCCATGGTCATCTGGTTCAAAGAGTGTGAGGTTCTGCAGAATAACGGTGACCTTCTCCAGGACTCCAGGGAGAGGCAGGTCAAAGAGGCTCTGATACTGTATGGAAAGAAGCACCCGAAGGTAGGTGTGCTCCCAATGCTTATACGGTCTCCTTGCTAAACAATGTGTGCTTAGGACTTCATGGGCTTGTTGGACAAGTTTCTCTGCAAGGCACCTTACCGCACATACGCCTTACTACTACTTTCTGGATTTATCCAGAGCCAGCCTCCACACTTATATCTTATTCTCCAGACACCCCTCTTCGGCAACCTCGTCAACTGCTTGCAAAAAGATACGTCGACGACGGTGGTTACTCTGGCGTTGACAGCCATGACAATGATACTCCCCCACGTGCCTAGCTCATTGGTCCCACATCTGCCCGCGCTGTTTAATATATATGCGAGGTTGCTCTTTTGGGAACGCGAGCTCTCCAATCGAGCAACAGATCCGGGGTTGTCGTCCAATGTACCTGGATGGGACAAGTGCAGCTATTCGCCAGAAGCTGACGATACGACTATTCCCCAGCTTCTTCACTACTTCACCGTTCTATATGGCTTATACCCCATCAACTTCATGGATTATATCCGAAAACCTCAGAGATATATCAGGCACGCTGAGGCGACTGATGCAGATGATATTGAAGTCCAACCCACCGAGATACGTCATGCTTCTGAGCGATTTAGACAATGCCATCTCCTCCATGAGAACTTCTACACGCTCACGGTCGATTCGGAGAAGACAGATTTCGGACGATGGATCAAAAGTGAGCCGGCCGAGGTCTTCACCAACTGTATGGCTCTGTGCCAAATAGGGGGGCCGTCTTCGAGCCCTCGCCCCTCGTCGTCGCCTCCGGGGGGACATGACAGAGTGGAGGCTGAGAAAGATGGCTGGGAATCTGCCCTTCTAAACAGCTCCATCAATATTGGCATGTCTTCCGTTGGCAACGCCGTAGGAGACAACCAGATCTTCCCAGGAAGTTCAACTGAGTCTACCACAGGCAGCCGAGTGCAATCGTATCTCGTCCGTCAGCCGTCGCAAAGTAGTCACTTGTCACACCGGGAGGCCGATACACGGCCGCCTCGGAACAGTGTGGAGAGCCCTACATTATCTCGTCAGACGGCCCCTTCAGGATCACAGACCCAGCTGCAAGATCTCATTAATTCCAATAAGACGGTCAAGGCTGAGCTACATCAGACTTTAACCAATGACAGTGTCCCTTCATTGGCACTCAGCCAGCATGATTCTGCGGCGGAACGACCATTCTCCCAATTGCACCCCCATCCACAGACTGCAAATACGCCTTCAAGCTCGGGTGACGGTGCGAGTGGCCAGTATGCGCAACTCTTCCGATTTGTCTTTCTCCTATACAACGATCTTGTGTTCGAAAGGTTTATGAAGCAGCAACACCTCACGCACATCGGCGAGCTGCGGAGGCGTCACGTCCGGGAAGCAGCAAGCGAAGCGGAAACCCAAAATTTGATCATCGCAAACCGTCATCTAAAGCAACGGCTGGAAGAAGCGAAGAAAACAGAAATCAAAGTCAAAACCGAATCTGAGAAGAGTCGCACCTTGGCCAAGAAATGGGAAGCCGACATTATGACCAAGTACAGAGCCCTGCGAGAGGAACAGCGGAAGTGGAGCGCTGAACGGACGGCTTTGCAAACAGCCTTGGAAGCAGCTAAAGAAGAGACGGAAAAGATGCTGAAGCTCGTTTGCGAAGCTGAAGTGAGGGAGCTGGGTTGGAAACAGAACATGCAATCCGTCGAGATCCACGTTGGCGAGCTGGAGAGACTCAGGAAAGAAGTCGAGAGTCTTACGGAATCCGAGCGGAACCTCCAAGCCCAGGAGATGGAACGTCAAACAGCGATGGCAAAGGCAGCAGAAGCAGACAGCCGGGCTGAGCTTCTGAGCACCCGATTGCAAGCAACAGAGGCAGACGCCCAGCAAAGCCGTGACCTCTATGAGTCTCAAATCGTGGTGCTCAAAGCGAAATTGAACGATGCGCTCAAGGAAAGGACGGAGCGGCACGCAGAAGGCCTCAAGGCACAGCTGGAAAGTGCCATGGCAGCCAGCCGCGCCCAGCAGACGGAGCTGAAGAAACGTGTGGCCAGCCTCACCAGCAAGAACACGACACTGCAGGCGATGGTGTTGGAATTGCAGGCGACGATGCCCTTACGCTCCAAATCGGAGGTCCGCCCGCCGGCGGAATCCGAGGCCAACAAGACGTCTGAGTCAGAAAGCACTACCAAGCCCATCCGCACGCGCCGGCATCGGGGCTTCTCCGACCCAGAGGTGCTCGAGGCGACCTCATTCAACGCGACGCCGCCGCTTGAGCCGTTCAGCAAGTCTGCAAGCAACCAGAGTGCTGGGCGACCATCAACACCGTCGGGCTCGGAAGCTCCCTCGACGAGCACCAGAGGCAGCCCGTCCAACGAGCGGTACTTCGGCCGAGGTGAGTGCCTAGTGGCCCGAAACCAAACGTCATAGAAGCTATGATCACGGCCTTGTGCTAACTTTTCGCAGGCGGCATGCAAAACCTCCGCAAAGAGAAAAAGGACAAGAAGGATGACCGGGAAAAGAAGAGATCTACGGGCCTGCGTGGTATCCGAGGGTTTGTATGATGATACAGCGCCTGTTCCAGGAGAAAGCAACCTGACGAACTCGTTATGTTAAAGATACCCAGCTTAGCCAATTTGTGTTGCTTTTCAACTGTGGAATGCTCACTCTGTTTCGTCATTTCAATGAAGAACACGCGTCAGAGGCCCTTGCAAGGATAAGGTAGCTTTCAAGGCTCAACCGAACTTGTCAATACGGACTGAAGCTCCTGTTGGCATGCAACATGTTGTCGAGATTGTTAACATTACAGAAGAAGCAAGCGGTGCGGTGCGGTGCTACTGAACTTTACGGAACTCTCTCGCCGGTATCCGACCGGTAAGGAGCGGGCGCGCGTTGATGGCTCTGTGGCGCCACGGTCCATGCAGGTACCGAAGCTAGGAGGCGCGCGCGGGGCAGAAGGCTTACCTACCTTGGATACCTTGGATACCAGCAAACGGCGCGCGCGTACGTGTGTGTGTGCATGTTGACATGTACATACATTAGGTAGGTAGGTAGGTACCTTAACGTAAGATCTCTCGGCTGACGATGGCATGGTAAGGTACCTGGTATGCAAGGGTAAGGGGGAACAGGCGCCGGCGGCCGGTCCTGTCTTTCACTGTTTCCCCCTCCCCTTCTCCTACCGAGGAATTTCCGCCCGTCGACCGCAGCAGTAATAATAAGTCGTCAGCTTGGCAATTTGGAGGCGCTTGCTTCGCCTCCTTGGCCCCCTTTTCCCTCCCATCATGCTGACGGTACTAATAAGGTCAGGTACTGTCGTCTTGAGTACTTAGGCAATGGCTGGCCATAATGCCGGCCATGCCCGCGGCTTGGGAGCCGCTGCTTTGCGATGCTTTGAGGCTGTCTTGTGGTGGGATTGGACTTCATTCGCCCGCGGTATGCGTGGGCTGCCCTGGCAGTTATTAGTAAAAGGTATCTGGTTTCCTTGTCGAGTGCTGCATCCCGTACGTGTTGAAGAAGGAAGTCTTCTGCCAGGGATCTACAATGGTGGCGTGGCCGTGGAGGTGGGTGGGCATCGCGATCGCCTCTTGCCGCGACCCAAGGACCCCAAGACCCCAAGACCCAAGATGAGATGTCGGTGGGACGATTACGGGGATCCTGCCTAGGTAGCGGCGAGCTTGGCCTGGGGAATGCGGGCTCGGGTTGGCATGCCTTGCTTTCTGGTCCAGGTTCTGCTGTGGTGACGACCGTCTGATGCTCTTTTCCTTACGTATGAGCTATCCTCATGCTCACTTGGTCGTAGTAGTCTTGACCTTTGGTTTCTTTGGTTGCCCGGAAAAGAGAAGCAGTAATGTTCTTGGCCAAGGGCAGCAGGCAGACAGTGGTCGAATACGAGGTTCCTGCACGTCATCTTTCGCTTTATTGGCACAAGTCAGCCGTTTGTTCTTCGTTGTTTACTCGTTGTTTACTCGTTGTTTTGGCTAGTGTGTTGCCGGGGACTCGCGTCAGGGAAGGAAAGAGGCTGGGAGAGCCAAAGTTTAAAGACGTTGTAAACACGGCAAGGCATGGCAGACGCTCCATTGACTTTCTCGTTGACTTCTGTCTGGCTGCAGAACACGAGTCGTTCTCCCGCTTGGGAGTTCCGGGATTCCTGGTGGTGCACTTCCTCACTTCCGGCCCAGGTCGCTAATCGAGGCCGTCGGGTCTAGAAGCGTTGGCCGCAGGGGAGCTAACATTAGCGCGTAAAAACGGGCCCTTTGCGGACCCGTCGGAGCTTGTTTCCTGCCCAGCCGGGACAAGCAGGGGTTAGGGGAACACCTGGGCAGGTGCTGACCTATGTACCTAGGTACAGGCTGACAGGGAAGTGTGGTGGGGCTGCCCGCAACGGTGCGGTCTGATTGGGTCGATGCCGCTCGCTCGCAGACGTCGTTGTCTCTCTCGTTTCTTTCAGCATCGCCGCCAGCTGCCTCCATTGGGTCATTTGGCCATCAAGGCGTGTCCTGTTCCAGCACGACGAACGCCCGGCCGCTCTGCCAGCTAGCCAGATCGGGATCGCTGCCTTTCTTCATGCCAGGGGACTGCTGCTGGTTGGCTGACTTCGCTCCGTGTATGCGTCTAAGTGCTGCGAGCTGTAGGCATGGGAGCGTGTGGAATGTTCTCCCGCCCACGGCCACAGATATCTTTCTTCCCATGCCCAGCTCTTGCCAGCCCGACTTCTCTTCTTGGATTCCCTTTCCATCCAAGCTGCCCCGTGGTCAAGCACATATCCTCCTACCCTAATCATCACACCACAAAGCTGTGACCTTACACTCGTTGATCTCCCCCCCAGCACGCTTTCTTGTACAGAAACCTTCTATTTCTTTATAATAAGAGTCTGGATCACACAACGCTCGCTTTGGAGACATCAGCATATCAGGTTTCTTTCTTCAAAGCACAAGCTAGTATCCCAGCTGCTTCTCACGCTCCGCCGCGAGACAGGAATTGCTCGTTTGCTGGATCCTCACCTCCGCTGATCTAGTACTACCTTTTTGGATACACGCTACCTAATCAACCCCTACTTCCTCCTCGTCCCGAGAAGTGTGCCATCATGTATACACCTGTATCTATCTTGGCCCTGGCCACCGCTGCCTCTGCCGCCACTCAGGGCTTCAACTATGGCTCGACCTTCACCACCGGTGCTGCCAAGCAGCAGTCCGACTTCGAGTCCGAGTTCACCACCGCTGCCAACCTGAAGACCACGTCGGGCTTCACGAGTGCTCGCCTGTACACCATGGTCGTAAGTCGAGCATGACAACTGCCACCCGATCTATGAACCTGCTAATCATTGGTGCTGCCATAGCAAGCGGGAACTGCTTCTAACCCTATTTCTGCCATCCCTGCGGCCATCAGCACCAAGACCTCTCTCCTCCTCGGTCTGTGGGCGTCTGGCGGCGAGACTTCCTTCTCCAACGAACTCCTCGCTCTGCAGGCTGCCATTTCCCAGTACGGCGATGCCTTCACCAGCCTGGTTGATGGTATCTCCGTGGGCAGCGAGGACCTGTACCGAAACTCGCCCCAGGGCATTGCCGCTGGATCTAATGTCGGTACTGAGCCCGACACCATCGTCGACTACATCAAGCGTGTCCGGGACGCCATCTCGGGCACCAGCCTCGCGGGCGCCCCCGTCGGCCACGTCGACACCTGGACAGCCTGGGACAACGACACCAACGCGGTGGTGGTTAACAACTGCGACTGGATCGGGATGGACGCGTACCCGTACTTCCAGGACACCATGGCGAACGCGATCGGCGACGCCAAGGCGCTGTTCAACGAGGCCCTGGGCACCACCCAGGCCCGCAGCAACGGCAAGCCGGTCTGGATCACCGAGACGGGCCAGCCGGTGAGCGGCAAGACGTCCGGCCAGTCGGTCGCCTCCGTCGCCAACGCCAAGACCTACTGGGACGAGGTCGGCTGCCCCCTCTTCGGCCAGACCAACACCTGGTGGTACACCCTCCAGGACGCCGAGCCCGACACCCCCAACCCCAGCTTCGGCATCGTCGGCAGCACCCTCAGCACCACCCCGCTGTTCGACCTCAGCTGCAGCAACGTCAGCTCCTCCACCTCATCCTCCTCGGCCTCGGCTGGTGCTTCCAGCACGGCCGGCTCGGCTACGTCTTCTGCCACGGGTACTGGTTCCGGTTCCGGCTCCGGTTCCGCTTCTGGCGCTGGTTCCAGCCCTACAGCCACCGTCATCCCGCCCGGCTCGGGCGCTGACTCCGGCGGCAGCCCCGAAGGTGTTCCCAGCTCCCAGGTCTCCCTTCAGCAGTCGGCTACTGTGACGCCTTCTGCTATTGCTACGGGTGGGTTCCCAGGTGGCTCAGGTCTAGGAAACGGGACGACGGGCTCTGGCTCTGGATCCGGCTCTGGGTCGGGCTCTGGCTCTGGATCCGGCTCTGGCTCTGGATCCGGCTCTGGCTCTGGATCCGGCTCCGGAACTGGTGGCTCAGGTGGCAACGGTACCTACACCGGGTCTACTCCTGGGTCTACCTCGACCCTCACTCCCGTTGTGGGCGCTGCCTCGGTGCCATCCGGCGGACTCGGTGCTGCTTTCCTCGCTATTATGGCCGCCATTCTTGCCCTGTAAATCAGCCTTCCAGGTAGCTGACCTGTCACTCTATGAGTGGCAGCGTGAATGGCGTTTCGGGTGGTCGTGACTGTTCAAGATAATGGCCTGGCATTTCCCCCATGGAAATTTTGCACATAGGAAAGGGATCTAGGAATAAATACGAAGGCTGTTGAATTCACACTGCTAAAGTCATACATCCTCTTGTATAGCAACACGGGATATTATGGACATAGTTCCCCACAGGCTACATCTTCAACATGGTGACGTTGTTGCAGAATCTGTCCAGCTGATCAGTACTTGACGTTCATGCAGTGATGGACGACTGAAGCAAAAACTAGAAAACCTGGGTGAAAACCGAACATGCCCAGTTGTCTAATGTACAGCGGAACGAACGCCAACCCTACAATCCTCCTTCCCATCCATCATCACCTTCGTGTATTCCCAGTTTCAGCCATGACAAAGGAAGAATAACCCCGTGCGTCGTGGCATTTTCATATTCTCATATACATACATGCAATGCCCCTTGCTAACAAGCAAGCAAGCAGCACCACTGGCCGGCAGTATCCAAAAAAAGCTAACAGGGCGAAACATCGCTTACGGCGCTCCCCGCACCCCCCCCCCCCCCCCCCCCCCCTTTTCCACTTTATCACGTGTACCCCGAAAGCCCGATCCGCGGGAAGGGGGGGGGGGGGGTTGGGGAGGTAGGCTCGTTTATAGGATCGGACACCCCCTCAAGCACCACCACCACGGGCGACGAGGGAGCGGCGCTTGCGGGCGGCGGCGGCGGCGCCCTGGGCCTGCTGGACGAGGAAGTCGACGGCCTCGGGGGCGCGGCGGGTGTAGTCGAGGTGGGGGGGCAGGATGTTGAGGGTGCCGACGCAGACGGCGTCGCCGGGGTTGCAGAGGACCTTGGTCTTGGCGGGGTCGAAGCCGTCGATCTGGCCGCCGTCCTGGGCGTTCTGGGTGTCGCCGAAGGTGACGACGCCGGCGACGCGGGCCTGGACGTCGGCGCCCAGGTCCTCGACCACGCGGTGCACCATGGCGGCGCCCTGGCTGTAGCCGCCCACCAGCAGGGTGGCGTCCGGGCAGCGCGCGGCCGCGGCCTCCACCAGCCCCCGCATCGTCGCGGTCCCCGCCGGGTCCGCGCCCCCCGGCAGGAAGTTGGTCGACAGCAGCGCCCCGTAGTCCACCCCCTCCGTCGCCACCGCGTCCTCCCCCAGCGCCGCCTTCAGCCCGTCCGACGTCGGCGGCCCCGCGATGATGCCCTGGGGGACCCGGGTTCCCCGGGTTAGCCTTGGTGCTTTCTGCTCCGTACGTGGGCTCTGGAGTTGCGGGGGGGGGGATATGGTACGTGAAAGGAAAAGAGAGAAAGGTATATATATATGTATGTGTGTGTGTGTGTGTGTGTGTGTGTGTGTGTATGTGTGCGTGTGCGTCTAACTCACCATGTTGCCAGGCTCGGTCGACCCGCGCGAGAAGATAAAGATGTTATCCCGGCAACCCCCCTCGGAGAATTCCTTGGCTATGATGCCGGTCCGTCGCGGGGCAAGCCGCGAGGTTTCCCCTCCCGTCTGGATAGGGGTAGCGGCCGCCAGGGCGCTGAGGGTGAGAAGGGCGAAGGTCTTCATGGTGGAATGGGGAGGATCAACCGTTCTCGCAACGAGAGTCGACCGTGTGTGTATATGAGAATCGAAGTGAGGGTAAGTATTAAAGATCGAAAGAGGACCAGTCCTCTGTATGTGGAATGGAAGCCGAAGAGAAGGAGATACAAGCCAGTGAGTGAGTGCTGTGAGGAACCAAAACTATAACGCCGTCCGAACTCCTGCTCTTATATGCAAGATCTTACGATGCGATGCCCCTCGAGATGTCTCGGTAGACACCAGAAGACACAATGAGACACGGCCGAGATCGAGCCAAGCGCCATCCGAACAGCAATCGGGAGGGAACAATTACTTAAAGTGGTCGAGAGCCGCGAGCGATCTGACTTGGGCCCTCCGATCATAAACACATCAGCGCCGGGGGTGGTGGAGGCGGGAGACCCTGTTGCCGATCGCCTCATCATGCATAGAGCCGGAGCTCGTCGAGAAACACACCGGGACGTTCCAATCCCACAGCCACGGCACCACCGTCCGAGCCAAGGCCAGGTAGCCAGGAAGGCTGAGCGCGATCTCGGATCAGGGTGATGCCCGCGATCAAGCTTTTTCCCGCCGCGATCCCCGGCGCGCATCGTTTCACCTCCCTGCAGAACGCCCAGTAGCCCAGTCGCGGGCGAGTCGATGTCGCAAGACCCTCCCGATTGGCATATTGGTTGCGCAACTTTAGACACCTATAACGCCAGCCACAGATGAAGTTGTGAACAATGCGATTGGTTAGCTTATGCAGGCCCGCACGTGAGCGAAAACGTTGCACGTTTCGCAATCGATGGCATCGAAGAAGAGAGCCTCGTTAACAAAGCTTACTTATACATACAGTAGCTTACCAAGATTATGTGTATTTTGTTCTGTCCAAGCTACCTCGTAAGATATGTACAATGGCAATGCCCCGGCTTGCTCTATCTACAAAGGGCAACGGCAACGCTTTCTACCATAACGCTGTCTATCCTGCGGTAGGAGATATACTCGCACCCGAGGCAGTTGCCCATGTGCTCCAAACCAGCCAGAAAGCACTTCGTCGGGTCTCAATGCCGAGGACCCTGATAAATCACCCTCGCCGGGAAACGCCGATTCGCCTCTTTTTGCCCGCACCTAGATCCATATCGGTACGTAAATCATATTCCCATCACAGTGGTCCCGGTTCGTCGTCTTTTACCATGGTAACCTTAGATCCATCACATGGTTGTTGATGCCGACTCGGTAGACCCCACTCAGTTCCTATCTCCTTCCTCTTCGGCCTCCAAAGCTTCTTCGTCCGCCTCTGCGATGCTGGCGACGGGCACGTAGTCGTTGGTGAGGGTGCCGTGTTCCTCTGATTGCACTTCATTCTGCACCCGTTTCACCATGAAGCACTGCAAAGCACCACCGACGGCTACCACAGCACTGCCGTACCACGCAAGTCCGGTACAATCAACTCGCGACCCAAGTGCGTAGAGAAACCCGGCAATAGGTGGAGCTGCCATTCTGCAAGCGGCTCCTGCACTCGCCGCGAGGCCGTTGACTTTGCCCAGCACAGCCGAGCTAGGTGTAGCTTCTTTGATGAGAATCAGAAGGACCGGGTACAAGGTGATGGAGAGGATGTTGCGCACGGTCAGGCAGAAGTAGATAGCAGGGTAGAGGAGCCCCTGAGGCACATTAACCAGCTGGGGAACAATGACATACGCAAGTGGGTGCAAGAGGGTTGTCAGGATAAACAGCCGGAACACACCCAGCCTCTCGGCGGCAAAGGGGAAGATGACAGCTTGAACAAAAAGCGCGATCACACCGTTTACAGCCAGAATCCCACCGACGGATTGCATGGAAAGGCCCAATCCACCAGGCGAGTAGAAAGGGTTCAAGTTCGAAAGCATTCCTTCGGTCGAGAGGGAGTTGAAAGAGGCCCTCTCGTCTTCGAAGAAGATAGGCATGAGGTGGTCGTAGGTCATCGAGTGGTAGGTGAAAATAGACAAGGCAATGATTAGAGACATGATGCGCTTGCTGAAGATGTTGAACCCGGGTTTCGTCTCCGGTTGTTTCCGGCCTTCGCCATCGGACCCGAAATCAAAACTGTTCCTGTTCCTGAAAGTCCCGTATGTTTCGCTGCGCAGGTCGACGGCAGGCTGCTTGATCGCATCGGATGTTTCCAGTAGCGGAGTCTCGTGAGATACGTAAGTGTGGTCCGGAAACATCACCCTGGGCTGCATGTCGGGGTGGGTCTCATCCAGTAGGAAGTAACCCAAGATGATGCTAACTAGCAACAGAGCAGCACACAAGACGTTAGGCAGAAGGAAGGGAAAGACATCGAACAGACTGCCTTCAGGGAACAAACGGGGGAAGGATTTGTGGGGTTCTGCGAACATGCCTCCGATAGCTGGGCCGATGATGGTGCCGATGGACCACACGAAAGGCATGACAGCATACGCGCGAGCTGCGACATTAGCAACCTATCTTCACCCGCGTCGGGTTATGCAGGGCAACTTACGCTCATGCTCAGGGTTGGTAACCAACTCAGCCACCATAGTCTGGATCACGCCAATGTTCCCGTTGAGAAAACCCCCAATTGCTCGGCCAGCCAAGGCTATCCAGATGTTGGTGGCGAAACCCACCATCAACATGCTGAACATGGTGCCAAGACATCCTAGTATGAGAACAGGTTTCCGCCCGACTCTGTCTGAGAGACCGCCCCAGAACATGCCCATCAGGGCCTCGGCGAGGGAGAAGGAGGAGATGAGAAGACCGGCGTAGAAGGAAGCATCTTCGCCGTTTCCGACATGGAAGCGCTTGACGAGCGTCCAGGCGTAGGGGAAGATGGAGGTGAGAGCGATGGGCTCGGCTAAGCGAACGATGGCTGTTCTCCCGGTTAGAATCGCGGGCTGTTGACGTGCTCGTAGGGATGGACGGGCACTCACCAAGGAGGAAAAGTTGGACGGTTGGAAAATCGTCGGGGTTTCGAGGTGATCTCTGCTGTGTTAGGGTCATGGCTTCGCGACTTGGTCTCAGTCTTACGACAACTGGCACTGCGCTCAGCGCTCGGTCTTGCCTCGTATCGGGTGCTTGGGAGCTGGGAGGTTGTCGGTCGGGAGGCAATGGATCAAGCGGTGTATGCTGTAGCGACAGTTTATCTGTTCGAGCTGTATTGTCCGGACTTTGTATACGTCGCTAGACGAAGCGAAAGGGGGGCAAGCGAGACAGGCTAGGGAGAGTTCAGAGTTGGATAGACGAGCTGCTGTGGGAAGCGATGTATCTGCGGGCTGCGGTGGTGTCGTATCGAAGCACTTGGCAGTGGAGCGAAGGTGTGTCGTCGTCGAAAGAGTGCAGAATGCAGATTGCAGGTGCAAGTGGCTGCAGAAAAGGAGGAAGAATGGAGGTGGTGGTGGTGGTGGTTTGGGAAGTCCGAAGTAGGTAGATTGTTGAACGGTAGATGGCCAGGAAGGCGGCCAGGACGTATTTACAGGGCCGATAAGCGGGCAAGATTCACTAAGGTTAGCTTCTTCGCGCTAAGGTGGGTAACAGGCTAACAGGCCAGGCCCAGTGGCGGGTTGCGGACTTGCAGACGGGGACGACAATCCTGGTTCTTGCTTCCGGCAGCGTGCGCTAGCTACCTAGGTAAGGTTTGCAGCGTGTCAAGTGGATACACCCCTTGCTGTATCCGTACGGTACCTACCTCCTCCTCCTAATAACTGCTGGACGTTTCCACCCTCACCAGAGTGCTGGGCTGCCTGTGCCTGGGCTGCCTGACGGGACGGATGAATGCCCGTGACTTTGCAGTGTCAACACCACCCACTTCTCTACCATTCGCGCCGCTTCTATGTAATCCCTTCCATCCTCCTATCAAGCCACCCTGTCATATGTGTTCCCATTCACCGCTAGACTCGTCATCAACCATCGCGATCAGAAAGTGCCGCAAAACGCCCCAAGGTAAAGTAATTTCCGAGGATAGCAAGCAGGTCAGCTCATCACTGTCGTGACTGTGCCGCCTTCGATGTATCCTCAACTCGGTCTTCCGTGCCATCGCAGTTTGGCAGTCACCATATCCGGATGGTATATCAGCGCCGGCCTCCACCAATCTGTCGCGGAACCTGGGGACCGTGTGCCTTGGCTTGTTCCGGTTGGACGCGCGATGAGGATCTTTCTAGGCATTCGGAAAGCATTCGGTGACGTCTAGCAGTACCAATGCCTATCTACCTAGGCTCAATCTTTGCGAAACGTGAATCGACGCTTGTATGGGCTGTCACTGCCGAGCCATCCAAGGCCACCTGCGGACGCTAGACAGAAATTTCAGAAGCAAGACACTGGCAGGACTGGCGGTCTGGATCCGGTTATGGCCTGCACACCGCGCTGATCTACTCGGTTATGTTAACCACCACAACATTCAGATTCTTTGGCTATGAGCCTGTTTCTCCGGGATGTCCCTCGCGGATATGCTGCATTCAGGCACGTCTAGACATAGCACGGCCGTAGTGGACGATCGAACCTGCGGGCTTCCACGACGCGCACCTCAGGCCTCAAGATCTGGTTGTTTTCAGCCAATCATCTTACACCGCTCCAGGAACGCCCCGCCACCAAGTGGTCTGAATCCCTCGGTTTGGGTTACCTATGCTGTGCTTCCGCTTCGCTCTTGGCCCGCAAGAGCCTATCAGATCGTTGCAGTTGCTTGTGCCGTTGCTCAATCGAGTTTATCGGCACACCAAGGTTCAACACTCGGAGCTTTTGCTAATCAACTCGCCTCACTTCATCTGGATGTGTGAAGCGCTAGCCACTTCGATCGTCTTTCTAGCGCGCAAATTGAAGCGCTAAGCTAGGCTGCTAGATATACCCGTACCCCCACCAACCCACTGCAAATCCTCGGTCCACCTGCACTGCACCATGGTCCATGTCCGCACCGGGCCAGCCCCACCAACATCCACCCATCATCACATGGAAGACCCAAGACCATGCGGAGGTAAGGAGGGTGATAGACGACAAGTCTTGTTTCTTAAACCAACTACCCGCGGCCCTTACTCATGTGCACCGAGAGGCGAACCGAGTCGGGAGGAGACCCCGTTTTTGCTTACCTCGACTCGTGGTTTGTGCCCCCTAAGGTACTTACTGAAGTACCTTATGTAAGGAGGTTAGGTACCTACCTACCTAGGTAGTACGGAGTACCTAGGTAGGTTGAAAGAGGCTGCTATGTGTTAAGGTTCGTATTGCTTTCCATGGGCCTTGGCAGAGCGGTGAACGGGCTGGCGGGATCTCTCAAACCGGTATCGTGTTCTGTTTTCTTTGGGTGGCTTCAGGTGTATGACGCAGAAAAGTGGTATTGGCTCGTGCTGCAAAGTCGACAGTTCTCCCGCGCAAACAAACTGGCATTATCAGATCTTGCTTCAACCCCACCACCCCCGAAACCGGCATCTTTTTATCGACCTGTCGTCTACCCTCCTGCCTACCTAACTTAGGTACCTCTGCTGATCAGGGTCTGTTTTGTTTCTGCTTGACGGGCTGACGGGTGTGGACAACCAATTGCCAACCATATCTCCCGTCTCTGCAGCTTGCCAAGCGACTCCAATCTGCAAAGCAACCCTATTCCGCCTACCTCCAGCCATTCCGCGGCCACGCTATATTCTGCTACAACGAGAGTGTGCCGTGCACTGCAGTATCACTGCCTGTTGTGTGTGTTCCGAGTGCGCCTGCAGCTAGCTTGCTTGCTTGTACGGACCTAGTGCGCCGTGAGTGACATGGAACGTCCAGTGCGATTTATAGCCTGGCACTCGTCCCTGACGACCTCGTGGGCTACACTATAAAGTGGGCGTAAGGTAGGCTGTACAGTACTAGGGATATATTGCTGCTGCTGGGCCCCGCTTTCTGGAATGACACCCTCCCAAGCCTTCGACCCTGAGAGTTGCGTCTTTTGGCGAACCCCAACTTCTACGCGTGCGGTAACACGACGGATTCCATGGTCCGTCCCGTGCAGATGCGGCTGCAACACGTACATTAGTCACCATAACACAGCTCCCTTCCCAAGTTGACTACAGTAGGAAAGCCAGGTCAACAACATTAACAATAACAACAATGCAGGTCGTATAACCTGCTCGTCTGTTCCACCCCCTTTGCCAACGCATGAGCCCGAACCACTTGTATTAACCTCCGAGGCCGTCCTGCATATAGGTGATTCTGGGTTTTAGCCATTCAGCACCCCGAGATATCCTCATATCTGCCTCTCACACAGGCGGGTGGCACAACAGCTTGCAGTAACTACCTAGTAGGCTAACGGCTCGCGGGTTGGTCCTCGCCACAGAACTGATGGCAGGTGTAACAACACTGCAGCGATGAGATTGGAAGATAGGGGGCAACCACGAGCCACACGACACACATCACATTGAGCGTACAGGACTATCTCACTCCTCAGCTACCGCGAGGGATTCTTACGTGCCGTGACTAAAAACACAGATAATCCAGTTGTACAGGATACTAGGTACATGCAGCCCACCACAGAACAGATGCGGCCCACATCAAGTGCACCTACACCACCCACTCCCACAAACAAACAGCCTTTCCTCCCGCCCTAGGACGCCTCAAACAGCAGCTCGAGCTCCGTCAGCGACACGCCGATGAGGCGCGACAGGCGCTTCTTGAGCTCGTCGACCGAGAGCTCGGGGCGGTCGGGGCTGATGGCGAAGCCGGGGCGCAGGGCGCAGGGGACGCCGTCGAGGTCGCGGTCCGGGGAGCCGTACCCCGACAGCAGCAGCGGCGACGAGGAGGTCGCCATCGCTTTGACCGGCGTCTGCAGCCCCGTATCCCCATCTCTTCCTCCCGCCGCCGCCGCCGTCTTCTTGACCGGCGGCGTCACGGGCCCCGCGCTTTCCGCCGCGCCCTCGCAGCGCCTCGCCTTGTCGGGCGCCAGCAGGAACCGGCGCGGGGACTGGCTCACCGGCCGCGACGACGAGGCTCTGCTGCTGCTGCTACTGCTACTGCTGCTGGCGACCGAGCCCGGCGCCGACGGCAGCGGCTCGACCACGACGTCGTCGAGCGCCACCGGCAGGTCGATCTCCGGGCACAGGCAGCCGTCGTACTGGGGGATGCGGAAGGGGGCTCCCGGGCGCGCGGCCCAGCGCCACTCCTCGGGCCCGCCGTGGAAGTCGGGGAGGGCGGCGGAGGCATGGTGGTGGCTGGGGGTAAGGAGGCCGAGGGCGCGGTGGGCGCCGTCTGGCAGGGTCGCCGCGGGTTGGATCAGTGTATGTAGAAGATCCGTGGTGTGGTTGGCGGTCCAGTTCGCGTGCGTGAACAGGCGGGCGATGCTGTGGCGGTGGGTTAGTGGCTCGGTTCCGGAAGAAGGAGGTGAATAGGGGGAGGGGCTCTTACTAGTCCACGGGTATCGAGTAATGCGCGCGGTGTTTGGGCCGCAATCGATGGTGGTCCCAACTGAGGGACTGCCGCCACGCCAGACCTTCGCTGAGCGTGAAGGTCTCCTGCAGTCGGGCCAGCTCCCGGACCGGTACCGGCGTCCAGCCGTCGAAGATGGAGGCTACGAAGCTGTTGCCGAGCTCCATCTCCAGGTCTGCGCCGTAGAACGGTTCTTTCGCGTCCCGAGCTAATGTCCGGGGGTCTTTCCAGTAAAGAACGTGGCCGAGTCTGGTTCTGTGTTAGGATGTAGAACGACATGGCAAGATACATGGTGGCCGGTGAGTTACTCACTCGTGTAAGATTGTCACGGTCGTCATGAATGCTGTAAGCAGGTACTCTTCACTTTGGCTTTTGCCTTGTCGTCGTAACTCGGCCAGACGCTTGGGATACTCGGCCATGAGGAGAATCGTCATGTTGCGGCACTTGCGATCCCCACAAGCCTGGTCGAACTTCGCGATTGTTTCGTACCGATCCAGCTCAATCAGAGGGAGGCCTTGTCTTGGATGGCGACACGTATACCCGTTCCAACCCCTTTCGCGAAACATCTCTTCATCCAGCTCCCACCTGACCGATCTGGCTATCTCGGTCTTCATCTGTTTTCGCGTAGAGTCCACCCAGCCTCTTTTCACCTCCACAGTCGCCCATGATGCTCGATGGTGCCGGACGATAGTCCGAGGTCCTGTATTGTGGGACTTTTTGAAGAAGACACTGCAGCTCGGAGCTTTCCCCGGGTAATTTTCAGAGAATAAATCCTCGATAAGGAAGTCAGAAAGCCACGGAATTCCGGCATGCTCCAATAGTCTGCTTGCTAGAAGCAGCGGTTGCTGCAACTCTCTCCGCAAGTCTTCGCTTGCATTGCCCCAGTTCACGAAGACTGGGTGTATCTCACCCTGGAGGTTCAGATCTCTTGGACTAGCCGTGCCTGCTCATGAAGTCAGAAGGCATATATAACCAGTCGTTGGACTGGCTTACTCACCTGTTGCGCCGCAGTTCTCCAGCTCGTCTCGATCCCATCTCTTGAACCTAGAGCCGGCTTGAGCCGAGACCTTGCCGACTTGGCTTTTTACCGCCCACCAAAACATGTTCGCGAATGCCTCCAGCAATTGGAGCCATCATCGTCAGAGGGAATCAGGGAATCTCAGGGTGATGAAATGATTGCACAAGGTTGGAAGGTCGTCGCAAACGTCTTTGTGTCGATTTTAGCGGCGAAACCACTAGAAGCCAACATTCCATTTGTGCGCCACTACCTTATGCCAGGGGAAGGGGTGCCAGGAATGAGGGACACATGGTATCTAGAATATTCATCCCTTTGCCTACCGAATCCGGCAATACAGGACGACACTGAAACATTATCAGCCGATCAGCTCTCATAGTCCATACGCCCGTCCCCTACGACGTCCCAGAAAGCCTTGATGATGTCCTCCTGGCCGGCCGGGGCGCCGCGCACGGCGAGGTACTTGCGCTCGTCGATCTGAGGCTGCCAGCCGCCGGGGTTGCCGCTGACCATGCGGCCGCCCGCCTCGTTCAGGATGCACCAGCCGGCGCAGACGTCCCAGGCCCAGCAGCCGCCCTCCCAGTAGAGGTCGAGCTGGCCGGCGGCGACGGCGCACAGGTTGAGGGCGGCGGAGCCGAGGCTGCGCAGCGAGTGCACCATGGCGCCGCCCGTCTCCTTGGAGGCGCACAGCCTCCTGAACACCTCCGTCTTGACCGCGTAGTTGGCGCCGTCGCGCTGGCTGCCCCATTCGACGGCGACGAGGGCCCGGTCCAGCGCGCCCAGCGGCGCGGGGCTCTGCGCCAGCGGCAGCCGGGACACGCGACCCTTCCCGTCGTTCGCCCCCCCGCGCGCGCCGACCGTCATCGCCGCGCCGCGCCCCCGGATCGCCGTGTACAGCGTGTCGAGCCAGGGGTTGTAGACGACGCCGACGGCGGGCGCCCGGCCGACCGCCAGCCCCAGCGAGATGCAGGCGTGCGGGAAGCCGTGCACGAAGTTCGTCGTCCCGTCGATCGGGTCCACGATGAAGGTCGGCGCGTCCGTCACCTTGGTCACGCCCGCCTCGTACGTCTCCTCGCCCACGAAGGCGAAGCTTGGGTACGTCCCGGCCAGGCGCGTCGACACGTGCTTCTCGACGGCCTTGTCGGTCTCCGTGACGATGTCGGCGGCTGTGGGATGAGGTGGTTAGAAGTCACATTTGAGTACTACCTAGGTAGGGACGTGTGATAACAGTGAGACGTGACTCGTGACATGTGGCGCTGGCAACTGTAGGATTCCGTCTCACTCTGCCTACAACTCTCGCCCACTCATACGCCCTCCCACGATGGAGGGGCGATGGCGGGGTAATGGAACTGGGCAAACAACGTACAATTGAGTTTCGTTCCCGTGTCAATGTCCGTTGGATTCGCTGACAGCATCATCTGGCCGGCCTCATGGGCCACCGCCACCATCAAGTCTTGTATCTCCTGGAGATTCAGGTCCGCCATCGTGTGTGTTCTCGGGGTCGATCTGGTGAAGTTTGGGATCATGAGCGAGCAGCCAGCCCGCTGGACTGCCCGCGGCCGATGTGCCTGAGAACCTTGGAAGAGTGACGACGGCGGGGTAGCTTAAGCCTGGGGTGGGGGGCCACCAGGCGGTGCAATTGGCTGCGATCGTGGAGCTCCAGGTAGGGCCGGCAAACAGGGGGTTTGCAGCGCACCCGAGGCCCGCTGAGAAGGAAGGCCGACCGGCTCCGCTATGGCGAAGATCTTCAGCGAGCGGTCGGAACGACTGCCGAGCTGCTTTTTGCTCCCGGCCGTTTTCGCAACCACTCCCGTCGTCGAACTCACTCAGGGGTACATACTACTCAAAAACCCAGGAGTTGCATGAGAGCATTCGAGGTCTAGACTTTAAGATCACGCACTCATTCTTTTTATCGTTTCATTATTATTATCATTATCACCACCACCACCATGGCGGCCAAAACTCCCACCATCACCGTCCTCGGGTCGCTGAACATCGACCTAGTCGCCTACGTGCCGCACCACCCCCAGCCAGGCGAGACGCTGACCTCGAGCTCGTTCGCGGTGTCGCCGGGCGGCAAGGGGGCGAACCAGGCCGTAGCGTGCGCGAAGCTGTCGCGCACGCCCTCGCTGTCCGGGGCGACGGCCGCCGTGCGCATGCTGGGCGCGGTGGGCGCGGACACGTACGGGGAGACGCTGCGGCGGAACCTGGGCGCGCACGGGGTGGACGTGTCGGGGCTGGCGGTGCCGCCGGGGCCGGCCGCCAAGACGGGCGTGGCCATCATCCTGGTGGACGAGCCGACGGGCCAGAACCGCATCGTGCTGAGCCCCGAGGCCAACCACGCCCTGGCCGCGTCGGCCTACTCCTCCCTCGCTTCCCTCTCCGGCGGCGGCGGCGGTGCTGGCGAAACCTCCTCTTCCTCCCCGCCGCCCGACCTCCTGATCCTGCAGCTCGAGATCCCCCTCGCCACCGTGCTGGCCGCGCTGCGCGTCGCCCGCGACCACGGCGTGCCCGCCCTGCTGAACCCGGCGCCGGCCCTGCCGGGGCTCCCCGCCGAGGCGTACCGGGGCCTCGCGCACCTCGTGCTCAACGAGACCGAGGCCGCCATCCTGGGCGGCGTGGCCGAGGCCGAGCTCGAGCGCGAGGAGGGGCTGCGGCGCGTGGCATGCGAGTTCCGGGCCCGCGGCGTGCGGAACGTCATCATCACCCTCGGCGGCCGCGGCGTCTTTTACCTGGGCGAGGGCGGCCAGGAGGGGCTCGTGCCCGCCGAGAAGGCCAAGGTCGTCGATACCACCGCTGCCGGCGACACCTTCGTGGGGTGTTACGCCCTCGAGGCCGTGTCGGGCAACTTCGACATCGGCGCGGCTGTGCGCAAGGCGAACCGTGCCGCGGCCAAGACGGTCGAGAGGCTCGGTGCTCAGGACTCTATCCCCTGGCGCGATGAGTTGTGAAGTGGTTTTCGAAAAAAGATGAGAAGGTAGCCGGGTTAGGATTGAGGAGGTATGATGAGGATGAGACATGAGATTACATGAGGCAGCACGGAGGTGCGGAGTTAGACCTTCGGGAACTATCACCCAGGAACTGGTTTACTCCATTACGCCGTGCTGGAGAAAAATCGAGGGCCGAGAGACGGCTCTTGAATACCCTTAGACTACCATATCTAAAACGAGAACTTCACTGATGCAACCCCGGTTGCCCTAAGACGCGTACATACTGTGGCTTGCCCCTTCCAAGCTACAATCTATTGGTACCACCAACCGAGACTCCATCGTCCATCTCGCTTGCGACCATCGAAGTGAGTATCTGGTCGTTTCGTTGCATTCCCTGAGATGTGCCCCTGAGACCTATCCTTCTCACCTATGCTCATATCTTCCATCGACGGCACAAGACTCTTCAGGCTATCCGCTCCTATCGATCTCTTGTTGCGGAGTGCGGTGTCCCTGATGAGCGCGCGTTGCCGCTCGACTTTTGCCTTGGTATCTCGGAGCTCGGCCCTCGATTCCTGATGCGAGACTGCGTACGTCGTGGCCGCCGGCGATCGGTTGACCTTGCCCACGTGGAACGATGGACGGGCCCCGGATGATGTTCGCCGCATCTCGGTCCAGATTTTCCTCGCTGGGTCCGATCCCGGCTCTTCCGGTGACGAAGATCGCTGGAGGCTGGCTCGTCGCTGCGGTACCTGCACAAGAGGGGCCGTCCCTGTTCGAGGGGGTGGCAGGGCAGCACTGTCCTTATAGAGGGAGCTGATCAAGCCCACATGACCGGCACTCTTCCTTTTGCGCGGGCTTGGCTTCTGGGTTATCACCTTGTGAAACACTTCATTGGCACGCACCGGCCCCCAATGTGATGCCATGATGTCTAGCAGAGCACTGGCAGCTGGGCCCGGTCGAGGTGACCAAGCGGAGGTCGAGCTCGACCTCCTGATAGCACCCGTTGCAATTGTCTCCAACCGAGTCTGGCAGGTCGAGATACCATCAGCTTGAGTAGTTGATTTGGTAGCTGGGAACCCGGAATGGCAATATTTGACCCGGACTCGAAGATAATCAGTTGTTACGTTGCCAAGTTGATATTCAAGGTCAGCGATAAGATCATTAGGCTCAGGCGTGGGAACCGCTTTCGGCTGTAATCCTGTCGTAGCTTCGACACGAACGTGGGCTAGAATCAGGAGACCAGATCCAGGGGTGATCCTTCGCCACCCTGTCAGCACACTTGAATTCAGCGTCGAGCGTCTTAGGGGAACTCACCTCATTGTGTGGTCGTCTATGAGATCGATGATGCTACTTTGCGCAGTTGGCGATACATCTACTCGTACTTCGTATAGATATCCGTAACGTGATAAGCCGGCACCGCCGTGATGAACTGACATTGACTGGTTACCGATGTCGGATGCTGGGGACGCATCGAGAACCGGCTCTATACTTGGGCGAGAAAGGTGGCCAAACACCTCTATGGCAACCCATACGCTTGATGGACCATCGCCCAACGTCCTTCTCTCGGGTGTCATTGAGATGCGCGGACTGAGCAGGTAGGGGTCAACTTCAACCCCATCCGTACTAGTACTGCTCGCAAGCGAATTACTAGGTATACGGGGCACGAATGAGCCCGTGTCGGCCGCATTGAATATCTGACCAAGACTGGACTCTTTAGAGTACTCCCATGGCCTATGCCTAGGCTGCGAATAGAGTGACTCAGAAGAGGATGCATTTGTGAGCCCGGCAAATCCTTCCTGCTCACGCTGCTGGCGACCAAGCGCCTTGGTTGACGGTGTCTTGGTACTTGAGAGCCAACGGAGCCCTGAAGGTAGCTTGCTAGGAGACAGTGTTCGCCGACGTAGGGAGTTCTTTGGGCCGAGAGGCTGTCTATTGTCAATCGCTCGTCTTGGCGTCACGGCGGCCCATGGTGCCCCTAGAGCCGCAACTGCATTAGCAAAGCTGGATCAACCGTCTGGCCGCAGAAATTCAAGGCACTTACCTGAATCCGGAGAGATTCCCGTCTTGCTCGCTCCGGCCTCTAGAGGAGTAGAGCTGCGGTGGATTTCTGTCAAGGGCTGGATCCCACTGAATATGTTTTCTTTGCCTCTGGGCATCACATTTCTCTTGCTCCTCTTCTTGATGACAGTCAAAGGTCGATCTAGGCTGCTACTAAGACTGGCGTCACTGGTCTTCCTCGCCTTTTGATCGACAGCCTCCGTCTTCTTGGCCTTCTTTCGTATGTGGAGAGGAGAGGGGACCCCGGCTTTGCCGGAATGTGTCGTGGAGATGAAAGGGTCTCGGTCTCGGGTTGAAGGCGGCATCGTTGTTCTGTCCAATGAACTCGCTCTCGATCGTGGTCACGCTGGTTTCGACTGGGACCCGACGACCTACTGAGGTCTCGGTCCGGGGGGACGAGCGCTGCAGCAGCTGCCGCGGCGGCCGTACAAGTTGTGTTGAGCTAGGCCACCAACGCCAACGGTTTGACAGGATATTGAAGCCCTTGAAAATAACAAAGATGAGCAAAGCAAGAATGAGAACAGGGACGATGACGATAACACAGATGACTGCGGGAGGTAATGTTGCAGGTGGCATAGCCGATTCTCCCAATGCCTCGGATGAATATTCGAACGGGAACTCGCAAGAGCAGTAGATGGATGATCTTATCACGCAGCCATGAGCAGTGCCGATGTCTTCACGAAGATGATTTGGATGTAAGACTGGGGTATATTAGATGCTGAGACGAAAGAGAGACAATCTAGGAACAACCAGTCCGATCGAAGGAGGCGCGATTACCATAGGGAAAGTACTCGCCCGTGAGGTTGGCAGGCTCTATCAGACCGTATGAGTCAAAGTGCGTAGAAGGTTGTCCTTCACAGCAGCCACGTCATCCTCCTGCATACTGAGAAAGCGAATCTGGGGCCGAGTTAGCAAGACTGGCAGTAAGGCATGTTCCCATTGCATGCCCTGTAGTTATTTGGCAACTTACCACATCATCCGCTGTACCGGAGCCCCCAAACACGGCAGACTCGGACAGACTTGCAGAGATACCTTTCTTCACCCGCTCTTCCCAAACGCCTTCCCAATTCCACTCTCCGGGCTGCCTGGCAGGCTGGTCTTCGCCTTCTCCTGGTTGTCTGTCAGGTTGTTCTCGTTGTTCTTCACCTTCTCCTGACTGCATGGGAGGCTGCTCTTCGCTAGGCGAGCTCGAAGACACCTTCCCCTTTTCTATCTGGTGGGCTCGCCAAGCATGCCATGCGCCTGGATTGCCGGCGGCTTCTAGAGGGATGGAGTCGAGCACGCGTTCGTCATCGAATGTGCTACGCATGTACCGGAGGACCTCGAAGGTAGAGATACCGTTGGCCCCCGAGCTTGTGAACTCTGAGGACTTGCCTCCAGCGGAACCTTTGGAACCAGACGTAACTCCGCTACCAGTCTCCGAGGGAGGAGGCCGATGCGGCGTCAACCGCACTTCCGATTGCTCACTCGATGGTCTCTCACCGCCTGCAGTGGCACTCCTGCCTCTACGCCCGAACCAGTCGGGGAAGCCGTGCCTGAGACTGAACCCGCCAGGGGGCAGTGGCTCTGTGCCTACTGAAGCCCCAGCACTATCATCCTGAGTATCGGTGTTGTACATGTAAGTACTGAGGGGGCTGATCAGGGGGTGGAACATTTCGGTCGCGAAGGTGACGAGCGGAGGTGATCGAGGATAGGAGTCGGGGAAGGAGATTTGGAAACGTAGGACGGCCGGAGCATAGGGACCTTAGCAACCTGTCAGCAGGAAGGCTCGAAACGGCTCAATTGCAATCTTGTTACCATCTCGAACGAACAGCACGCCCGACCAAAGGCTGGGGTCACCAGGCGTGAGGCTCACGAAGACGCCATCGGGACAGGCTTGTTTAAGGCCGGCGCTGGGAGCCTTGATTAGCTGGAGATGCTCATAACGAAACGAAGCAGACAAGGGCAGCGGAAACGCACAATTCGACGAGGAGATGCTGCCTCCTCAGCGCGGGCAGCGCACTTAACCTTGAGGAGGCCATACCGCCTCACAGTTCATGAGATGTATGCCTCTAGGGCGAGAGGGTTAAGATGTTGAGACAGTCAGGGTATACCGTATTAGTGCTTCATGCGCACGACGCCGATCCACCGGTGGACATGCACTTACGCAGGAGGTTCTCGTCTCGTCCTTCCCTTATCGATAGAGATCGCATAAAGGTCAGACGGTCCAGACGGTCAGACGGTCAGGGTCGGTATCCATCTTATCGATAACTTTTGATGGTTGGAGAACCCGGAGCCCCTCCACAATCACACCGTACACCCCCGCCTTTCTCGTCCCGCATATTATGTTCAACATCGGAGGGCACCAGTCGACATGTTGTCTGTGCGACTTGCATCCTCTCAATGTCTCTTCTTCCCCGGACTTGGTTTCCGGGTAACTGGGTCCCGATGATGCTCAAGTGAACTGCAGCCTTCGGCTTGTCAATGGGGGGTGATATGCGGCCGGGTCACGCAGCAGGAGCTTCGCTGTGTGCTGAACAGCACATCCAAATTGATAGCCTCGAAGGCAAAACAATCACCCTACCCTCCACTGGCACTGCCGAGTAGACCAGGACCCCTCATTATCCGGCAATGAAGCTTCCCCACAAGTCCTGTCCGCGACGGCCATTGACATTCCAGATCGCCTTAAACTGGCTGCCCAGTTGAGCCAGTTTATTTCTCGGTCATAATTTATGCCCCACGACCCCTTATATGGACTGGGAGGAGGGGTGTCTTTCCATACCAACATGGCCTCTCATCTTGTTGGACACCTGTTCATGGCATGTTCAAAGCCTCAAAACTGAATAGCCTGGGTCTGGGGACGACGCAAGCCAAAAGCCTTTCTGCATAAGTGTGCTCCTAACGCATCCACTGACGCCATCGCCCAACATGACCGACTGTAGGGATCTACGTATAGCCGTCATCGGCGCCGGTGAGTAGATCCTCACCCCCTCCAGGATTAAGGCTCGGAGCTGACATCTTGCCCTGTAGGTATGGGCGGTTTGGCCTGCGCCCTGGCTTTCGCGAAGAAGGGATTCAAGCACATCGAGGTGTATGAGACAGCCTCAAATCTAGGCTTCGTCGGCGCTGGTATTCAACTTGCGCCAAACCTAGCCCGGGTTCTGGATCGTTGGGGCTGCTGGGCTCCCATATTGGCCGAGGCGACCAATGTCACGTCCAGCAGCATCCGTGAGGGTGCGACAAACAAGGAGCTGGCCCATGTGCAGATGCCCGACATCGAGAAGAAGTACGGGTATCCGCACTGCACGGGACACCGGGCATCACTGGCTGGTGGTCTTTACGAGGCGTGTCAGAAGGAACCAAGCATTACCTTCCGCTTCTCCACGTCGATAGCAGATGTCAAGTCCTTCGGGCCGGACAAGGTGACGTTCACCGTACAGCCGCGTGACGGGGATGCCTACGACGTCGAAGCTGACGTGCTGCTGGGCGCGGACGGGATCAAGAGCTCGGTGCGTTCGTCACTGCTGCGGGCGATGGACATCTCGGCCGAGGTGGAGGATACGGGACAGGCGGCGTACCGGATCATGCTGCCGCGGTCGAAGATGGAGCAGGACCCGGAGATGCTGGAGCTGCTGGACGCCGACTGCGCGCTGCGGTGGATCGGCGAGAAGCGGCACATTGTCGCGTACCCGATCAGCAACCACACCATCTACAACCTCTCAACGTGCCAGCCGGACGTCAACTTCGCCGCCGCCCCCAGCGCGACGTACACGACGCGCGGCAGCAAGACGGCCATGCTCCAGGTCTACTCGGACTTCTGCCCCCTCGTCCACCGCATGCTCGACCTCGTGCCCGAGGGTGAGGTCTGCGAGTGGCGCCTGCGCTCGCACAAGCCGCTCGCCAGCTGGACGCTGGGCGGCGCCGCCCTGGTCGGCGACGCCTGCCACCCGACACTGCCGCATCTGAGCCAGGGCGCGGCGATGGCGATCGAGGACGGCGCCGTGCTGGCCGAGGTCGTCAGCCGCGCGCCGCTCGAATCCAGGGGGGAGAGCACGCAGGAGGCGCTGGCCAAGGCGCTGAAGGTGTACGAGCTCCTGCGCAAGGACCACACCGCCAACCTGGTGCATCTGGCCGAGTTCTCGGCCAAGAGCCTGCACCTGGGCGAGGGCAAGGCACGCGAGGAGCGCGACCGCCAGTTCGCGCTGGCCCGGGAGCAGGGCACTCCCATCCCCGACAAGTGGGCCAGCCCCGAGGTGCAGGACATGATCTACTCGTACGACTGCGTCAAGGAGGCTCAAGAGAAGTTCGACAACCTATACGCCAGTATAGGGGACAAGACCAATGGAGCGCCTGCCAACGGCGTTACGAACGGTACCACTGCGTAAGATAGGGGATTCCAAGAGTACGACGTCGTGCGAGAGCTTAGGAGTTACGTTACGCGATGCAAGATTCGTTGCACTCAGTAACGGCAATCACGAGAATTCAACATTTGTCTTATTTGCCAGATTGGTATATTGTTGTGACTGCCGTAGAGGCACCACCACGTATAAATGGTGGTAGAGTTCCAGCTTTGTCCCCTTGATCCTGAACGCCAACCATGATCCGAACTTTGCATGATGCTTTTGCTCGGGCAACTGCAAATACAGCCCTTGATGAGTGAGGGTATGCTCCAACACCTGTGCGCCGTGGACGGTATCCTCCCGTGCCTGCAATGGCCGATGGCGAAATGCGCGAAAGACAATCGAACGACAGACCGGCAGACAGACATGACGTCGCGGGCCGTGTTGCGATGCGCGGGCCGTATTCCTCTCGGTGCGGTCCGGACCGGGTGTCGCATTGCGCGAACACACACACACACATCCCAACGACTCGTGACGCCTCTTCTTATAGCCAGCCCAGCCTAGCAAGCCAAGCCCAAACCGCGCCGGGCGATCAATCCATCAATCAATCAATCAATCGATCTATCAGAACAGGAAGTCCAAGCAGCAGCAGCAGGCGAGGGCGCCGAGCAGGGCGGTGCAGCAGCCGCCGCCGCCGCCGTCGTCGCGCTGGTTGCCGTAGTAGCCCTGCGGCGGCGGGTAGCCCTGCTGCGGCGGGTAGCCCTGCTGCGGCGGGTAGCCCTGTTGCGGCGGGTAGCCTTGAGGGGGGTAGCCTTGCGGCGGCGGCGGGCCGTAGCCCATCTGCGGGTTCGGCTGGTAGTAGCCCTGGTCGCCGCCGGGCGGAGGGTAGTAGGGTTGCTGGCCGTACGCGGCTTGCGGCTGCTGGGGCGGCGGCGGCTGGCCGTACGCGGGGGGTTCGTCGGGTTTGTAGGACATCGCGTCGGTGGTTTCGGTACCTGAGGTAGGTAGGTAGGCAGATAGGTAGAAGTTGGTGTAGGTTTGCGGGTTGGTGTTGTTGATGGATGGATGAATGGGTGGATGGGTGGTCGAGGCTTCGGTTTGCGGGCGTGGCGTGATGGTTCCCCCAAGTCCCGATGCGCGTGGTCTGAGAGGAAGTATGGCTGTGAGGAGGAAGAGGAAGCGACCTGAGCTGTGTGTCGGTGGCGGTCGCAATAAGGGGAAGGCTGGCCGGGTGAGGGTGAATGGCAGATTGCCTCGGATGGCCCGCCCCTGGTTTCAAACAGGATGCTCGAAACTCAAATGGCATTCGAGGCACGGAGCGCTCGAGGGCTCTGTAGGTTAGGTGGGCGTTAGGGTTGTAGGGATACTTAGCAGGCGGACAGGCAGCTCCAGCTCTGCTTCGCCACAGTTCTTGGCTGGATGGACAGACGCGTGGTCCCCCAAGACGGGCCTTCGCCTCAATCAGCGTATAAACTGGAGATAACCTCGGGAAAAGAAATTGGAAATCTCCCTCCCAGGTGATGCAAATACATCGACAGATACGAAGCCGATTGCAATTTCTAGCGGCTTCTCGACAAAGACAGCTGAAGCCTTGCATACTTACCTTACCGGGCTGCTGGGCAATGTGGCGCGCAGTTCTACCGTACAGTACCTAGGTAAGTAGGTAAGTAGGTCCCGTAGCGGGATCTGCTAGGTAAACTAAACGGTCGTCCGACGGTCGGGCATTTCTAACCGTCACTTTATGGTCGAACCTATCTAAACGTCGGGAAGCTTCGACGTATAGTATTTTCGACGTCGAACTGCTCTTCGACGTTTAAACAGGTTTCGACGCTTAAAAATATTCCGACGCTGCACACCTTGCCTAGACCCTTAGGTCTGCAGCACTGATCCCGCGGCTCTCTGCAGCGCTGCCAGCAGCCCCTTTACAGCCCCCTTCCCATTTAAAAGGAAGTCGCGATAGCTTCACGTATAAAACTAAATATAACTGCCGCCCGCGTGCTGTAATCTAATCTCGCCGTAGCTCAATTGATTGTTTGTAGTCTCTTGCACTTGTAAACCTATCGTTTGAATCGCATTGTGACCTATATAAAATACCATTATGACCAACGTTTTGTTTTACGTCCCGTACAAATAGTATGGGACGGGGAGCAGGGCGCTGATTTTTGCAGTGGTGCTAGCGGGTTTCGACGCTTCGTTCGACGCTTCGTTCGACGCTTTGTTTGACGTTTATTTTTTTCTAGACGTTTAATTCGGTTTAGACGTCTATCATTTCTAACGCTCTCTCAACTATCCGATTTTAGGCCAACGTCTAATATTGTCACCTATCTATAGACCGTCTAAACAGCGTTTATCCTACCTAGCAGATCCCGCTACGGTCCAGTCAAGGCCCTGGCTTGCCTGGCAGACCACGTCGCAGAGCACTCCTCCAGTGCTTCAGTCCAGCAGCGCAATGGCATAATGGCACGATGGAGATAAGAAAGATACTCTGTACCCTATATCGTACTATTACCTAAGCCGATCAAGCACGTGATACGACTGTCACCAGCCGGTGTCGCCCGGAACCAGTCCGAAGCTTACTTCGGACTAAGGTACGGTAGGTAATTTGTATAGTTCCCCTTAGTATTGCCGGGGATTACGGTTGCGAACCTGAGATGCCGGCCGCGTTCCTAGATGCTCGCCGGAACCCCCTTATCGTCCAGCACTGATCGGGTATGACTGCTAAATGTTCAATAAACGTGCCAGCTCCGCTCTTCGGACTGAACACTCTGATAAGCTCGGCTGCTGGCCGAGGAACCGGAGAGGAGATATGTCAGGGTCCTTCGTTCAGCTTTCTTTTTTCCATAATCTAGCACTGCCGTGGGACGTCTCGGCCGAGCGGGCACTACGTTGCTTCTTTCGGCAACACTCATCGGTAACAGAAACCCAAATCCTGCCTGGTCATCCTCGCATCAGGCTAGTGACAACTTACCATAACGCCTGCTAGGCCGCGCCGGCTTTTTTCAAGTCTTGGTCGATCTCATCCACATGGTCGAAGAAATGGGGTTTGAACCCCTCTCCCAAGCCCGGCGCCAGTCCTGCGGTTGACATGTTAGCTTCTCGATTAGGATTGCGCCATTGCGACTTGTTGGTGTAGGGAATATTCACCCTGAAGGACCCCGCTACCCTCCAGTGCATACTTCGTCAGTCCGACGTGTGTGCTTATGTGGAACATAAAAGCTGTTCGCCAGACATGTTAGCGCAAGCACCATCCTGACAAAGTCAGATGGGGTACCTACCCAGGAACCCCTCTCCTCCGCGCTCGGGCTGGAGGTCGGCATTGCTGGCTTGCTGGAACGTCTCGTATGACTCTGGTACTTGTCAGTCCTGCAGTGGCAACGTAGCTCGTGGGGAGGAGGTCGAATAAGTCAGAGGATGCCTTACCCCCATGTGCTGCGTAGCTAGGCTGGTAGCTAAGTCCTCCAGCGCGTAGGTCTCGACTCGAACCCCCGTATTTGCCGTAGATGATTCCCATGATCTCGCTCGCCATGTTGCGATGGTAGTACTGCCACTATTAGCAAGAAGTAACACCGCCATCGGTTCGCTGGTCTTACTGGTGGGCGGAAGGTATTCGTGCTGACATTCCATTTCGGCGTGAAGAGGCACACCTCGGATATCGACACGTTAGGGATCTTCGACTTCGCAGTGAGTACAGTATAGACGGTCGGGTCGCTTTGATCTCGATCGACCACCGCACTGTTGATGAACCTTCGCGCCTCGTATTTGTATGGTATGTAACTGGGCGAGGTCAATGTTTACCTCGTCTGTATGATTTTGCGTTCTACTTACTTGCCGTGCCACGCGACAACGTCGAAGGGTGTGTGGTTCTGCTTGGCAGACCAAAGCTTCCCTGCCATCTTGACAACAACTTCAAGCGGTTAGTGGACTCTTCAGTAGAGGTTTCGACACACGCTTACCTTCCCACTCTGACATATCTTCATCGTACGAAGCGATCGGATACTCGAAATCACGCGGAAGGGCCATGCCATTGGACCCTATTGGTCCCATGTCAGGCAACTCATAGTGGCTGCCAAATACTTCCTGGATGTCTTGGGGGACTTGTCAGCGACGCTAATCTCCACGGAGTAAGCACACCACCTACATCCTCTTGAAGGACCATCTGGCAAGGTCACCTGGAACTTGATACCAGCTTGGATGACGGCCAACTCGCCAGGGCGGACCATCAGTCTGGGAGGAATTAGGATGCGATGATTCTCGAGGATTTCGGGCTGACTTGCCTGCCAAGCTCGGTCTTGATATCAAGTCGCCCCTCTTGAGGTAGAACGAGCATATCCCCATCGTAACTGCAGAAGGCCCGTTTCTCCATTGATACGCTGGCCATGTATACATGAACTGCCAACCCCTCCTTTGATGTGGAGTCTCCGTTGCCGGCAATGGTCTTGAGCCCTTTGACGAAGTCTACCTGTTCACTCTGCGAGGGTATGGGAAACGGTTGCCAGCACAGTCCTTGAGGTACGAACTCCACCTCATGATTCGTAGGTAAGAAGCTTGATTCGATCTGGGAGACGGTCAGCTGACAGGTTCCTCCTCGAGCAACTGGAATTTTAGTAAACAGGGAATGGTACATCCGGGTTCATATGGGGAAGCTTAGTGGTCTTGCCTTGGGCCAGCGATGGCATTATGCGGTAAAACCAGACATGTTGTAAACTCTGCCTCGGCGATATGAAACTTGTGCCGTTCAGCTGCTCGGAGTAAAGGTCATATTTGCACTTTTGAGGAGTGTTCTGTGCGTAAGGGATGGTCCCTGGACTAAGGACTCTCAGTCAGTCCAATATTTCAGGGGGATTTCAGAAGAAACAGATAAAGGCTTACAGGGCTTCAGACACAAAGGTGTTTCCATATCCAACTTGGTACCTGTATGGGTCGTCGGCGGACGTGGTGGTCAAGTAGGCAGATTGACTGACCCCGACGGCTCTTCGCGGGGGCAATGAACCCATACTGGTGCACAAGATAGGTAGGAAGTGTTCCTCACTGAACAAGAAGGGGTCACGGGAGCCTGGAGACTCGGTACCAACCTAGAGCTGCTTTAGGGTAGATAGGATATGATTTATACTTTCTCCGGAACGCTACCGAAGCTCCCGTATCTTAACACCTTCGGTGTACTTGTGGGCATAAAGATAACACCCAATGGGACCTAGATCCCCGTTTCCACAAACCATGCAGATTGGGGCGATTGCGCCGAGATGCGTGCCCTCTTAGGAACTGACGGCTCGGATTGGGAGGTTTCTGGTGGGCATGATGGGTCCAAGCTAGAGCGGGCGTAGGCTTGGGAGTTCGGGTGTTCGCCGTCTTGCCCTCCTGTCAGCCGGCTCTGGTTGTACAATGTGAGTGCGCAATGCTGGGTTGGCGTTGGTGTTCCCGCTCGACCCACCTGAGCTATGGGGCAAGGTTGGTGGCATCCATCACAGACAGAGAGAGTCTTTGCCGACGGCAACTAGGCTTCTAGGTAGGTAGGTAGGTAAGCAGGTGGTATCGGCTTTGGTTGCATATTGTTAGTGGGATGTGCCGCAGTGAGAGGCTGTTTCTCTCTCGCCCTCACGGTCCCGTCCAGGAGTCTTGCTTCTGCCACCAGCAAGTTCCAAATTCCAAATTGCTGCGGACTGAGCAGAGCATACATTGGCCATTGCAAGGCGCGCCACCGATCTGTACCACCATGAGAACATCCGGCAGAGAAGCGAGACTCGTGGTCGCTGGGAGGCACACGGCAGCGATCAATCATCTGCAGGTCGGGATATAACACATGGGCTTTGCATGACGGTGCGGAAGCATCTAAGGTTATTACCGAAGGTTATTAGTCCGTTGTCAGTGTCACAGGTCTTGGTGAACCGGTGCGGCCAACGCCAAGATGCTGCTTCCCATCCGTTAGGGTGACACAACGGTAGCGATAGTCGTCCTGGGGATCTTTGGGCCCCTCTTCCCAGAACCTGGACAGGTGGTATCCGACTTGAGTGTCTCATCCGAGTGGTGTAGCCGTTGGTATATGCGTGTGTCTCAACCATCGCTTGTCGGGAAGGTGAGCTCTGCATCGTAATGCATGCAGTCGATGTTTGTTCTGAGTCGAGGAAGAGCCGTTGTCGATGTGAGAATGATTCAAGAATCAAGCCCGGCGTCCCCTCTTCCCCTCTTCCCCTCCAGGCCCTCCTGGCTTGTCTTGCTTGTCTGGGCCCAGCAAGCAAGGCCCAATAGACAAGGGAGACAGGGGAGACAGCGATTGGCACGCGAACAGACACGGCAGAATACTCGCATGCAGCATGCCGCCGTCGAACTCGCAAGCTCATCACTGCCTATAGGTTCTTGGCGCATGCTTCTTGCTTTGATTACCTAAGACTTGCTCGCGCGTTGTGTGGGATGATGGGATGATGGGATGATGCTACCGGGATCGAGCCCGAGTCCCGGTCCGGGTCCGGGGAGGCTTGACCAAAGAATGAAGGTTGTGAGCATTCCGGAAATAGACAGATGGCGAGGAAGTGTGATGGCATAAGGTAAGTACCTACTAAAAACAGGCAGACAGCACTCTCTATACCTGTCAAGCCTGCCCACGGTCCACTCTTTACTTACGGTAGAGGTGGGAAGCGCGGGCAGGCACGTCTCCACCTGCAGCAAACGTAGCAGTGCAGGGAAGGCGAAGGTAGGGTAGCTCCGCTCCCGCATGGCGGCTACTGCAATCTGCAGCTAAGGTTGCCTGCCTCCTGTTTCCTGATTTTAGCTTTCCGTTTTCTTACCTCTCATCACTCACAGATACTTCCACTGGACATCCAATACTGAGTCCTGACCAAGTGTTCAGGGAACGGTCGGCTGCTGTTCGTGACGATCCTCCATCATCCATTGGCCCGCAGTCTGCCTGAAACCCGGTTCACCAACGTTCAGGTCAAGACACAGTTCGGTCTGGAGACTGCCGCGGTACGCCATGGCTGCTGAATCACCATTGATCTTCCCCTCTCAAGAGGCGGCTCGTCTTGAACCCCATCTCCCTCCCTTGTCAGGCGGTCCGACTAGGAGCACGGGGAACCAACCAAGGCCCTTCGTCACTTTGACCTTCGCTACCTCGCTCGACTCAGCCCTGTCTCTGGGTCCGGGGATCAGGACAAGCCTTTCCGGGCCCCAATCGAAGGCCATGACCCACTACCTGCGCAGCCGCCACGACGCCATCTGCATAGGCGTAGGCACGGCTATAGCTGACGACCCTGGACTCAACTGTCGGCTCGCCGCTGCTGCAGGTGACGCGCCGGCCTCATCCCTCGGCAGCCTGGCCACCGCCCAGGACAGCATCACCGACCGCCAGCCCCGGCCCATAGTCATTGATCCGGCCTTGCGCTGGCACTTCACCGCAGAGAGCAAGGTGATGCGGCTAGCGCGGGCCGGCAAGGGACTCGCGCCATACATCATCACGGCTGTGTCGGATCCGCCGCTGGCCCGGAAACAGCTGCTGGAAGGGCTCGGAGGCAAGTACGTCTTAGTCAAACAGCTGCAAAAGGTCGAGAGCGGCGCGCCGGACACGCCGTCATCGCATACCGCCGGCCGCTTACACATGAACTGGCACACAATACTTGCCGCCGTACGACAGGAGGGTCTCCAAAGCATCATGATCGAGGGCGGAGGCGCCGTCATCAACTCGCTCTTGTCGGACGGCGAGGGCGACGAGGACGGCGAGAACTATGACGCCGCTGGATTAGTCGACTCGGTCATCATCACCATCGCGCCTACATGGCTGGGTCCCGGTAGTGTCTTCGTGTGCCCCCCGCGGAAGGGGCCGGCGGCGGGTAGCGACCAGCCAACTCCGGCTGCCCGGCTCGCCAACACGATGTGGATGCCGCTTGGCGAAGACGTCGTTCTTTGCGGCAAGCTTGCGAAATAGAAGTGGGTGTGGCAGATCGATGTGCCACTGCAGACATGCCGCGCGCATCACCTCATCTTGGGATGTAACGCTTCGGGGCCACGGCACGACAGCTAGCTCGGGGTTGCAGTCGAGGTAAGCTTATCCTGCCCGGTGCTTCCAGCCTCGGCATCGAGGAGCGAGACGAATTCGGCCAGCGATTGGCGTCAGAGGAATAGCGGGTACACCCATACTGAGCTATAGATAGCATCAGGGGGTGACATCGCCATAGGAATCTCGCCTTCTGAAAGACAACGTGCTGAGAACACGTCACCGCGAATAGCCGAACTCGTCTGAACCTACAATATCTCGTGGACCATGGTATTTTTTCCAGAGTACGTGGGGTTGGCGGGATGTATAATCCTTGAACGGACCAAATGGACATGCCGAAGCACACGCAACGAGTGTCGCCTTCACATAGCTGAGTCAGCTTTCCGACTACAGTTCAAGTGGGTGAGTCAAGGGCCAACGCGAACCGCCGTGATTGCGTCGCACGTGGTCCTGCGTATGCTCTCGTTGAGAGAATGCAACGGCTTCCAATGCTTTGAAGTGCTTCCACGCGATACACACTCTTCATAGGATACTCTCAAGGCAAGTGCTCTTCGGGCTGTCGATATGCTATTAGTAGCACACTGCCTTTGCTTTGTTGGGGTTCAGCCCACGCTGACTCGTGATTGTCATGAGGACTTGACCTATGAAGACCGTGCCGGTGTCATCCGGAATACCGCTACCACAAACGCAGCTCGTCGTATGCCGGGTGCCCTTCATTTAGCTTCCCGGTGGGTAACTGGTATAACTGTTGAGCCCTGCTGTAAGCTCAAGTGGTGCTTCAGCGGCCCTGGTGTATACTGCCTCAGAAAGTGCCGCCGTCAGAAACAACGCCGGGATAGCATTATTTCCTGGCGACCAAATTGGTTGTGCTGTGCAGCTCTTTTGAAGCGGTATAGCAGCGGGTCAACAGGAGAGGATTCTGATGAAGCTCCTCTGTTGATGGTAGGTCTCACAACGAGCTCCACGATCAAGCCTCACGCAAAGACAACGGAGGAAGTATCTTCAGATCACGGAACAGTTCACGGGGAAGCAATTTCGGTCTTCTTCTCGTCGCGTACATCCTTGAACACCTTCCGAAGAATGGGAAGCTACAGGCAAGGTGCCGCAGACCGAACTAGCAGAGCCTCCCGACACATGAAGGGTAACCACTCTTATCATGCGGCAAAGTGCATCAGAAGCACAAACCTCATCTGCCATATATCATAGTACGGCACTTAAGCTGAGGCATCATTGTTGTGCAAACTCAAATTCGCTAGTTCCAAGCGGTATAGATTGCCGACTAGCGCGGTAGCATATAGTCACCACCATGAAGATGTTAAAGAGTTTGAAAGGAACACTACCATGAGGCGCGCCGAAGCCACAGCAAGTTGTACAAATGGACCTCTAATTGTACCGAGGTATCAAGGCGTTAAACATTCTATCCTACTTCTATCGGAACAAGTCTACTCTAGACGATCTTGGGCTGTACAAGCCGAAACGTCAATGCAATTCTTCTTACAGGTGTCCTCTCAACTTGATCTCTAGCCATCTGAACGGCAGGTACAATAGCCCCGTTACGAAAAAGGCCAGCTCGAATCCTATATCGCCGGTATGCTCAGCAATCGGACCGACATACCAGACTTCATCCACTCCGGGAATGACGACGGCCAGGGACAGTGCCCCAGCGGCAAGGGCGGCCAGGCCGGAGGGAAGCTTGCGGCCTACGTTCCAGATGGCCTGGTCGAAGGTGGAGAAGTCCATGCGGCGGAAGACGACGAGCTCGACTAGCAGAACGGCATCGAAGATGCCGGCCCAATACCCGATGAGGGCGAGGAAGTTCTCGAGCGAGGTCTCCCACTGCATGGCGGCGCGGATGGAGAGCGGGATCATGATGGCGATGGTGATGGCGATGAAGACGAAGCGCGAGACCTTGGTGAACACGGGAAGGATCATCTGGATGTTCAGCGCAATCGAATACATCGAGAGCGCCAGCTGACCGACCACGGAAAGCGCCAGGATCACGAGGACGAACTTGCCGAAGCCGCCGGCGGACGCCAGCATCAGACCCATTACGCCCCCCGCCCCGTAGGATGCGTACGCATCCGCCCAGCCCTCGATCTCTGGGACGGCTCCGCCCATGGCCGCCCCCAATATCAGGAGAGTGACGGAGGGCGTCCAGATGCCCAGATACATATATGAGAAAACTTTGGTTCTGCATGGCGATGTTAGCTTCGTGTTGCAATTCACCTAAGACAGAGGCGGACCCTGATGCGTACAATGGAGCTTTAGGATGATGATAGGTCGAATAATCCGACGCCGTACCGCCGAAAGTCAGGAAGTAGCCCGCCATGAGGCCGCCATAGGACAGGACCTGACGCGCCGTGGCAGCGGGCACGTCTGCCTGGTGGCGGAGGAAGTGGCCGCCGCAGCCCACGGTGATGACGATGGCCACGAGGTTCGGGATCCATTGGTAGCGCTCCCAGAGGTGCAGGACGCGGTACCCGAGCAGCGACACCACGAAGCTGACGAGGATGGTGATGACGATGCCCACGGTGACGCTCACGTGGCCGGGGTTGACGGCGGCGATGGCCTGACCGCCCACTATGGCGGAGACAAGCGAGAAGCCGGTCACAGTGGCGGCGTTCAATAGCACCAGGACCGTGACGATATAGAGCCTGTTGCGAGATGGTGAGTAAGCGCAGCACTCGACCCGACGACTTCGCGGGGGGAGGGGGGCCGGGGGCCGGCACAGAGGGCAGAGGGACGGAAGTGACCTAGGTACTCACCCCCAGGAGTAGCGGGCTTGGATGAGCTGCCGTAAGCCCGTCTTGTAGCCGCCGCAGCCCATGAAGGCAGGGGGGATGGTGCAGAGGGCGGAGAAGAAGACGATGGTCAGGGAGGCATCTCGCAGGCCCAGGCCGAAAGCAGTAGTAGCGAGCATTCCGGTCGGGATGCTGAAGCGGAGGAAGACAGGTCACTCGTCAGCAAAAGCGTAGCGTCTGGTTGTCGGGGCAGTCCGACGTCATGGGCAGGGCAGGGCGGGCAGGGCCAGAAGGAAGAGGAGGGGAGGTCTTGTCTTACGGCAGGATGCATAGCAGGCCGGTGAAGAACAGGGTGAACAGGTTGTTGTACTGCGTGTTGGTGCGCTCCTCGACCGGCACCGGCTTGATGCCGTTGTCCTCGACGCCCGTGTTCAGCAGCGCCTGGTACCACCGCGGCGCGCGCCCTTCCGCGGCGGCGGCGGAGGACTTGTACACCACGCCGTCCTTGACCGACAGCAGCGAAGCCAGGCCGCCGCCGCCGGCCCGCCGCGGTCGGTGAGGACGATATTGGCTGTGCGCCTCCTCCTCGGGGCCGGGACCCTTCTCGGCATTGGCCGCGTCCGAGGATTGTGGGGGGTGGCCATCATTCGGGAAGGGCATCACGGGGATGGGATCGCGGATCGGCGGTCGCACGAAACGGACCGCTCGCTCGCTTCACTGGCTCCGCGGATATAGAAAGGGTGATAAAGTTTGCAGGCAATCAAGCAATCAAGCAAGTAGTAGTAGGTAGTACGGCACGGATTGATTGAGTTCAAGATCGTTCTAACTAACTGCAACGGTCGAGAATGAGGGGGAACGGCGCAAGACGGGCTGACGGGTTGACGGGTTGACGGGCTGACGGGCTGACGGGCAAGTGGTGAGACGGCATAGCACGGCAGTGGTTTGTAAGACGGCAATGCGGCCTGGACCGGCCTGGACCGGCCTATGACGGTCTAATCTTAGTGGGCCTGCAGTGGAGCACGGGAATAGCAGTCATCCGCGACTCTCGTTGCTCTTTTTTCCAGGGCTGTCTGCAAGAAGGGGTACCTACATTTTGCCTTATCAGTCCTGTACGTGTACTTACCTACTTGCGCGCGCGCGGTCTTCGTCCCTCCGCCTTCCCCGTCCCTCTCCGTCTTTTCGCGATGCGATCGGGCGGAAACAAACATCACGGGACCGCTTCTCAGCATCGACCTGCCATCTTGGCACCTGGGCTTGCATGCATACAAGGAGGCAGGCACATCGCGCGCTGCACGACGCAGGTGGTGGCAAGTGATCCGGGTGAGCGGCTGACAGCTGCTTCGCCGTCATTGGTCAATGGGCTGGTGTGCTAATGAACGGCCAGGGCCTCGACGCTGCAGTGATGCAGACGCCTGGGAGCAGGGAGGCGGCGCTGGTGGAAGTTGATGGTGTTGAGGGGGGGTTGCGACTCCAAATCGCATCGCCTTGCGGGTGCCCCCGTTATGAGGGTCGGCCCTTGCGGAAAGGAGGGAGGGGGAGGGGGGAATGCTCGATCCCCGCCGCCCGTGGTCGATCTGGGAACGCAGCGTGGTATCATGTAGGTGCCAACACTACCTTACCTTACTGTCCCCCGCCTTGGCCAACCCCGACCTCGCCAACGAGCGTCGTCACAAGGACGCGTGAAAGGCCGTGACCTGTGACGGCTCACTTCCAGGTTGTCTTCAACGACCCCTTCGCAACTAACAGGTTTCAGGTGTCAGCAATCGGCAGTTTCCATATGCGTGTGAGACTCTTTTGGCCCTGTCAGACGGGTTCAACCAGTCGTAAGCCACCTCGGCGGGCAGTCCAAGCCGGTCGATGTAGTTCCAAGTACCTCGACTTGGGCGGCGATTGTCCTCGGGCAGGGTAGGAAGAAGCAAGTAAGATCGGTCACAGGCGCGAGACGAGAGCATGTCGATAGCTCGAGCTGCATATGGCGGATTCGTACCATATCCGTCGGAGCTCGATGACCAAGCCCGGGACTTAAGCCGTCTAATATCATTGGCACCGCCGAATACTGCATTGCTATACCTTCCTCTGCCTCCTAATTCCAACGGTCGTGTCTACCGTACCCCCGGGGGCGTCTCGAAGGACCTCACCTCGCCCTCCTGGTAGGCGCTTGCGCCACTTCGGGGATCATGCAGCTTGGAGAATAACACCCTGCAGAGCATGCTGCAATATGTGTTCACCATGGGCCGTATAAGCCAGCATCATTCGGTACATATTGCCGCAACCTTGTGAGGCCTGCAGTTCAAAGTGCAGTCCTCCGCGCGGAGAAGGAAGCTGGAGGGCAAGCCAAGCCCGGACCAGCCATCCTCGGACCCGAGGGAACGGCGCGGCTGTTCATTGGCGAGCAAGACGCCCGCTGTCCTGATGCGGTAACGATATCAGCAAATCCAAGTTTAAACCCCAGCCTTACCAGCCCTTCGCTGAAGAGGGCCGGTCATCCCCATACGGTCCATACCTCCAACAAGTCCCACTATCAAGGCTGATACGTAGGTGAGGTTACAATATGTAGATACTTGGAAGCGTTGCCGCGATGAAGCGTGCGGTGGTGGGTTCTCCTAAGCGATCGGACGGCCCGCAAAAGGGCATGACAGAGCAAATCGGCGGTCTCGGTCGCTTCCCCACTGCGTCGGCAACGCTAAGGCGAATACGTCGCCTCCCGCCCTCGCCTCTCCTCTTTGTTGCCCATTCCCACTCCGCCGACGCGACGGGGAGGCCTACCTGCCTGTCTGTGGGCGCGCTACACTGGCGTTAGGCGCTCGACATGCGACTTCGGGCCACGATGGGGAACAAACTAGGTCGTTCGTCGCGGTTGTGGTGGACCTGAGGGGCAGTTGAGGGGTGTCGAGGAGTCAATAAGGTAACTGACGGGTCTCGAAACCGTGATCGTAGGAGAATACAAAACCTCAATCTGCCTTCCAGAGTTTCAGAGCTTTGTTGCGTGTTCTTCGTAAAAGACTCCTGGAACTCCCTGCCCCTCGTCCTCGAACGATCGACCTGAGACCAATCGAAAGTCCGTCACAATGGGATCAATGCCGACGTCGCAGGGCCGCCCGTTCCCTCCTGGGATCCATCCTCCCAGCCTGACGTGGTTCAAGGACGACGCTGCGCAGTCGATCGACTGGGACCTGCAGAGGACACACTTGAAATTCTTGGTCGAGTCTGGAGTTCACGGCGGTAAGGAACCAGCAGGCGCTTCCCTGACCCGCGATTAGAGTCGTCGCGGCGGCATTGGCCCGAGACTGACGGTGTCGCCTTCGCAGTTGTTCTGGCCGGGACGAACGGCGAGGCGGTCTGCATGACGCGAGACGAGAAGACGCAACTGGTCCGACTGACGAGAGAAGTGGCCGTCCAGGCCGGCCGCGCCGACCTCCCCATCACCGTAGGCTGCATCGGCCAGACGACGCGGGACGTCATCGCCGACACGCAAGCGGCGCACGAGGCCGGGGCCGACTTCGCCCTGGTGCTGTGCCCGAGCTACTTCCACTTCGCGATGAGCGAGGAGGCGGTGGTGGGCTTCTTCACCGAGCTGGCCGACGCCAGCCCGCTGCCGATCGTCGTCTACAACTTCCCGGGCGTGGCCGCCGGCATCGACGTCAACTCGGAGATGCTGTCGCGGCTGGGGAAGCACGCCAACATCGTCGGCGTCAAGCTGACCTGCGGCGGGATCGCCAAGGTGGCGCGGGTCCGCGCCGAGTTCGAGCCCGCCCAGTTCGTCGCCATCGCCGGCCAGAGCGACTGGCTCATCCCCGCCATGACCGTCGGCTCTACCGGCTCCGTGACTGGCATGGGCAACCTGTATCCCAGGGTGAGTGATGTCCCGGAAGGAAGAAAGCTAAGCGGGCGCACGCTCCTGACCCTGGTCTTAGGCCTGCATTCAGCTGTGCGACTTGTACAACCAAGGAAAGCTCGCGGAGGCATCGCAAGCGCAGATCAAACTGGCCGAGGTGGAATGGGGCTTCGGAAAGGGTGGCATCAACGGGACGAAGTGGGTGGTAGCGAAGTACCTTGGCTACCCCATGTCCAGCTGCCACTGTCGACGGCCGTACCCTCAGTTCTCGGATCCGAAGAAACAGAGTTGGATTACAGACATCGTGAAGCCACTGCAGAGTGTGGAGGCTTCTCTGAAGAAGGCATAGGTAGATACCGGTACCCTCCTTGTGAGACATGATAGCACGCGAGAAACAGGTAAAGATTCAAGAGCAAAGACAGACAAGACTTACACGGATCAGGCAGTGCCCCATTGCCCCGTATAGCTTCTAGGTTAGGCTCTAGGTAGCCGTCTCCTCAAGCCGCCAAGCGTGCGTCTCCTCGGTGGAGCAATGCGGAGTCCGTAGCTCGCATTAAAAGGTGCCCAGGTGGACACTACCCCGACTTCTTCCTCGACACCTGAGGGTCGATGAAGGGACCCGACTGCGCTTGGCTGGGGAGGCAGACTGTCGACGTGATCTCACTCCATGTTCGGGCCTTGTCTTGTATGCCCTCACTCGATAGGTAGCGGAGGCAGCAAGGTCCTGGTGCAAGCCACACGCAGGATGGAACAGACAGGGTCCCCAGGTCAGCAGCAGCAGCAGCAGCAACAACAGCCGCCGACGCCGACGCCGACGCCGACGCCACGACTACCACCACCACCACAGTCCCCCAAAAGGCCGGCCAGGTCGAAGAACGGATGCATGACATGCAGGTAGGTCTCCCTATCCATTCATTGTAACCAGCCAACGCGCGCCTCCAGTCTCCAGCCAGCCAGTAGTCATCCCTCGTCACCTGCCCGCCTCGGTCTGCTCACAATTCTCCCCGGTCCGGACAACAGACGCCGCAAGGTCCGGTGCAACGAGATCCGACCGATATGCGGACACTGCTCCCGCCTGAACCTGGAGTGCAGATGGAGGCCCGCCGCGCTGGCGAATGGGGCGGGCAATAGCAATGGCAATAGCAACAGCAACGGCTACAGCTATAGCTACAACGGATGCTACTCCTCGGGCACCGGCACTCGCCGAGCCAGGTCCGCCAGCAGCAGCTGTGGTGGGATTGGTGGTGGCGGTGGTGGTGGTGGTGGCAACAATCACGCGAGGATCCTGCCGATGACCCCTGCCGCTCCGGCGACGGCCGCTGCTGCCTCCTTCCAGGAGTCCTTCGACGACGTCTTCAACTACGCCAGCTTCATGTGGGACGGACCGGACCTGTGGAAGCCGCCCTCGGCGTGGGGGCAGCAGCAACAGGACCTGGCCGTCGTCGACCAAACCGTGCCGCAGAATCCCCTCATGGTATGTGACTGAACAATGGCTCTGTTGGTGATACTGTAGGTACCTCGCGCTGACGTGACCACCAAACCTATCTAGCCGCCCTCCTTCTCGAACACGCTCTCGCCGCCCGTGGGGAACGGCAGCAACGGGGGGTTTGAGGTGCTCGCGGTAACATCGAACCAGTCTGACGGCCTCCCGGCGGCCCTCGAGGACAACAACAACAACAACAACAACTTCATCCCGCCCAACTTACCATCCGAGGGCCGGGTGCTGCTCGACTACTTCGTGCAGTCGGTCGTGCCGCCGATCATCGCCCAGGTCGAGACGCAGAGCAGATGGGCGCACATGCGGCAGGCGCTCATGTCCATGTCGCGGTCCTGTGCCATGCTGCGGAACGCCATCTTGGCCTTCTCTTCGCTCCTGTTGTCGCGGCAGGGCGAGTTCCCTGCGGATGGCACGCAGAAGCACTACGCGCAAGCCGTTTCGGATCTTGCCGGCCTGGACGAAGCTGTGCAGAATGGACAGGAGGGAGAAGCTGCGGCGAACCGAGCGGCTGTCCTCGCCACTCTGTTCTTGCTGAGCTACACCGATCTGCTGGAGGGCCGAAACGAGCTCACCCATGCCAATCTAGAAAAGGCGTATGATGTTTACCAGTCATCAGAGAAACTGCACTTTCGCGCAGTGGAGGTGCGCATACTGTCCTGGATTCGGCTCATCGACGCCAGGGCTGTGTCTGCTGGTGGCCAGGGCCTGTTTCTCTCCGAGACAGACGAGAAGCTGCTGGCTTACTCCTCACCCGCGAGTTTTGACCGAGGAGAGACCGGCGTCGATGAGCAGTCGGAAGCAGATATCGAGGAGGTCCTCTTCGACATCTTGTACCAACCAGGCATTGTGTTCTTCCAGAAGGTCCAGAGCTTCATGGGCCGCATCTCCCACCAAGACCCTTGGCATAGACGGCGAGGCACGGTGGAGGACGAAACAGAAGTGATGAGCATCGCAGCCGGCATATCCAAGGACCTTGGGCAACTCTACGAAGCGAGACCACCGCTCATGGACTACGCAGCGGCGGGCTCGTTGACCGCAGCGCACTTATCAGCCACCCTCGCCTTCACCATTACGCGGGCCTTTCGTACCTTTCTGTCCAATTACCACGCGAGCCGGATCCATTTACACCGAGTTGCGTATAAGAGCCTTCCCCTGACCAGGGAGACGACCGAGTCTATCGACATGATCCGCAACCTGGCCAAGCTGCTCGTCGACGGCGACGCGCAAGACATGCTGCCCGTAAACATGCTCTGGCCTCTGCTGATGTGGGGCACGGAAGAGAAGAACGTCGAGGAGAGGGCCTGGATCAAGACCCAGATCCTGCGCATGGAAAAGGTCGCAACGAATGCGAGGATTACCAGCCAGGTGCTGGAGGAGGTCCAGAAACGCCAAGACAGCATGAATGCGCGGCAGGATATCCGTGAGGTCATGGAGATCATATTCCACTCGAGCTGGGCGATCGTTTGAGTCGACATGTACAAACCCAAGCTGTCCAAGCTGTATATGAGAGAGTACGAGCGCGAGCGGTGTGTCTCATTGGTTTGGCCGCGTGCATGACTGCTGTACTCCGGTCAATAAAATGAATGATATGGGCATGGGGAGAACCCAGCTCGGGACTACTCAGTAGTGACCCGGCGCTGGCTCCAACGGCACGCGCCTCCGCGTATCGACCGACCCTGTTCGGAACTCCAGCCTGCTTGAGCCCGTTCTCATCGAGCCCCGGGGACGACATCGTGGTCACCGACTCCCAGGTCGGGTCTACGTTCACCGTCCACGCTCTGACTCCAGGCGCCTGACCCATACCTAGGCAACTTTGCGACGGTTGCAAGCGCGCAGGGAGGCCGGTAGTCGAGTCGTGTCGTGCCACGACTATCGTCGAGCACAGCACGTGGACAAGGTGACAGGAAAAGGCTGAGCTGAGCTGGCTTGCGTTCAGTCGCGGAGACGGGCATGTGACCCAGCAGCAGCAGCAGCAGCAGGTCGATCCCATCGAGCGATACCGCGCACATGGCTGCAACTTGCTTCTTCTGCCTTGTCAGGCTGTGCGGCCATGGGCTTCCCGGTCCTGTGCTGCCTCGTTCATTGGTGCAGGCTTCACCGCATCGTGAGGCTCTCTTGGGCAGGGACCCGGGGGGCCAGGCCATGGGTAGTAAGTACTGTAGTAGGCTTGTTCGTCCACCGCGATCTCCAAATGGACTGGACAGCTGCGTGTGCGGCATTGAAGGGTCAGGGTACGCCCGCTTCCCCCCTCCCTACCTCGCCTGCACGCCGGGGATGCAGGCGTGCCTTTGTAGCTCTCGCCGTACCCATACAGACGCCACAGACGAGCCCAGCAATCAGCTAATCCATGTCGACGACCCAGGGAAGAGAAAACCAGTTAAGGTGCTTACATACTCCATGCCTACAGTAAGGTTGATGATCCTCCCCGCGGTACGTACTACCTTTAGGTACTGCGGTACCTCGGGATGGGGTCTACATACCTACTTTAGGTAGATGGGGCCAAGGGGGACCCTCTCTCTGGTTCGGTACCAAACATCCTTACATCCATCGCCCAGGTCCCCAGATTGTCGGATTGTCGGATTGTCAGATTGTCCCATACTTTTTTCAGCCTCCCCTTGACATTGGCCCTGCACCTCGCTCTTTCGGGAATATCCAATGGAGAAAGCGTGGTGTAAGAGTACATAGCGGCAGTACAGTACCTCTTGACCCGGCTCCTGGACGGATTGGAGGCGTCTCACCGTAAGCCCTAACGGGAGGGAATCCGGTGAGGTAGTCTTGGCTCAATAGTGTCGTTCTCGCGTCCTGTTCTCCATTCGTTCCCGGCCGTCATCTCAACCACGGCAACCCCTGCAGGTGTGGTTCAAAGGCCGATTCGGGCCATTGCATCCAATCGGAAGTGGATCACCTGTTGGTCGATGTACAGTACAATGGTGAAGAACATTGTTGTGCGAAACCATGGTCGATGGTTGATGCTCGTGGCGATAGTGGGAGGTCATAAGGTGGCGGCGGGCTGCCATCATGAGGTAGGAGGGGCTCGCGCGGTACCGATCCCCAATACTGCAAGGCAGTTTGCGAGGTAGCCGCAGTATCCCTTGCCTATCGAGTGCCGCAGGAAAACGACGTAATTGGCGTTGGTGGCCGCTCTGTGAGGCCTTTTGTTTGCGAAGTTATTTGTGACGCGCCTTGTGAAACACGGGTATCGATCCGGGCTCCCAGTGCCCTACTGCTTGCTTCCTGCATAATATTATACCAGCTAGGTATGCTGTGTAGCATCGCCCCTCCACAGAGCTGATGATACGTCAGTTGGGCCTCCAAAATCATACCTACCTAGGTACCTACCAGCCTATCTTGCTGCTGGATTGGGGACACGGGCTTGGAAGAAACGGTACAGGACATGCGGCAAGGGCCTTGCGAGACCAGCCCGTACCAGGCCTGTGCGTGCCTGTTCTCGAGCTGGAGTGCATGTATCGTGAACGTGTGTGTATGCAGAGCCCAGTATGTCAAGCCTTACAAGCTGCGAAGCATTGGAGATCATGTAACACTCAGGATGCTCTTACAGCAATCTTCCCACATTCCGGTGCGTTGCAGCTCACAAGCGAGGGCAAACTTCGAGTTTGCCTTTGTAGGTTAAGTGCGACTCGTGACGTCTAAACACACGGGGAGTCCATACAAGGTGTACCCGACCATCCACATGATCTCCTCGTCGTCGAATCTCTGGCGACCACCATAGTCCTCGTACTAGCCGGAAGGACATGCAATGCCCAGGTTTCGTTGGCCTTTGTATGGGTCGACTACGCCATTCGTAGTACACCTTGCCCGGGACTGGACCCATGCGGATGGTAAGGGCAACGACGCACGCGACTGGCATAGGCGAATCCCAAATGCCACATAGCCGAGTACCACAATCATCATGCCAAATCTGTGTTGGGATTTCGAAGCCGATCAGGCAAACAAGATTTTCCACGCCCACATCTCATAGTATCTCTGAAGGGGCAAGGAGACCGGTCAGAGCTCCCTGGCAATAATCTGCAAGGGTCCGTTGGACTGCCCAACCAGGACAGGAAGCGGATGCGGAAACGTGACTGGCGTGAGTCGGAACATGACCAGAACATGGCAATGGAGTTGGTGCGGGCGATTCCACCTCTACGTTGGTCGTGCTGATGCGCGGGTTTCGAAAGCAAGCGCCACAACGTAATGACGAGACATGACGAAGACCTAATTGCAGGATCCCGTCCAATATGGTCATAGGCAGTGTCTTTCGAATGCCATAGTACCGTTGCAACCAGCCTCAAGGTCTGCAATCAGTGCCCGCAACGCCAGTCTGATAGTGCAGCATATATGAAGGTTAGAGCACAGCAACTGCCAAGACGAGTCATCGAAGGCAAAAACGCGGTCAGGTAGTCTAAGCCGGATGCAAAGGGAACATCGGGTAAGCGATGCGGGATAGAAGCTGGAGGTTTAGTCGTGAGCCTTGTCCTTCTGATACGTATCATCACGTCCTAGGCGGCCTTATCAGAGGCGAAGGATGCTGATGGCATTCGTCCGGTCGTGGAGTGGAGAAGCAGCTTGGCAAGCTGGTAAGACGTCGGAACTGGCACGCTGGACACCGGCGGAAGCTAGAGAGCGGGCGGAAGCGAGGTCGACGCTGGTATACCACCCGGGTTGGCAGGGGGCCGCACGGCATGGATAGAGACAGCGCAGTCTCACATCTGATTCTGACATATCGGCCGGTCAGTCTGCTTGACGACACACACGACGGATCGAAAGCGGAAGTGAGGGTGGAGATAGGTATATGCACGCGAAGCAGGCGGCCAACGATCGAGAGGTCTGGTTCGCACGCCGCGGGCTTGCAGGGTAAGGGTGCGCATCAGAGCGTCCCCATCGGGCGGCAGTCTCGACGGCCTGTAGGGTATCGGCCTTACCCGGAGCAACCAGCCATGCGGTTCATCCGCGCCGGGACGAGTGAGGAGAGTTCCCTGCAAAGGTCTAGACGAGTATTCAACTTAGCCCGTTGCGGCGATGCAGGCGCAGTAGGGCCACTGTCCCAAGGACAAGTCTAGACTCACGGCTAGATGAGCCCGACCACCAGGGACTTGGAAGCAATCTAGCCATGGGCACCTGAGATGGACCGAGAAAAGGAAGAGAGGGAGGACGGCTGCGAAAAGCATCAGTGATGCTCGCAGCCTCGCCTGGCGTCTGGGCCGGATGCTTACCTACCTACTTTAGGTATGCATCACAGAGATGTCCACAGCTCCCCGAGAACCAACAACCTTCCGGTCGTAGAGCTAGCTGCACGGGAAACAGGCGTCGTTGCCCTGTTCGTGTCCTCGGGCTGTTTTGCTGAGAAAGGGAAGGGAGGGACTCGGATCCGATGAGCTTGTCGCATCCGTACTATCGACCCGTTTACGTACCTACCTCCCAGGGGTAGGTAGCCTGTCGGTCCTCTTTAACGAATTACTGGAGTCGGCATTCCTGTTTAATTGCAATCGATGCTCAATTTGTGCGATCTCTGCAGCAGCAGGTAGGTGCTACCCTCCCTGGCTAAGGCACCTGCCTGTATGTTCCATCGTGTAAGGACGGGAGGTTAGGTAAGGGAGTAGGTGGGCAGCTACCTCAACTACCTAAGGTAGGTAGGTACGGTCGGTAAGTTAACCTCGAAGTCTTCACACCCGTCACCCGGTGTCACCAATCGCAGTTATCGTATGTACGTCCCCACGTGGCGCGTCCTGGGCCATCGTGCCCCATCCATCTACGATCTGCACATCAGAGATAAAGTGGCCGCCCATGGTCGCTAGATGCCGTGGATGCGTGACGAGACCGACCGCTTGATCCTTTCGAGCGATGAATGCGACCCTCGAAACCCCCCGGATGGACTTTGCCGTCCCATCAACCACCGATCTTGCGGCCATCCCTGGATGAGGTGTTTTCCCTCAGAGATCAAATAACCCAGGTTGGCGCAACCAGTTATATCTGGCTCCCTCGCTCGCCCGGCATGGGGACCTCAGGCCTTGGCTCGGCACTTTCTGCAGCTTCAAAAGGCTGTCACATCGAATCGTCTATAGTTGACGGCTATCTGGGCGAGGGCGGATGCTTTATTGGCCGGTCGACACTGTATCAGTCTCGTCACCAACCGAGACTGCAGGCCGTCAGCACCGCAGACCTTGAAGGCAGACCTTGGTTGCTTGGCATCCGGACATGCTGGCGGGCGCGTCTTGTGATGACAACGTGTCGGACACCATTTGCGCATCAGCAGGAGAGACTCGAATTGTTGGCGCAGCCCACGTCCTGCAGCCCTGCCGTCTTTCGCCATCGAAACCCAACCGCGTCCGTCTGGCTCACAGCTTTGCTGCCCTCCACCCCGGCGATCCCGCTCGTCAGGCATGGACAAATGACCTTGGTAGGCTACGACGATGCTGCTCAACACAGGCAAACAGGCTTGACAGGCTGCGACGGCGAACGGTCCCGGCTCCATCCTCACCCTCACCCTCACCGCCTGCAGTGACGATGGCGCACGGCTCTGCACGGCCAAGCTTTGAGGGACGGTGGAGTTGTGGCAGGTTCCAGATGTCAAGCAACAAGCCAAGCGCGTCAACAAGCCGGTGGAGACGGTCACACCGCCGCTCACGGTCGGTTAATAAGATGCTGCGATTCTCCGAAGGTTGCACCGTGCCAGCGCACATCGTGATGATCTTCTAGAACGATGCACTCCGCATTTGCCGTCAGCCCTGTGTCGCCTCTGCCACCTGTACTTCCCTCAGAGACATTTCAGCGGCTCAAGGCTCATCAAGCGACCCATGAGCAGGTCATCTCATGGACACAGCCACGCTGCCGACGCACATCGGGCCCAGCCGCACAGCAGCGCTGGTACACCTCCAGAGGCCACAGTTTGCAACCCAACCAGCCCGCCAGCCAGCCTGGAAGGATGATATCAGATAGAGCGAGCGCTGTATTGCCCGATAGCCTGCTCCGAATCCGTAGCGCCTAGCCCCTTTCCCCCGAAACAGCTGCCAGGCGCTAAAACAAGACGGAACGGCCGGTGGGGCCCGTGCCGTCCATTCGGGAGTCTGCCACCTGGGTTCGAGAGGAAAAGGGGCCGCTAGGTCGACCACCAAGCCACGCCCGCTTCCGCGTGGTAAGTGGGTCCCGCTGCTTTTCACCACCTGCAGCGGCCGGGCACCTTCGAGGCTTCGAGAAGCTGTGGTGTGCGGGACCTCGAGGCGGCTTGGGCGGCCGGTTACGCACACCCAGCAGCCCAGCGCCGAAAGTCTGTCCGCGGTTTGGTATCCGTTACAGCCTCGCGGCGCTCGGATCATGAATAGCCTTGTGCAAGCTCAGCTCGAAGCGCAGTACCGGAAGCAGAGCCGTGGCTTGCGTGGCTTGGGGATCCGGACCTCGTTAATCCTAATAGACATCATCGCCTCATGCGTCAAACCCCACAAGACGGAGCAATCGCCTAGCAACCCGTCGAACGTCTCAACGTGGCCGGATCTTGGGCTGCGTAATCATATGCATACCCTGCGTGTATGCAAAAATACATTCTCGTGCAGATGGGGAGATGCGACCACGTCTGCCTAGCATCACGCCGTGCAAATAGCCGAGTCGCTTTATTCGAGGGCCAGAGCCGAGCCTCTGATAGATACCCAATGAGAATGATCATGCCGGCGCAATCTTGAGTTGCATTGAGATGATGATCTCGAAAATTGACGCGAAGGGCCGCCTGCTTTGGTTCTCGTCCGAAGCCGATCATATGACGAGCACTGCATGCACCCCGGATTGACTCGCCCGAACCTTTCTTTCGAGAAAACCTACGGATCACTGGGCCTGGGACAAAAGCGTAATTCTACCAGCCATTGCACCACCCGATGCTTTCCACGAAAACGAAGCCCCGACGCTCCGTACTATCTTCCCAGTACCCTGGGCTTGGCAAAGTCGGCGACCTTATTAGACGTTCCCTGTACGGCACGCTTCCGGCAGCCGATTTGCAGGCGCCACTGCGCCAGAGCACTGGGACCGGTCTGCGAGCAGGGTCCCCCAGGTCCTGACGGACGCACAGGCGGGACCGGCTGAGACTTTGAACGAAACTTTGGACCGGAAAAGAGCGAAATGACAGACCGGCATCTGTTCAGGCCCGCTCCTTCGAGAAAACATCGAAGCGCGGGTCTGTCTGGTTTCCTTGGGTCGTCAAAGTGGACAGTGGTACGCTGACATTGCTTTGCATCTATGGTTGCCACAGATCATCAGTATACGCGGTTGGAGACTCGGGAGTTCTTCTGATTGCGACTAGACCGTGTCGGCTATGTGCTAGCTACCTTGATCGCTACGCAAGGCAAAAGTTAAAACAACCGCGCGACTTCCCCATCGGATCATCGTACGTCCATCATCCATGAGCATGCAGACGGCCTGTTTCCAGCCGGATCGCTTCCGCGGCGACCAACACAGACCGTGACAGACGGCTGATGGGATCTATCCTTTTTTAGAGCAATGTGTTCATTCCGTTAGTTGTCGGCCGCAATTTCCCCTTGGCGGCTTCTAACGTCATGAGCCCCTCTTGACTCTTGCTCGCACTCCCCTCGCCGTGCCGGACGCTGCGCCGGGGATGACTCTAGGAGGCCAATCTCCACGTAACGACAGACCATCAGGGGCTTTTCGTACGGCGCCCACATGGCGAGACAAGGACAAGCCCTCGAAGCCCACCTTAATTTTCTAGAAGGCCGATGGTGTGTTCCATGGGATGGGGCGAAGTCGTTACCAAATCGGAACGCAGCGAGGGACGCTGCGGGGACTCTAGAACGCCCGGGACGCTTGCTTGTTTGTCCTACAATTACTGAGCGATGTTACATGCACTCCGGACACGCCAGCCCCACTGGCGTACTCGCGCAGCGCGACCGACCGAGTTTTTGCCTGGCCGACCGGACATATCGTGCTGTACCGAGCTACCGAGCTCAAGGGGCTCGCAAGTTGTTGGGGAAGTATGACACTGTTTGATACGAGATCTATCGGACAAATAGATGACTATGGTGGGTAAGTGTCAGGACGTCGGCACACGGGGTATCCCTCGCCGGGAACATGACAGGTCCCGCAGGCATCTTACCTCAAGACTCGGGTTGAAGAACGTCGTCTGTCGTCCTCGGCTCTCACGGCTCCTCCCCGGTGGGCGGGACGTCATCTTCGTCTCCTGCAATTGGCCAGCCGTGTCGCAAGTCCTGGGTCATTCCGCTTACTGAGTATCTATCTGTACCTGTACGAGGACGACAGGAAAGGCTTGTAGGTGACGTCCCGGGCCACCGACTACTGAAAGAGCGACAGGGTACTCCTGCGACTGGAGCGCCCCTCTGCAGCGGAATGAAGACCTCAGGACCGAACTGAATGGAACATACAGCGAGTGCTCGGGACTGGCGAGGCTGAGGCTGGGGCGGAAGGCAGAATAGGCCGGACAAAGCAACACGGCCATGTTGGCATCGTCGCACGGCGTGAAGTAGGCATAGGTCGAGGGACCCCGTGGGAAGCTCAAGACCCTTCGTTCAGACCCTTAAGCAAGGTGCAGCCGCAGGTCAGCGGCAATTTAGGCCGTGGGAAGCGCCGAGGAGCCATTGACGGGCAGCCGCAGCAAGGAAGTATATATTTTACGCGGCATTCCCGGCTGCTCCCACCGCATACGGAACGAGCAGACTGGGCAGAAAAAAAAACCCCAATGCCGTGGGTTCGATCGAGCCGTACCCTGCCAGCCTGCAGTGCGGGTTATCGTCGGTTGGTTGCCCTTTAAACGTCGAGGCTTGGCCCGCTGGATTTGCCTGCACAACCTGCGTCATGGCAGACAAACAAGAGATCGTCGTCCGCCTGAGGCGCAGAGAATCAATACTCCGTACCAGCCCTGTGGTTCGTTCCTCTTCGCACTTTCGACCCCAGTCTCGATGTCCCCTGGTGTTTTTTTTTTTTTTTTTTTTTTTCCCTCTCCTGCCCTGGCCCTAGCCCTGGCCCTGCCCTCCCCGGCGCGGTACCACAGCAGGCCTGCTGTTCCCGGGTACGCTACCAATCTGCCCGGCCGGCTCTGGCTTTCGGTCCTGCAATCCAAGCCACTGATGTCCGTTCGGCTGCCAGTTGGGCCCGTCCATCAGCCCATCTAGAGGCTTCTTGCGGCCTGAACAGCGCGTCGCTGGAGCCTTTGGCCCTGTATGACGCTCCCGAGGCTGCGAGTACGAGGCTCGAGCAGGCCGACATCCGTCAACTATCGCCAACTGTTGCATGAGTCTCTCACCGCTTGACCGCCAAACCGCCCTCAGGCTGATGAGAGGCCGGGCAGCAGCCAGCGCGCTGCCCTCGCGGAGGCCCATTCGCTCAGATCCTCGGCGGGGTCCACCGCTCAGCTCCGGGTGTCCTTGAAATTCGATGTTCTAGTCGGATGGTGGTGTGAAATTGCCAATGAAGCGCGGTTACGGCCTTAGCCCGAGTGGGCAAGGTGTGTCACTGTTTCGTCCTGCGTCCCCTTTTGGACCCGGGTGTGTGTTCTGCTGCTGGCCGGGTCCCTGTCAGCGCAAGCCATGCATCCACTGCCGGGAGAGCGAGCCCAAAGGCACTTGGACAGGGGAGCAGGTATCTGCAGGGATCCGTCAGGACGTGTTTCTACGACCCTTGCCGTCACTCTCGACCTTCCCGGGCACCGCGTGGTCATTCGACCCGTCATGTACAACTGCCCGCGCCGCGTACAACGTGCACGCCTCCCGAGGTACAGCGGTACAGCGGTACAGTGGTACAGCGGTACATGCACCTCGTAAGGCTCTCGGCTTGCTCTCTCTACCTCCGACACGCCCATTTTCGCCTGTCCACGTCGGTGTATGCAGCGACGCCATCTGGCAGTACCGCCTCAAAGTGACAAGCAGACAAGCATGGCATCGGGTCCCACCGCGAGTCCACCTCTCTCCTCCATGACAGCGTCCTCCCGCGAAGTTGGAACTCCAAGGTCCCCATACCTTCTGAGACCATCGCCGCGTTACACCTGGCACCATGCAAAGGGTCTCCTGTTGTGCTCCTCCGCGCTTGTGCTTTACGTCGCCCCTAGTACCTGAGCCCGTTTCCTGTCACCGCTGCTTCGAGCTTAGAAATAAAAGTGATATCTATCCCGCCATGGCTACCCAGTCCGTCCCTAAACTCCCGTCTACTACCAGCATCAGTCTTCGCTTCTCTCCTTCTCTTCTCCTACCTATCCTCCTCCCGCCCGGCTGTATCCCTCGACTGGATCCCTGACCCCGCGGCTTACATCATTTATAACCACAACCCATTGCCTGTCACAGCAACGGGGCCCAAGGAGTACCTGTCAAGCTCGCGTCGATCGGCATCGGATCCTCGACACCACGACCGGCGGTACATATTAAGCTCTCTAGTCCCGAATTAAGAGTTCAGAAAACCAGCACCTCTCCAGCCGCCTATCCCGATTATCAGACCACCCTATCCGGAGTGCTTCGGCCGCGCGCTGTACCTCCTTCTGTCTTCGAATTCTCATGTAGCGAGCTTTAGATCCACGACTTAGATACCACCATGAGATCGCAACAATCGGTGAGGACCGCCGTTCCTCCAGCCGCCGACGGCCGTAGACCGACTCCCCCCTTTCCGAAACGACAAATGCTTGTGCTGGGTAGGTTGATCACCTCAGGGTCGTTGGTCACGGCTCTTCATTGCCAGGCTGCAGTCTAACTCGAACCAGCTATCTGTCGTATTTGCGAGCCAATTGCCTTCATGGGCATCTTCCCGTATATCTACTTCATGATTGAGGATTTCCACATCACCGATGATAAGAACAGCATCTCGTTCTACGCCGGAATGGTCACCTCCGCTTTCACCTTCGCCGAGTTCTCGACGGGTTTGCTGTGGGGACGACTCAGCGACAAAATTGGAAGAAAACCAGTGCTTCTCACCGGTCTCATTGGCACCGCGTTGAGTGTCCTCATATTCGGGTTTGCGCAAAATTTGACCGTGGCTCTTCTTGCCAGAGCCATTGGCGGGCTGCTCAATGGGTACAGTGGTTTTCATCCTACTGAGGCTTGGTATCTGGTTCACTAACGAGCTACAGGAACATGGGCGTGCTTCAAACCACGGTGACGGAACTCATCACGGACAAAGAGCACCAACGTGAGTTCAACCTCCGAGTCCCAGCGTCTCGACGCGAAGCCACTAACTCACTCGGTTTGCAGCCCGTGCCTACACTATAATGCCTGTCGTATGGTGCTTAGGGTCAGTTCTCCTCTGCTCGCTGGTCGGACTCCACTGGGTGATTTCTAACTTCAAATCCAGTTCGATCATTGGGCCCATGATTGGCGGTGCGCTCGCGCGCCCTTGCGAAAGCTATCCTGGCCTCTTCCCGCCGGGCACGATCTGGGACCGATACCCGTACCTGCTTCCGAACCTTTTCAGTGCCTTCGTCGTGTGCATTGGTGTTGTCAATGGCATTCTGTTCCTGGAAGAAACGCACGCCGAGAAGAAGCATGTACCGGATAGAGGGTTGGAGCTTGGCAGTTGGATTCTGTCAGGATTGCCTAACTTCCGGAAATGCGCCGAGCCGCGAGACGAGAAGCGCAAGCCGGTCGACCTTGACGAATCGCGCCCTCTCCTTGACCACGACGAACAGCTACCAGTCTATCGCACGAACGAGAACACCCCCGACAACTCGCCTCGCATCCGATCCGCATCCGTACCGTCGATTCGTCGGGACTCGATAGACCTCAACGAAGAACGTGGAAGTGCAGGTGTTGGTATCACCAAGATATTTACGCGGCCAGTGGTCCTGAATATCGCATCCTTCGGTATTCTCGCTTTGTGAGTTTCATCCCCCGAGACCGACTGGAGTATGGGAGCTCCGTTCTAACACCCTTCGAAGCCACACGATGACGTTCGATCAACTGTTCCCCGTCTTCTTGGCCACCGAACCACCAGAGCACAGCTCACCTGTCTCGCTGCCGTTTAAGTTCGTCGATGGCTTCAACCTCGACAGCAAGACCGTGGGGCTCATCTTGAGCGCCCAAGGCCTGTACCAACTCTTTATCAACATGTTTGTGATTCCTCCGGTGCTGAAACGGACCGGGCCACTACGACTCTTCCGGTTCCTGATCTGCGCCTACTTCCTCCTCTACCTGGTCACCCCTTACCTAGTCCTGCTCCCCGAACGATACCGGATGATCGGGGTGGGCTTGGTTCTCGCGTGGAAGTGTACATTCGCGAGCATGGCCTACCCGAGTAACGCGATACTGCTCGCCAATTCTGCCTCGAGCCAGCTCGCGCTCGGCACCATCAACGGCGTTGCGGCTTCCACGGCCAGTCTATGCCGCGCGTTTGGCCCTACCATCTCTGGGATGCTTTACGCTATTGGCTTGAACACCGGCTACTTGGGGCTCGCGTGGTGGTGCAGCGCTCTGGTGACGTTTGCCGGTGCATTCGTCGGCCTTCAGATCCGCGAGTCGTCCCCGAACGATACGACCGCCACGAAGGACAACCCCGACAACGACATGGAAGCTGGCCAGCCCCCGCTGACTCAAGTCACCGCTCGGGGACTGGCCTCCACCGCGGAGTAGCGGTCGAGACTACCAAACGCACAACTTCTCGATTTTTTTTATTTTATGACCGCCGCCAACACAATACCCCTCAATTTAACGACAGTTGCGATGCGGCGGATCGCGCTGATGACGACTACATTTTCTTTTGGATAGCTTTTTGGGCCGTTGGTCTACGGCGCTGGGGTTTCTCGTCCTTTCTGGTGATTCATGTTGGCGGTTATTGCGTCGGCTTCCCTTAGACCACCCTGTTATTGCATATTGTTTAGAACGGCTTGGGGCAACTGGGATACCACCTGCTTTAGGGCGGGGATTTGGGAACACTTCGATCGACGCAAGGCGCTTTTGTTGGCAAAGGATACAATCGATGGACGGCAATGGAGCCGTGGAGGAAGGCTCAGGCCCAACAGATGGGAAAAGGAAACCGGGACAGCAGCCGATGGTATGGATCATTACCTACGCGGCTTGCACAAAACGAAGTTGGCGCAGCGAAACGTAAGACGCCACTTGGGAGTTTATTTCAGGTATAACATAGAAGGAATCGTGCTCCAAGGGAACAACTCGGGATGGGTTGGCACAGGGCAGGGGATTATCAGCGGCGCAATCCGGGTGATTGTCGTAGGTAGTTGATTGGGTTTGGTAAGCCTTCCAAGAGCTGAGAGGGCACCGGCGCAGCGTTCAAATACAAGTTCTTTCAATACAAGGTATATATACCCTTCGATCATGAGTTGACCAGCTGTCCGTGCCATTCCGAGTTGTCCTGCCATGACGGGATCATCATTGGGTCCTCGAACCCCATTGTCTTTCCCGTGTACAGAGATCGCAGGGCGAGAGATATCGTACTGCATCTCATCAGTGGCAAGAGAGCGTACCGAACTTATTATCAATGAGGGAGGAACCTGCAGCCAGAGGAAAGTCAGCAGCGTGACGGAGCAGCAGCAGCAGCAGCAGCAGCAGCAGTATTCTGTCCAAGCTTACCGATCTCGTAGGAGACCGTCGAGCCGGCGCAAATGCAATCAATCCAAGGGATCGTGCGCCCGCAGCAGTCACCGTAGATCGGGTCCGGCAGCATATACTCGACGCACTCGCCGCAAGACGCGCCGAAGTTCCCATCCGCCTCTTGCTGTTTGCGCGCAAAGACGGTCAGCAAGCCGATTGAAGGGGGGGCGTTGGTGACTGTGAAGAGGAAAACCCACAATGATTTCTCCGTCTTGGTAACCGAAGCAGGTGTTGAGATCCAGCTGCGCGTCGGCGAAGGTGCCGAGACCGTCGCCGGTGTCGCAGCTCGAATATAGTATATTTGTGAGTGGATCAATGGAGCTGTCCTCGCACGAGGCATACCAGTGGCTTGCGACGGCCGGGGCAGCGAGGATGGCCGCGACGGCGGTGAGGGACAACTTCATGGTGGCTTGGGAGTAGAGGGCAACCCAAGGGAATAGGGGGGCGATGGGGCGTCTGTATAGAGTCGAGATGTGGACTATGATTGGTCGCCCTACGGTTCTGCTGTGCACCTCTGACGGGCAGAATCCGGCAAAGCTGACGGACGATCACTTAGTTTATATTTTCAAGCTCGATGCTACGCTCGGAGATTTCGCAACGGACCTCAGGAAGGAAAGCCATGGCCGCCGGCATCTCGTGTCTCTCATAATCATTTGTCATGGCCTGAGGAAGGATTCTAGGGTGTCTGCAGTCTGACAATCGAAGATGAAAGTCAGGTCAGCTCGATCCATCGGGAGCTGGGAGGGATGAGCTTCCCAGAACGAAAAACCGACATTGCTGGGTAGGTAGCGTACGGCGTGGTTGTTGAAGCTGCACAGCCGCGGACAGTAGTAGCACTAGACCCCTGTCTCGGGGATGATATGCAGGTAAGGTCATCACCGTCGCTTCGCCGTCTTGGTGGCCCCGTCATGGACCCATCCGGTTGCCTTTCCGGTCGAGCTTCTAGACCTGTCCTGCATGACAAAGGCACACGTAAGAGCGAATCTTGATTGGGATCGGGGGCAGGACTATTTAGGGCTGGCAGAAGCTGCAGGACCTGGTGTTCCAATGATCATATTTGTAGTAAGTACTTGAACCTGCTTGGAAAGGAAGGTCGTCACGTCCAAGCTCGCTCTGTTCTCCAAACTTCACCACCTCGAGTTGGATCGTTGGGAAGCATTGAACCTTCTCCAAGCCTACTGCCGCTGGTGCCGTTGCTGTCGAAGGAACCCAGCTCGTCGATGCTTCACGCACTCATCAGCCCACCACATGAGCACCGGGGGGGGGGGGGGGGGGGGCATAGAACCACACGACCGAGAGGCACTTCTCACTGCGATTGCACACCGTGGGTCGCTGCATGGGCCGGGGCGTCTCTTGCAACCTTGCGTCTGGTAGAACGAGTTCTTCGACGGGACTCCTGTGAGAGAGACAGTACGTTAGCGACGCGCACTGCTACCACTGTAGCGTCGTTGCAATCACCTTCGCGGCATAGTGGATATCGTGGGCGACGATGTAACCGTCCGGTTCCGTCCGAAAACGATGTCGAATGGCTAGGTAGCTGGCCCGATGAAGGTCTTTTCCGGTCCAGTTCAGGTTCTTCGATACCCGATCGGGCTCCGGATGAGATCGACGAAGCAGGACTTTCAGCAACCAGGTTCTGACCTCTTGAGCGCCAGCGTCCTTGGAGGGGACGCTGCCCACGATGCCCTCCTAGGAATCGGCGAGGTAGGCGTGCTGCTCTACAGAACCAGCGGGGCGACTCTTGGTCCTGCGTAATCGGCCGTACCCTGGAGTTCGTGGAAGCAGATTTACGAGAGCTTGGCTGCCGCGCCCATTCGTCTCTGCTCCGCAAAGAAGGGAGTTGGGAGTCGCCAATTGAGTTGAAGCTGCATTGGCAGAGACACTGCTTGCAGAGCCGCGTCTATGGCGAGATCGGTGACGGATCAGTGGATACATGATATACTCAGAAAGTATGGTCGAGGGATAGGAGGCTTCCAACAGACTCGAGAGGTTCGAAGGTGGGGGTTTGTGCTGAGGGATCACAACCCAGGCAGCACTTCAAACGTCGAGGACCAGATTCTGGTCACCAGAATGGAGGGGAGTCGGTTCCAAGGTTGACTCGCGAGACGGGAAGAGCCAACATTGCCAGACAAAGAACGACCCGACAAGGTTTGGCAATGCAAGGAAGTAGGTACTTAGGGAGTTAGTTGACGCAACACAATGGCCATGTCGTTTGAAGCAGGCACTACCAGAACCATTGCAAAAAGATGCCAGCCAAATATGGTCAGTTTAGGTCAGGTGGTGTAGAGGAATAAAAGGGGGCGTAGATGAGGGGATGAATGATGAATATGGGTCAGCTTTGGAAGATGCCCACTTGAGCCTCACCTCACCTCACCTCACTTTCGGTAAGGATATTTGTCACCGGGCTCTGATGTCTCTCAACAAATTCCCTGACACAGTGGTCTTCTTCACAACGTGGCGGTGACACATACCAGAAGAGCCTAAGGTTCGAGGTGAGTGAGTGCGTTGAAAAGTTCCAGATTACCTAAGCCCTGACCGACCGATAGACCAGACCGGGACCCCGTGGACGCCAGTCCTGCCAGTTGCTGGTAGCGCCACCGTTGGAGCCGCTAACGGTGAGCACCTCAAGGACCAGCGACCGTTGCTGATTGGTACTTAGCCAGCTGCTTATCAGCGAAAAGACGCCAGGCGCAAAAACCCCCCCAGAACCCCCAAAATCTCCAGTGAGGCCCACGATGGGGGTAGCTGCTGAGCTGCAACCCGTCTCTTGAAAGTATTTGCTGCGCATTTCCTAGGTATTACTTATCATGTACTACCTGTCTGACGAGTATCCTATCGCACCCGTCATCCTCTTCCTCTTCATCAGATTTCCAGCCAGTCTCTACCTACTATTGCGTACTAAGTAGGTACAAGTAGCCAAGCACATGCAGCATTCAACCTTACCTCCATACATACTTACGGTAGCCACCGAGATATCGAATCGAATCCCGCGACCTCCCACTCTTCGCATCCGGCACTGCTCCTACCCTCAGCCTCCCCTCCGATCCCCCGCAGCCGACGGTCGAGATATCGTGATTTGACGACTGTCCAGGACAAGCGCCCCCCCTCCTCTCCGACACCCATCCGCGACGATCGCAGGCAAGGTCCTCGCTAGAGACAGGGCCTCGTGAGCGATGGAGCAAAGCAAGGGCGATTCCTACGAATAACGGCGCCTGCTATTCTGACATTGCCCGCTACGAGCCTCGTCACTGTCTGTCACCCGTGTCGTCTGTGTCGTCCGTGTCGCCCAAGCGCCGCCATCCGACACATTGTGTGACTGACAAGTACCTTGTCCGCTCAGGCTATTTGGGCCTGCGCCAAACCACCCACCGCCAATTCTTCGCGAGACCACGCTTGCTGCCCGCCCGGCCACCCTGTCGCCCGGAGTACCATGTCTGAGCCCTCGCCCACCTCGCCGCAGCCGGCGCATTCGCTGAAGCGACCTCGCGCTGCCTCCCCGGCCCTCGAGAAGGAGTCGCCCGCATCGGCCACCGCCGGTCCGACCTCGCCCGCCACCGAACTCTCTCACGATGGCACCGGCTCCAGCTCCAAGGTCGGCCAGAGCAGCAGCTTCCGCAACGTCAGCGCATGTAACCGTTGCAGGTTGCGCAAGAACAGGTGTGACCAGAAGCTGCCCAGCTGTGCTAGCTGCGAGAAGGCCAGGGTCGCTTGCGTTGGATACGATCCCATCACCAAGAGGGAAATTCCGCGCAGGTCAGTCAGTCCCTTCCCTTCTTGCCACTGCTCTCGAAACTGACAGCCTCTCTGTAGCTATGTATTCTATCTCGAAACTAGGGTCGACCAGCTCGAGGCTCTGCTCCGGGCCAACAACCTACAATATCCGCCTGCCGAGCATCTCGAGTACTGCTCGCGCCCAGGTACCGATGGCGGCTTTGCGCGGACACCTCCCGACGGGTCACAATCTATGCCTCAGGAGCCTACCGACGTTTCGGGAGCTGCGAGACCGTACAGCAATGGAGAGGACGTGGCCCGGCCGAATAAGATTCCCAGGCACGGTGCCAGCTCAGGAAATCGGTATTTGGGGTCTACCAACGGCGTCTCCTTCGCCCGTGTAGTCTTCGCGGCTGTTCAGTCCTCGGTTGGGGATCACAGGTCCAGTTCTGACAAAACAGGGGTACGCCCCTACAAGCCGATCGCCGGCAACGGGGCCGTAGCTTCGGGTACGTCGATGCGCGACTCCTTTTTTGGCCTTCACACGAAGCCAACCATCAGCCCGGCCGAGTTTCCTGACAGGGATCTGGCTCTCGAGTTGGTGAACCTGTACTTCGAGCATGCGAACCCCCAGATACCCGTCCTCCACCGGGTCGATTTCATGCAAATGTTCGAGCTCGCCTACGCCCCCGAAGGCAGGATACGCGGGCCGCGAGAGCTGTACATGTTGAACATGGTGTTTGCTATAGGCGGCGGCATCATCATGGACGCCCAGACCGCCTCTTCGAAGGTCGCCGGCGTGGTGAAGAAACAGGCACAACCCGAAGAGTATCATGCGAGCGCCATCATACATCTCGAAGCATGCCTCAGCAACAGCGGTGGCGGACTAGAAGAGCTCCAAGCTGTTCTCTTGCTAGCAAATTTTGCCCTCCTCCGGCCGGTTCCTCCCGGTCTCTGGTATGTCACGAGAGCGAAAGATATAGCACCCAGCACGACAAGCAGAAGATGGCCTACTAACGCTCGCTAGGTATATCGTCGGTGTAGCTGTCAGATTAGCGGTCGACCTCGGCCTCCACTACGAAGATGGGAAGGATGTAGAGTTCGATCTTACAGGACCTCCAGCGTCGACCGGTGCCGGCAATGGGGCGTACGACAAGCCACATGATGCGCATGCCCGGGAGAGGGGTAGGCGAGAGTTTGTACGCGATCTCCGGCGGCGTCTTTGGTGGTGCACGTACTCGATCGACAGGCTCGTGAGCGTCTGCGTCGGCCGCCCTTTTGGCATTTCCGATCAGGTCATCACGACAGAGTTCCCTTCGATGCTCGACGATGAATACATCACAACGGCGGGAATTGCACGGCCCCCGTCCAATGCCCAGCCCACTTACAAAATCGTGGCGAAGCACTACTGGCGGCTGCGTCTACTGCAGTCGGAGATCCTGCAAGTCTTACAGTACCAGCAAGCCCAGATTGCTAGATTCAACGGTCAAAATGTGCGAAACGAATACATGCACACCCGTCTCCCTTCGCCTTTCCTATCCAGGTTCGACTCGTTCAGGAACTGGAGAAGAGATATCGATCAGCGCTTGTACGACTGGAAGAATTCGGCGCCATCCAGGAGGGAATCCGGTGTTGCGTTCTCGACCGAGTTCTTGGAATTGAACTACTGGCAAGCCATCATCATGCTCTACCGACAGAGCCTAAGCGTGCCGGCGATGTTCGAAGGCGAATACAACACGTCCAAGGAAGTCAACAGTCCCTCGGTCTACTCGGCCGAGCTGAGGGAAGACGAGGAGCGAGTATATGTCAAGGTCGCCGAAGCAGGTCAGAAGATCTTGCGCATATACCGGCAGCTCCATCTCCAAGGGCTTGTCAACTATACGTATCTGGCGACACATCATCTCTTTATGGCCGGCATATCCTATCTCTACGCGATATGGCATTCGCATGTCGTCCGTAGTCGTCTGGTAAGATCGTATCCCCTCACACCCGGTGGATGGCATGCTAATCCGGGGGCAGACGATGGACGAAGTCGACTTTACCGTTTTGGCGGCCACATCTGTCTTCGCCGACCTGATGGAGAAGTGCCCACCGGCAGAAGCCTGTCGGGACGCTTTCGACCGGACAGCGAAAGCTACGGTGAAAATGGCCAACTCCACGGGCGGCTTCGGGCAGGTATTAAAACGCAGTAAGAGGGGATCTAAGGGGGCCAGTGACCGGGTTGACTATCTCGGGGCCAGGGAAGCAGCGGCCAGCCGACCCAGACCACAGCAGCAGCGTATGTCTTTCGAACAATCCGGCTCCCGGGCGTCGAGTCAATATGACATGCCTACCCATGAGAACTATGGTCCAAATAGTGCCGCCGCTCAGTTAGGAGCCCAAGCGGGTGCCTTCCGCCTGAACATGCCCAATATCAAATCTGAACAGGATGGATTTTCGATGCTTCGATCTATGCCCGCGCCGGCTATTTCCGATAACTCGGCTATAGATCCGATCTTACTGCCATCCAGTAACAGTGGGCAGGCCAACTCGCCCGCCTCCGCAGCCAGCCTTACGCCACAGTCCACGACGCAGCAGCAATATCCGCAGACGACGCCAGGCTCCTCCAACTTCAGCATGCTCCGGTCACCGGGGACCGGATACATGTCGGGTCCCAGCACCCTCAACTACACAGACCTACAGGGCATGGATTTCCTACAGGACCTGCAGGGCCAGGCCAACGCCGACGGCGTGAACAACCCCGACATGCAGATGGACATGGGGTTTGGCCTGGGCTGGGAAGGGCTGCACCATGACTTCAGCGACGGCCAGCAAGTCGATCTGTTCGACGGCTTCTTCTTCGGAGGCCAGCAGGGCGGCGGGGCGTGAAGGAAATAGAAAAGCTCTTACCTGGGAGGTCGACCACCTCTTTTTTTTTTTTCTTTTCTCGCGCCATGCAAGCGGCGGTAGTGGCAACAAAAACAGCAGCAGCAGCAGCAGCAGCAGCAGTAGCAGTGGTGGGGTCTGACGATCAAGAAATGACGACGATGGATGAAATACCCCCCCTCTTGAACATTAGCTAGCCGGTCCCCCTACGCGATTCGGGGCGAGGAGAAGTTTGCTTTGCCTTGCTTTGCTTTTGCCTTGCCCTGGTTTGGTAACAAAGGACTGAATGTAGCTACGTAGCTACCTTGGCATATACCGGGCCACAGCAGGTATCTACTTACCTATCTATCTGCTCACCACTTATTAGATTGGCGGGAGGGCGGACAAAACGCAACTATACCCAAGATGTGTGCCAGACTGGCATCGTGGTTGTTTGGACGGATGAACGAACGAACGAACGAGCGAGAGGTGTTCTGATCGCATTAATGAGAGCATGATGCTATTTATGCCACGTCCACTACCGCCCGTGTCTTCGTCTCTTTGATGTGATGAGCAATCCGTTGCTTCAACCCTACCAATGCGATGGCTCATGTCTCTATGCAGGGGGTATGGTCATTTAAGTTTTACAATAACGACTAAGCAGGCCCAGCCGGCCATACCTGGCACGGTCAATTACATCAAGGCCGCTTCTCTTCTGCCCCTTCATCTCAGCCTCCTTCGTCGAACTGTCCAAGTGTGAACCGGCCCCCACCCACAGGACGGCCATTGCCGAGGATGGGAGGCTGGGTGGCATAGTTCGAAACTAGATAGTTATTCCCGACCATGATAACGAACTCGTCGAAGCCGTGCGACACCCTCCAAACCAGACCCTGCGCGGCGTGCTAGTGCGCGTGCAACTTGTCCCTGATGCGCGAGCCGACGCCGGCCCCGACGCTGCTGCCGCCGCCCCAGAAGTCCGGGTCGCGGCGCAGGACCCGCCGGGCGGCCATGGCCGGGTACAGGGCGACGACGCCCAGGACGCAGAGGCCGGCGGCGAAGAGCTGCCAGGCCATCCACAGCAGGCCGGCGGCGAAGGGGGCGACGAAGCGCACGAACTGCTCGGGCTGGTAGTGGTCCTCCTGGCCCTGGATGAAATAGCGGCGGCGACGGCGGCGGTGGTGGTCGGCCTGCAGCGCGTCCGGGTCGTACTCCTCGGCCTCGGTCACGGCGGCGGGGTCGAGGACGACGGGGCGGTCGGCGTCGTCGACGGGCAGGTGCGCGAGCTCGAGCACCGTCACCAGCTGCACGTGCGCGCGCCACAGCGCGAACGGCACGAACCAGAGGGTGAAGGTCTGGCGGATGCTGGCGAACAGGTGGTTCTTGGACTTGTCCCAGGCTGTGCGGCGGGTGGGCGGGGATCTTGTTAATGATACCGAAAGCAAGCAAGCACATACGCGAGTGAACGAGTGAGTGAGTGAGTGAGTGGGTGGGTGAGTGAGAAATCACCTACCGATGGAGTCGATCTCCAGCTGGATCTCCGGGCTGAGCGTGCGGTACCAGCGGTAGATCATGAGCAGCAGCCAGCGCGAGTTGACGGTCCACGAGGTGGTGGGCAGGGCGAAGTCGCCGAACGAGGGCACGCGGCAGAAGGGGTGGATGAGGTAGGCGTTGGGTAGGAAGTAGTTGTTGACGGCCGCTTCTTGGGTTGCCGGATCCCCCTGGCACAAGGCGCGGATGACGGCCGTCACCTGCGAGTCGGGATGGTCCATCTTGGCGGTGATGTATGCGTGGTGTATGGTGTATGTTCGATTCTACCCCTCTACTTCAACCTAAGGTATCCGGACAATAGACAAAGGGACGGGAGTAAGATTCCAAATCGGCTGTTTCTCATAAGGTATGGAATGAGCAGAAGCGAGGCTGTCGCGACCTGGACCACAGCTCAGAATGATGTCATTGGCAGACGTTGAAGGAAGGAAGGGTTGAAGGTCCCACTTCTCTGACACATGGATTTCACTTTGACATGTGAAAGCGTTGTGCCTCGCCTTGCCTTGCCTTGCGGGTGGTCCGTGTTTCGAGCTCCCCTTTTTCCCATTGTTGCTGGTGACCTCATGCAATCTTCTCTGATGTTGTTGATATTGGTCTCCCCCCGTTCTAATTCGTCGATCGCATCTGGAAAAACAAACGGCGAACACGCAAGGTGCTCGTGGTATATCAGGCAAACAGATCGCAGCCGCTCGCTATGTACGCACACTACATCATGTCCAGACTGCATCCAACATTCCTCCCCACATGAATCTTCGCGGTGGCTGCTCCGGTCTCCGTATAGGAAGTGCAAACGGTGTGCATTCCACCAAGCAGATCCCGACATGCTTCTTCGCTCCAGATCTAAGCATATCCCGGCTCGCATCCGTCGCCCCTGTCCAGTAAGGTTCCTCATCACCTCGTACTAATCCTATACACCCACCCGCTGCCTCCACGCCTACCTCAACCTCGAAGCGTGTGCCTCCCCAAGGGGCTCTTCTGATCTTCCAAGCCTTTGCCCCGTACTCCCGGCTCCCCCGCCTCAGCGGCGCGGGCCACTGCGCCTGCGACTGGCGCTGCGATCGTAGCGATAATGGTCGTCGTAGACGCCGACACTGGGGGGGCGGCGGCCGTAGCTCCCGGGGCGGCTGTCGCGGCGGCGCGGGGGCGTGGTGTGCTCCTCGACGACGATCTCGTCGTCGACGTCGCTCTCGGTGCTGGAATCCTCGACGATGCGGGGGCGCGGGGGGCTGCGGCTGCGGCTGCGGCGTCGGGGCCGCGGTCCTGCCCCCCCGTGCTCCTCCACCACGATCTCGTCGATGATTTCCGGAGGAGGCGGCGGCGGCGGGCCGGGCCGCGACGACGCCGACACCGGACGCGCCGAGGACTTGCGGATCTCGACCGTCTCGCGCCGGTGCCGGCTGCCGTTGCTGCTGCGGCGCCGGCTGCTGCGCTTGCTGTGCCGGTGCGGGCGCGGCTTCGCGTGCCGCGACACCACCGACAGCGAGGTCATGGTGGCGCTGCGGACGGAGCCCGTCTCGACGTGGGCGGCGGCGGCGGCGGGCGGCGGCGGACCGCGGCGGCGACCGCCGCCCAGGTTCGCGGCCATGTAGACCAGGTACAGCAGCAGCAGGAAGCCCGCCACGGAGCCCAGCACGATGCCCGCGATCGCGCCCGGCGAGAGGGCCCCGTGGTGCTTGCCGTAGCCCTCGGGCACGGTGCTGGCGTCGGTGGAGGCGCGGGCGAGGAGGGGGAGGGGCGGCGGGGTGCGCGACGCCAGCTTGTCGCTCAGGTGGCGCGCTGTCGTGCGCAGCGATGATAGCGGCGATGACGGCCGGTGAAGCGCGTCGTTGCGCGCGGGTATTGGAGGCATGGCGGATGGGTGGTCCGCGCCTGCGTCGCGGATCGGACGAAAAGGCAAAGTAAATATTTCGCGTAGTGGTCTAGAACATCAGATGCGTCTTCTAACGAGGAAGATGTCTCGTAGAGGAAGAGGGTGCGGGTGGACTCCGTCGGGCTGGCAGCCTCGTTGTGGTCGAACGTCGACGTGGTCGCGCTCGCCGGGGCTGCGTGGCGGGTTGCGTCTGGGGTGGTGAGCTGTCGGAGAATGTATGCTGCCCCTGAAGCAGCAGTAATTGAATGGCAAGTTTCGTGTGTTCCCCCAAGACTGTCGTCTGAGATGCTACGTTTACCTGTCTAACGACAGGCACCGCAGCGGGAGAGCAAACGCTAGAACGTCCAACCTTAACTCGGCTGTTTGCCTGGTCGCGCCTTGGAGCACGAAGCGATGGGCTTTCTGAGATGGCACAGGGAGAATGAAGAAAATGGTCCCTGGGGAGAAAAACACACACCCAGGTCAACACCATGGGGTAGGGTGATGACGACAGGTTGCAACTGGACTCTGCTGCTGGTCAGTGGTCGGTCGCATCGCCGAGGATGCCAATTCGATGGCTGGGAAGACGCGTGGTTGGTAAAATCCGGGCCTGGCGGGACAGAACCGGGGTTGGGTTACCAATTCTAACTGGGCCAGCGGGCCGCCTATAGCGCCTTGTAACTGGTCAGATAGCTGGACAAGCATCTCTCCCCTGCGGCGTGCGCTGCCTTTCTGCAGCAGGGTGGACTGTTCAAGAGGTCCTATCCGTAAGCTAGGCCACCGCTACTTTCCTTCTCGACGTTGGTGGCCATTTTGTGATCGGAAGCGAAGCTGATAGGTATTCGTATTGGTCTCGACAGTTGATTGTTTCAGCAACCTAGCATAAGTACTGTAGGTAGGTACCTGGTGATGTGGGAAGATGTTGCTCAGTTCGTATGGTAAAGTGAGTACCTAGCGAATAAAGACCCTGTGGTGCAGCTGTACCGAGTCATGTTGCCAAGCTTTCCATCGAGTCCCAGATCGGGCCCCGCCGGTGACTTCGTTTGGCTGTCAAGCTTCAAGGGTTGGCGGGTTGCGATAGACCGCAACTCTGGCCTCATTGAGGTTCCATTCAACCTCCGGTCATATGACCAGCTCTTCGGGATCCCAATGAGTCAAGTGAACAAGCTCAAGTACGGCGCATGTATTCTGCCTTCCGATCTAATAATACCTCTAGATACCTTGATACCTTACCTACTACCTTTAAGACAGTCAGGCGGTGTTCCCCACGCAAACATCTCCGGCGTCCTACGCCCTTCGTGATGACAATGCAGCCCTGCCTGCGACAAGGCTTTCGCGTTGTCTTCGACAGGGTATCTATCACAGCCATTGGATGCACCACTGCCTCCGAAACGGCAACTACTGAGGTAATCGGGTACACTAATCTCACGTAATTTTCCCTTCGTGTGTCTCGGAGACTCTCCAGCTTCGAAAAGCTATAAAAACCTCATCAAGGAAGCCTTTTCCCCAGTAGACCCGCAAGTCCGGTATAGGGCGGACAAGCGTCGATTCAACACTGGAAATGGCCGATCACCAAGAACCCCTCAAGACCTATCGAGGCAACTGCCATTGCGCTGCCTTCGTATACGAGGTAACCCTGCCCGAGATCAAGCAGGTAACCGAGTGCAATTGCAGCGTATGCTACAAAAAGGCAGCTCTATGGATCTTTCCCGAACCCGAGAACATCAAGTTCGTGAAAGGAGACCCGGAGGAACTGGTGGACTACAGCTTCGGCAAGAAGCTCTACCACCACAAGGTAAGCCATAGTCTACTTGCCCAGTCCTCGCCATCTCTTAACCGAAGTGTATTCGGTTCACAGGAAACTGTTCTAACCATGAACGCTACAGTTCTGTTCCACTTGCGGTATCCAAATCTCGATCGTTAAGGTTGGCCAAGACAAGGAACTTGAGACTGGTTTCAATGTAGGAGCTTCACCTTGACACCCCAGAAAGACAAGCCGTGCTCAAAACCGGTACTCTAGGTCCGCTCTTTTCAGCATGGCCTAGTCGACGTTTGGAAGGTTCATCGTAACCTGTAAGTCATCGACAGCCCTAAAGCCTTTCCATTTGAGGAGCTGACGGTGCCTTCTTTCGGGACTCTAGTATCCAGGGCGCTTCTTGGCCCCCAGCTTATGAGCCTGCAAAGTTTACTGGCCCCGAACCAGCAGTCCATGTGGAGGGGGGCAAGTTATACACCGGAAGCTGCCACTGCGGGGCCGTGAGAGTGGCTTTGAAATCCAAGCCAATCGACAAGGCACTCCCCGATATCAAGGACTGCAACTGCAGCAGTTGCGCCAGGGTGAGTCACGTATTCCTGATAGTCCATGAGGTTGAGTAACTGACGGGTTATCAGAATGGTTGCACCTGGATCTACCCCAACAAGGACCAGGTCGTCGTGGAGGGCGAAGAAAACTTGTCTGTATACTTCTTCGCCATTAAATTCGGCGGTAAGGCGTTCTGCAAGTATTGTGGCGTGTTCGTCTACAACGCAATCCAGCCGCTTCCGGAGGAGCGTCTGGAGGCATTCCCGGCAGAGATGAGAGACAAGGCGGGGGGGAGGATCGCGGAAGCGCTGGCTTTGATGCCTGTCAACCTGAGGATCATTGAGGGTTTGGATGTTAACGACCTCAACGTGGAGCACTGCGATGGCTACAGCATTGGCAGGCCCTGGATCGAGCCATACACCGAGCCATGATCATGGCGGCGATGGCTGGTGGGCAATGTATGGTGGCGTGGCTCGGTATATATTGCCTGATCTTCCCCTTGGGGACTGCTCGTCACGTCAAGTCTTTTTATAATGTGCTTTGTCCCAACTTGGGTTTCCATCGTCGTCGAATTCGCCCCATAGGAAGAAGGAGCAATTTTCCTTTCCGGGTGTGTAGCCGCCGTGGCACATCCAGAAGTACTTCCCCCAGTTGTCCTTTTTTCGTTGAACAGTTCGAAGTACGGCCGGCAGACCACACTTGCATTTGGGTGTGTGCTTTGGGTGGAAGCTCGCCTTGTAATCTCGATAGGTTACATTTATCCTCCTATTGCCGGCGATGGGGTGAGGATCGATCACTTGGGCTGGGGCAATACTATGCTTCCATTCCTCTTGCATCTCTGCGTGCATCACTAGCAGAGAGTTGTGAGGAAGGTGTATGGATATCTGGCCTTCGGCATCTGGGTCGTCGGTGGGATTGTTGTCGAGGTCTTTGGGTACGACACGTCGAACCCGGAACTCGCGTGCGACCCCCAGTGAGAGCGAGCCTATGACTGCGCGTGGGCCCAAGTATGTGAGGTGATCACTGTGATACCCAACGCTCTCCTGTGGTCCGCTATAGCAATTGGCGAAGGCGGCGTTGGGTGACCAAGGATTAGGCGACTGATATCTTAGTTTTCGTCCACCTGGGTACCGTGTCTTGATCCGTTTCTGTATCTCTTTGTTCACTGCATCCTGCACCTTGGGTCTCACGCGCAGAAGCTGGGGCGTAATTCGTCGAACATCCTGCCCGCCATGAGATGACCGCGTCATTACGTTGAAGTGGTGGAGTGGCTTGCGTAATACTCACCGATAACCGAGCACCATTGTAGAAATACTCGTGCTTCTGGGTGTTCACTTCAGCCTCGGTGCCCACGTAGAAAGTGGACGTATGGGGGCTTTGGACAATATTCTCGAACAGTTTGAACGTCGCTCTCTCGAACGTTTGAGACTCTTCTAGCATCTCCCTCAGGAGCCCGTCGGCTTCGTCGGGTGGCAGAAAATTGTGTATGATACTGCAAGGGGTGTGCTCGGCGATGTCGTCGGGATCGTACAGGTGGAGAGTGGCCCCCTTTTTAGAAAGCAACCTCGCTTTCTTGACCCCGCCCAATCCGGGCTCGGCTGACGAGCTAGAGGCAAACAGTCTGAGAGATGTTTGAGAGCCAACTGTCATGGCCGTTCGTGACTTTTTCTTAGGTAGCAAAGCTCCGTCCGCTAAGGATGCAGAGGCTGCCTCGACCGACCCATCATGTTCAAGGAGGCTCTCCAGTAGGGCTTCCTGAGCAACGTTGGGAAAGAGAGATGAGAGTAAGGCCAGCTTCAGGTCCGTAGATTCCTCGTCGGCGTCGTGAGCAGCAGCCAAAGGTGGTGAAGAAGGCTCGGAGGATTTGCGCTTGGTTCCTCTCAGGAAAGATTCCATGACGAAGACGAGGGCTGCTTCGAACTGAACAAACTGAAGAGATTGTTTACTGCCATGACATCAGACTGCAGTATGTACATATAGTGGAAAGGGAATCGTGAATGATGAAGCTCCCGTCATGGATCAAGTGAAGGGCGACCAATGAAGTGGGCGGAGGGAGCACTGAAGTTCTCAGCTGGGAAGTCCCGGTAAAAACCAAGAGATCGCTGGAGCCTGGCGGGGATCACTGATCAGTGGGTTGCACGCTGCAAATCCAGGTCCCGGGGCTAGGTACAGCCTTAGGTACAGGTGGGCGGGTACGGGTCTGACAGTGAAAGCCGAGGCCCCCTTGGCCCCACGGGTTCGGCTGTCTGTCGTCTCCCACATCGTCATTGCCCGCCGTAGTTCCAGAAAGGAAAGCCAGGCAGCTTTCCCATCTTCAACTCTCCGATGCCACAGCCAGCCCGCAGACACGGTCGGCGAGACCTGCAGTGAGACCACCATGGCTTCGATGCTGGAGTTCCGGACCCCCGGCTTCAATCCTTATGCCGTCAAGTACTCGCCTTATTACGACTCGCGCATAGCGGTCGCATCCGCCGCCAATTATGGCATCGTGGGGAATGGCCGTTTGTTCTGCTTGGGCTTGGGGCCTCAAGGCGTCCAGCTTGAGAAGGCGTATGCGCTTCGACCGCTGCTAGACTCCTACATGTTGACTAATGCGCTCCCCATGTAGTTTTGACACCAACGATGCCCAGTACGACCTGGCTTGGTCCGAGATCAACGAGAACCAGCTGCTCGTTGCCTGCGGCGATGGATCCGTAAAGCTATACGACGTGAACGTGAACGATTTTCCGGTTATGAATTTCCATGAACACAAGCGGGAAACCTTTTCGGTAGCCTGGAGTCCCATCACGAAGGACACCTTTGCTTCCAGCTCCTGGGATGGGACCATCAAGATTGTATGTGCTGCGCACTTCCACAGAGAGGCCCCCAGACCGTATGCTCATGAATCCTTGCGCAGTGGTCGCCCGCACGAAAGGAGTCAATCAAGACACTACCTGTCGGGAATTGCACGTACAGCACATCGTATTGCCCGTCAAACCCGAACATCATCTCGGCTGTATCGACCGACTCGCATATCCGCATCTTCGACCTGCGCACGCCCGTCTCCGCCCAGTACCACCTTGTGAATAAGATCCCCGTTCACTTGCCAGCGCCGGCTCCCTTACCTGCCGGCATGTCACCACCGCCTGCTATGCCCGCCGAGATCCTGACCCATGACTGGAACAAGTATCGCGACACCGTGATTGCGACAGGTGGTGTAGACCGGGTCATACGCGCCTTCGATATCCGAAACCCTGCGGCCGGGCCGACCTCCCTCATGATGGGTCACGAATATGCTGTCCGTCGGCTTGCCTGGAGCCCGCACTCGAGCGATATCTTGATCAGTGCCAGTTACGATATGACTGTGCGCCTGTGGACTGACGGTTCTACAATGGCAACAAAACAAGAGCCGATGTCCACGGTCAAGCCAGGGGTGCAATTAGGGGTCATGAACAGGCATACAGAGTTCGCCACGGGCGTTGACTGGTGTCTTTTCGGTGTCGGTGGCTGGGTGGCCACGGTTGGCTGGGACGAGCGCCTCCTATTATGGGATGCGAACATGATGCTGCAGCGATGATACCCCCGTACCATACTTCCAGGACGCTTGATAAAAGGGGCAGTCCGGCCAATGGTGTTATGCAGTGCGTCCTCGCACTGGGAGGCGTTCAGACAGCATTTCTAGGGGCTTATTCCACACAGCCGGCTGGAGTCTTGGGTAAATTTGCACTACTACGGCATGGCTATAGCAATTTTTCCATCTTACATGGTAGAGATCACCTAGGTACCCTCAGGTGGCTGCTTCTGGAACCTTGGTCTGCTACTCACTCGTAAGTAGAGCACACTTGCCCAGTACCAGTTCAGGAAAGGGCATCCATTGGAAAGCGACATCCATACCGAGCCCATTATGACCCAACTCACCTGCCGGTCAATGAGATTTACCGAGCCCATTATGACCCAACTCACCTGCCGGTCAATGAGATTTGCCACCTTAGAGTGTTCGTTCATCTTCAAAACCGATGCATTCTTGGGATATCAACTACCTACGTCTTAGTACTCGTCCAGAGCTGAATTATACTGCCCTACCATCCCCAGAAGACGTACCTACATAATATCCCTCGATATCCGTACCTTGACCGCTGTTGCGGAACCCTGTCTCCGTCCTGGCAATACTGTCCTCGCAATAGGAAACGACCCTACAGACACATCCACTAGGAAGACGACAGGGACGACAACATGACTATCTACACGCCTGAGGAGCTCTCCTGGTATTAGCGAAAAGGAAAGAGACCCAAGCATGTCGCATGGCCACATTACAATTTCAGCAGCGTATGTCCACCCCATCGCCTCCATTCCAAATAAAATGCCTGCTGAACCGTGATGTAGTGCGGGGAGGCCATCGTCATGCCATTCGAACAGTTCTGCCGCTTCCAAAACTGCGAGTGCCGGCGGAAGTTCAACAAATTCCACAAGCTCTACTTTCACCTCAAATACGAACATAACGTCGAAGTTTCCGGCCCATGCAAGTTCAACGCCGCGGGGATCAAAGGGAGGGATGCCGCAATCGGTAACACCCCTTGGAATACTTCACCATCCGTCCCTCGTCGTGCTAACGAAAACTCCTATCCAGACTGGATGACCAGAACCTTCCTCAAAGGCGAGCAGGGCCTGCCGGCTCCGGATGTTTGGGAATTTCGCCGCTGGAAAAGAGCAGCTGCCCCACGTGTTGCTGTGTCCAGTCAAAAGGATTCTGGCAGACCAATCCACGATACGAGGGAACCGCTACAGACAATCACCAACAATACGCGCTCCCAGTCGGGTACTTCTCTTCCGTTTTGCATGGAGCCCCTGTCGATCGTCTTATCGCCCTAAGTACTCCAAGGACAATTACGCTTTGGGGGGTTTACAGAGTATGGGAGGCTGGAAGGGATTTCTAAATACCGTTCCTGCACAACCCTTGTTTGGAATACGAAATGGCTGCAACGAACTTTACTCGCCGGGTCAGAGTTGCGAAGAGTCTTGAGGGCAGAAGACTGGTCGATAATTCGTTTTGCGTAGGCTGTAGGAGCTCCCCAGCCAACTAGAACGAGTATATACATCTATCTGGCTCTTGAGGACTTGGCTTCTGGCTTTGTATTGCCCCACGATACCGGGACCGAGTGCCGGAAGCTCGACTTACAGACTGAACCCAGCCGTCTTGAACTTGCCGCCCACACGTCTGTTGCCTGGTGAAGTCGGCACGCTGGGGATCCCTCGCGGGATAATCTGGTCATCCGTGATTGTGTCATGGGATAATAGTTCGCGATGCTGCTTGTCTCAATGGCTTGACGGTACCGTTGTCCGACCGCTATTAACCCATCATTGGGTTGATTAGGCGGTGCGTGTAAGACAGGGCACACAGCATTTTGGAAAAAAGGGAGACCAGAAAAGCGGAGAAAACACCGCAACCCCAAACCTCCAGGTGAGTATAAGTAAGTACTTAGTAGTGAGCCGGGTCCCTTATCTTCCTTCATGCCGCATGGAGCACCACCGGAAAACGAGAGGCAGCAGCCCCTGACGGGCCAGGAAATACTTCCCCAGCCTCCAATGCCGTGCAAGAACAATAGGGAGGCTGAGGGTGTTATGTCGTGAGGTGGATCACCGCTGTTCCCAGGGCCGCGATATGCTACCGAATCAAATCAGCTTGTCTACCCGACCTTGCGAGTTCGAACTCTGGACGCGAGGGATTATATGAAAGAACTTTTATAGGTCCTAAGCCAACCTCGGTAAACACGTCGTCAAAGGCACAAGCAAAAGCGAACAACAGAGGCCACACCCAAGCGCAGAAGAAGGCAAAACCAACACGTCCTCGACTCGCCGCAAGCTGAGGTAGAGACCACAGGTAAGTGTCTATGTAAGTAGGTACAGAATATACTTCATACACGAGCACCCCAAACGCCAGGACTCCGCAACGATTCCATTCGGTTTCCCGCCCCCCGCCCCCCTGTACAGCCAGCCGGCCCAGACCCAGCCTGACAATTGCGGCAGTTTCGCGACTGCGTTTGTGTGTTTCGATCGTGTGATGCCGTTTCCCACGTGTATTTTTCGTGACTGCGTTCCTAAACATATGCATACCAACTCCCTCGATCTCTCTCTCTCGACCACACACATACTTCCCTCGGCCTCCCCCTTTTGTCTGCGAAGCGAGGGTAGAAGTAGTAGCAGCTTTCCGGCCGTGCCCCGCCCCCGCACAGCCGCGACAAAGATCACGTCCCGCCCGACCGAACCTACACGTTCTCCCGGAAGACGGACCTGCGCTCCGACGCCGACGTGGGACTATCACCGACGGTGCCGTGGCTAGCTACCGAGGCGTGCTTGCGGTGGCTGGCGGCGGCGGTGGTATCGATGGGGCGGGGGCTGACGCCGCGGAGGCTGAGGTCGCTGGGGTCGGCGGCGTTGTGGTCGTCGAAGGGGTTGCGTGCGGCGGCGGCGGCGGCGGCGCCGCCGCCGCCGACGCCGGGGGAGCGGCTCATGGTGCGGCCGCGCTCGTGGTGGAGCTCGTAGCCGCCGCCGGCGTAGGGGTTGCTGCTGTTGTTGCTGCCACCGCCGCCCCCCGGCACGCCGTAGTCGTAGTCGCGCTCGTCGTGGCGCGAGCGCAGCCCCAGCTCCTGCTCCTCGTAGTAGTCCCCGTAGCCGTAGACGCCGCCCGGGCCCCCGGGCCCCTCGTGCCCGACCCGCGCGTCCCACGCCTCGTCCGGGTCCAGCGGCCCGAACCCGCGCCGCCCGCCGCCGCCGCCGCCGCCGGCCGAGGGCTGCTCGTACGCGCCGCCCGCGGTGCGGCCCCCGCCCGCCCCGCGCAGCTTCGACATCTTGTCCTTCAGCCAGCCGCCGACGCCGCCGCCGCTGCCGGAGGATGGTGCCGCCGAGCCGTAGGGCGCGGTGTCGGAGCGCGCGAAGGGGTTGTAGGAGGAGAAAGGCGGTGCGGGGAGCTGGTGCGGTTCGACGTGTTAGCTGCGGGATTCCCGACAGGAGTTTGGCGCTGCCAGAGGCAGGTAGAGAAGGAGACGGTGAAGGGACGCAGATGCGGTATGGTGCCGGCTAGGCCGGACGTCGGGGGGAGCAAGAAGCGAAGCGCTGGGGGAGATGGCACTTACGCCTAACCGCCTAGCCCGCAGCTGTGTGAAGACGACCCATCCGGTCGCGGCGATGACAACCAGGACAATGACGATGATGAAGAAGGCACCCAAAGCGTTGACCATCTTCGGGCTCGGCTCGCTCGATCGGGGGCGATCGATGGATCCAACTGTGGTCGTTCAAGTGGAGGTCTGGCGAAGAAGGGAAAGAGGTATATCGGAGTAGGTGGCTATGCTCGGACGCAACACCCAGACACAGATTGGAGGTGGTTCATGAAGCCGTCCGGTAGGCAGATAGACGCAGGAAGAGAGTGGTGTCAAGAAGGTTTCGTCAGTCGGTGTTTCGCAGCCTGCTCGTGGTTGGCCTTGGAACTGGATGATGGATGGCCGGCAGGCCGCATGTAACGCGGTAGTACCACCTTGGTTAGTACCTTGCCTTGCGCTCCTTGCCTGCTTCCAGGTACCTTTAGGCTTTGGGGGCATGGCAGGCGTGCTAGAGTGCGTTGGGCCTATCCACCCCAAGCCACCCCGGGGCCCGGGGCAGATGGGGCTTGCGAGTCGGGTGCCTCTCCCCCTCGCTCCATTGGTCAATGAGCAGCGACTCGATTCCATCGACAGACACCTGTGTGAGGTTAGGTAGCTCGACCATCAGCCTCGGTGCATGTCTCAATCGGTCCCAATGCCTAAAGTACCTTACCTTGCTTTACAGGAATTGCCAGATGACCGAGCTTGGCCACCGTCCTGCCACAATGCAATCGAACGACCTGGGATTTCCTACTCGGAGGCCTGCGCAACGCCAGCGCAATAGGGCACATCAGTGCCTGGATAGGCTTTCAACTAGAGGGTGCATAACCGTTGGACTACCATGCATGTCTCACGACTCCTTGGGTTCGCCACTTCAAGACGAGCTCGAGGTCGTCAAGTACTTACCTTACTAGGTAGCTTCACGTAACGTCATGCATGCATCGCACATGGAATCATCTTCATACCTAGGGAGCCAAGAACCGCCCTATAAACCGGCTTTGAACGAGTCTAACATTGGTCCCAGAACCCGTTGTTGCGGGCGAAGCTGAGACTGTCCACGAATTTGCTCAGCCCACAACGCCCCAGCTCATCCGCATCGCAGTTCTGCAGAGGGATGACCCGGTCGTTGAGCAGCACCCGCACCATCTCCTCCTCGCTGCTCGGGCACGACATTTTCTCCACATACATCCTCGCCGCGAACGGCACCACCCAGCTGGTCGAGAACCCGTTCGTCTCTTTAGGGCTCGCTATCGTCGTGTTTGAAAGGGGCGCCGTCGTGTTGAACAAGCCCATGGCCGCGAAGATGGATACCATGGTATTGTCGTGGCTGAAGTCGGCATAGAGCGCCCTGTCCAGTGGGAACGTCTCGTTGGAGCTGTCAAGGGTCGTGTTGGTAGTGGTCGCGTCCACCACCGGCTGGCCCGTGAGTCTGGCTACGAGCTCGTTGACGAAACCAACGCCTACCGTCGCGCCCAAAGGGTTTCCGTTCCCGTGGCCATACCATTTCCCGAGCGACTCGTAGTAGTCATAGGCATGCCACTCATCCACGGTGAATAGACTGCAAAACTTGGAGAGGTCGCCGTTGCTGTTCGCGACGGTGTCAAAAGGACACATGTCCATGAGAAAAATGGTATCGTCGGTGGTGAGCTGAGCACCGACCAGGTTGTCGTTGAGTCTTTGCGTAATCGCCGGGGCGAATACATCGGCCCATATCGCCTGTGCCGCGTCGCCCACATCGGGGCCCTCCTCGAAGGCAGTACAGGTCTTGGCGTCCAGGGTGTTGTTGAAACCATCTTGCTCCGGAATGATGACCATCTCCTCCGGGTCTATGGGAGCAGGTTTCGAGTTCTTGTCCGTCGTCAGCGTGTTGGAGAAACCTTGGGTCCAGTTCAGGGCGGAGGTGACCACGCGTTGCTCGCCGGATGATCGCACGAAGGGCGAAGCGGTCCGCGCCAGTTGCTCGTAACGAGTGTAGAAGTTGATGCCAGAATTGACCATTTCGTTCTGGCCAAAGTCGGTCAAAGTGTCGGCACCAAAGGTGTAGTTATAGCTCTCGATGAACTCATAGCCCTTGCCGTACTGGGTCACGTCCTGGTGGATGCGATCAATGAGAGCTTCGTACTTGGCGCCTTTGTCCGCCGTGGGAAAGCGAGCGGCGTGGCGCGAGAGCACCTGCGCAAAGGTGACCTGGCACTCCGACGGCAGCGCCGCCGATATGTTGGACGGCACGGTGAAGAAAGGAGAGTATTGGCCCCAGGCATGCGATTTGGCGGTCTCGCACTGGAAACCCTCCAGTGCAGTGTCGCAAGGTTGGTCCTGTGCATGTGCAGGACGACTGGGCATCGGGTCGAGATTAGCGGGACTACCTAGCCACAGGACGAGAACTACCTCCTTAAGATTCTCATTGGGTGCTAAGGTACTTACGTGAAGCTCACAAGGAAGAAGCCGAGCGCAGTCAGGAACATGGCGGCCATGGTGAGCTTGACAGCTGCCCTATGGCGATCTGCAAAGGCCTTAGCACGCCGCTGCAGCTCCTCTTGGGATACATTTTCAGGGAGGGCAGAGTAGGAGTGAGACTTCCGCATCACGAAGCTCGTGAGCTCCGTCCACAGATCGGCGAAGGCCATGGTGGTGGTGATGCAAACCGGTCTCGTGCCATCCCGCCATCGCGTGGAAAAGAGGAATGCACGGGATACACGAAAGGGGCAACACACACGGGCGACTTACGAAAATCGGGGCCGGGTCGGTACTTATGCGCGTTCGGCTTCGCGACCGTCCCTGCGGGCGATCCGGGGAACTGGGCAAGTGGCAGACAGCTGTAGCGGGCCGTCGGGTGGGCTTGGGGCTTGGGGCTTGCGCTGGGGCTTCGTCGGATCGCAGACTACCTAGCAGAGATGGGCGCTTGGCGATACCTCAAGAACCTTACTTCTCCAGATCTTCAACATTGGCACTTCTCGGCGGCGGAAGGCTGTCGCCAGATTTTAAATGCTCGCGCCCCTATCTCTCGGACATCTCGACCCCCGTCTCCTTTCTCGGTTCTATGCGATTGCGCTCGCTTCTCTCTGCTCGGATCGTCAATGCGCTTTTCGTCCACGGTGTCGCAACGAAAATGGAGAAATAGATCGACACTGACGACTCTACAGTAAGTTACCCAGCATCCGTACTTCGCACTACACTAACAGGGCAGAAGTCTTCCGGCACTTTACAGGGTGCAGGGTGTACCGAGATTTATTAAGCCCAGTACCCACGGGCCGCGATATGAAACTTCTAACCGCTAAGCCGCTCAGGCCTCAACGTGTATGCTGTATCCCTACAATCAACCACAATCCAGCTTGACCAGGTTCGCCGAGCGTGGGCTGTTGGCCAAAAGGGTACTCACCAAGCTCGGGCTGAAAGCCTTTTCGTCTTTGTGACCAGCCAAGCTGATCACCTGGTACATTTCCATTCGTCCGATTGAATACCACCTTCCGCATTACTATAAGTTACTTAGTTGGACTTCTTTCCCGAAGTCATAGTCTAACCTAAGAGTACTAACCACCTGCCCTATACGTCGGATGGGGTATCGTTGAAATCCATGTGAATAAGTACCCAGACACAGCCACCCCTCTATCCCATTCGTAAGTCATCCCCGCCCACCACGGGCGGATCAATTACACGGCATGTCCAGAACCGCATGCTATCATCATATGCTATCCTACGGAGAGGATCATTAGACAGCTATACCCACGCTCCTGCGTTGCGGGAGGAAGACCGGCTCCCCTGGGCCGATCGCCCTTCTCGGAGCCTCCATCATAGCGAAGCGCGGCGTGTTGCTGCTGGGCGACAGGCTGGTAGGCGCCGTCTGCTGCTCCTCCTCGGCAGTCCAATCCGAGAGGGTACTGATGCTGTCGAAGCTGCTTCGATGCTCCGGCTCGGGCACCGCGATCTGATAAAAGCCTTCGGAGCCAGTCACCGGCTTTGGGGCGTTGGTAAGAGAGTCGAGGCTGATGTGTCGCTTGTGCTCGCCCGCTTGCAAGAGCCAGGACGAGACGCGTGAGAAGGATTTCTTCTTGCGCAACGGAGGATGAAGTCGAAGCGGTAATGGCGGGGCCAGCGGCGGGTAATCCATCATCTTACGAGACGAGTTCGCCAGATACAGGCCACGAACAGATCCTCGTGACGGCGCAGTACGCGGTCGATCGTTGCTCAAACGCTCACTGAACGACGGCGCGTTCGGAGGCAGCGCTGGTATCTCCGGCATGGGCTCCATGTCTGCCGCGGGTTAGTACACACCCCGTTTTCATTCCTTGGCAGCAGTGCTTACCGTTTGGTCCATGAGCAGTGGATGGCCTGCTGCTGATGTAGATACTCTGCCTTTCGACGACATCGTCAATTTGCTCCTGCAACCTGTCTCGCTCCAGTAAAGCATTCGCTACCCTTTCAACAAGGTCATCGACACTGGGAGTGTGGACCGATGGTGAAGTCGACGACCTCAACCGTGCAGGTTGGGGCTTTTGCGGCGAGCTTTTGTCAGATGGAGTCGATTCGAACACCGAGCCACTGGGTACCGGCCGCCGGGGAATGTGGAAGGACATGGACGAGTAGCTGCGCTCATGCAAAACCGACCGGCTGTCGTTGCTCTGGCTCGAGCCAGTGAAGGCCCGCGGAGGCGGCGTCACGGGCGGGCTGGGATATTCGATGCTAGGAAGAAGGGGTGAGATGGGGAGAATGGGCGAGAGTTTGTCATCAGACATATAGATGCTCAGTTGCAGTGGGTGAAAGGACCTGGGTCGCGACCTCGACTGGGACATGCCATAATCTGGAAAACGGAAAGACTCCGAGTACAGATGCTGAAAATTTGTAGGTGCTGATATTTGCGGCCTGCGCGAAGATGATGAGGACCTCGATAGCTGGAACCGTTTTCTCACAGAGAAGCCGCTCCAGCTTAGACCCCGCCTCTTCTTTGGGGTCTTCTCTTTTTTCGGAGCCTGCTCCCTTTTGCGGTATTCCATGGCAAAATGCGAAGGAAACAGTGTAGGTGGCGGGAGGAATGACGGCTCTTCATCTATGATGAGCAACGAGTCCGGAGTATCTGGTATGGTCAGACAAGGCCAGCCGTGGAAGTCGGGCTTGCCGATAGGCTTACCGGGACGGCGAGGCTTCTCATCCGAGTAGGAAGACACGGGGAAGCAGCACTGGGAGATACATTGGGACCACGAAGTGAATATCCCGTTGAGCGCATTCATAGTGGTGGCCTCATGTCGAGCCGATTGGAAAGAGATTACGGCCAGCGGTTGGGGAGAGGCATAGGAGGGGCACACGTCACGCGGCCGTGGGCTCATGGGCGCATGAGGACATGCTGAGAGCTTTATGGGAAAGCGAGGAGAACAGCTACCTTCTGCACTTACTATTAGGCTCGAGGCAGCTGAGCCGAGTCTGGCTTTGGGCCTCACATTGGCGATGCAAAGAGTCGGTGGTTTGGATGCAGACGTCGGCAGCTCTGATAGGCCATAGCCTAAAAGTCGCGGGCCACTCGGCGCTTACAACGGGGGGGTGGGTGAGGATTCGGATGGCTGGCGGCACACACCAGATTGCAGGACCCCACCACCCGTAAGATGACCGTTGCTGCACAGCCAGTCTTTTGTCTTAGAATGCCTTGGTTCGCGTCGCCGCTACACGTCCTGAGCTGCCCACCGCGCAGTGTTTTGCAGGCAGGTTGCCACAAGCCCTGGAGGGGGGGGTGTCTCGTGGGCCTCCAAGATTGGCCGTCGTCGTGCCAGCTAGGACATCCGCTCTGCGTTGCCCAGAAGCATGTCTCTCGTCGTGGCCGCGGGCGAAGTCTGGGTGGATGGCGAACACCCTCCGGCAATGTCGCTCACGGGGGTCTGCACGGCAGAGGCAGAGGTTTGTCCGAGGAGAAACGGTACCAGGGGATGAGCGGTGCTTTCGCCTCTGGTCCATGTTCCCACTAGGTAACACGTTCGGACGATTGCTGCCAGTCGCAGAAGGGACAGACGCGCATTGGTACACTGGCTTCACGGCGGCCGATGTGTCCCTTTGGGTTGTACGGAGATCCGCCAGTGAACTCTGCTGCGAAGCAAACTTCGAAGGGCCTCGAAGTCTCGTGGGAGCCCAGCAGTAAGGTTGGGACGCGTGCCCTTGCTTACTTGGCAACGGGCTGCTCACGCTACCGTTTCGGTCATCTCGTTTCGAGTCCAGTGTTTGTTTCTCTGTGCCTGGCCTGGTGTTATTTGTTCAAGGTTGCCTCTCGGTTTCTAAGAATACCATGCCTGCGCTGGGGCAGTATCTGTACGCGCGCTTGGATTGTCTCGAAAGCGTAACCCCCGGAAAGGGCACCGGCCTGCCGGCAAGGCCTCTCTGCCTCTCTCCCAGGCATCAAGCCCTTTCGGCGGTTCTGAGACATTACACCTGGCAAGCTTGGCCGCTGCTTGGGTCCGAAGGCGAAGCACATGCGCTGACTCGCGCTGGGACAGGAGGGGGGAATTATGGAATGATGGGCACTGCAGTCAGGACGTCATAAACTTCGCGATGGTGGATCGTGTACATGCAACAAGACGCTCTCGCGGGAGTCGTCGTGCAGAGTTATTAGTTTGATGAAGAATGACTGCGCAGGTGGCGCGCCAGGCGGCAAAGTCTCAGGTGAGGAGGGACGGCTTCTGGGGCTTCAACGGTTCAACTAACGGCACCACCACCGTGGGGCTGCCGTGGATGTCTGGGTACACACTTACACACTTCAACCTTACCTTGTGGTCTGTGCAGTCGGTCATCGTCTTTGACTCTTTGCCGACTGTGCTTCAGCCAGGTAGCGTGCCTAGATAATTCTGATAAGATAAGCCTTCGGTTACTCTACCGATTACTCCAGATGCCTGGGCCCACTTAGGTAGTAAAAATTCCCCAAGGCTGAGAAAGACAGATCGTTACAGTTCGTTAGTGCCAATGGCTCCATTACTCTAACTGCCAGGTGTCTGTTTGGTCACCTACGATGCTTTCTCCGCCTTCTTTTGCCCCTACATTACACTCCCACCATCGACCCTTTTGCATCTCACAGACGGACACGCATTCACTCAACACTGCTGAATAGCCGTCAACATGCAGAACCCGAACGGACCACAACCAATGCCCATACCGGTCGGCGCTCCGGGCGGGCCTCCTATGCCCTCCCCCCAGCAGATTGCCCAGATGCAGCAGCAGCTGGCCGCCGAAGCCCAGAAGCATGGCATGACCGTACCGCAGTTTGTCGAGCACATCAAGGCGCAACGCATGGCGCAGATACAGAGAATGCAGCAGCAGCAGCAGCAGCAGCAAGGCGGTCAGCCGGGCCAGCCTGGACAGCCGGGCCAGCAACAGCAGCAGCAACAAGGAGGACCGCAGGGTCCTCAGGGTCCTCCCCGCCAAGTACCTATGCGAGGACAACCTCAGCCCATCCGTCCCGGCCCCCCGAATCCCGTGGCCATCGCGCTCGCGAACTTCCTCAGAAGCCAGCCTCTCAAGCCCCGTACTTGCATCATGAATGGAGAACGCAAGGACATGTTCAGGGGTACGTCAGCCCTGTTTAGCAGCGCCCCTCACCTACTGCGATGTACTGACCTGCTGCTAGTGAAACGAGCCCTCCGAGCCCTTGAATCACCAGCCTACGCAAAGGCGCGAGCTAAGAACCCCGCGCTCCCCGAGATCAGAGACCGTGCCTCGCTGGAGAATACGTTCAAGCTACTGCCGATGTCTATGTTAGCGTTGCGTGTGAGCAAGGTCCAAGACGATGGCCACAATCACGGGAAGAAAGCGAAACGTGTCAAGGGTCTCTGGAACGTCAAGATCGAGCAACAACAAGAGGCTGGCGATGACATGTACTACGTGTGGCTGTACGAAGGAAGCCAGGTTATGCGCAAAGTATATGCTGCTCTTGCGCTGGTCGTGATTTTCCTGATCGTACTCTACCCCCTGTGGCCATTGGTCCTGCGACAGGGAGTCTACTATCTCAGCTGGGGATTCCTAGGTCTCCTGGGTCTATTTTTCCTCATGGCTATCTTCCGGGTCATTCTCTTCTGCGTCACATACTTCGTGGTACCCCCTGGATTATGGCTTTACCCCAATCTCTGGGAAGACGTCTCCTTCATGGACAGCTTCCGACCTGTGTGGGCCTGGCATGAGGTTGGTGATGCTCATAATGCTCCACCGCACATCCGCTGACTCGTTCAACAGACTGCCAAGCCAAAGAAAAAGAAGAAGTCGGCTAAGACAACGATGAACACCGATTCTGCTGCGCATTTCGCTGGCGCAACGGGATCTGCCGCCCCAGCCGCCGCCACGACCACTGCCACCGAGACGCAATTGCAGACTGGGTCTGGGCCCCAACAGCGGACAGGCTACGAGGCTCCCAAAGTGGAGGAACTGGCTGACGACGAATAAAGAGATGAAGCGTAGCAAATATTAGCGGGGGGTTGGCGACACTGTTTCGAGACTGCACAATACAGCAAAACGCTAGCGGACATCGATATGCCACTGCAGCAGTACACGTCGGATCGGGTGCTTTCGTGATTGTGATTCTCGACGTATGAGGATTTTTCGCTTTATAACACTAGTTCTGCAGTGTCTTCCTGAAGGTCCCCGGACATCTGCCGAATAGCAGAGGTGGAAGAGGGCTATGGTCTACGAAGTCGTCTTTACATATTCCCTCGGTAAACGACACGAATGTGTCTTGACCTAAGCAAATCAGAAAACGTCGTGTCTGATCCCACGGCCTGATGTAGGGCAAGGGATGTTTAAATCACTATTCATGATCTCCAAAAAGCGACCAGGCGGCCTCATTCTCAGGCGACCGACGCTGGCGTCCGCTCGTAGTACCAAATGGCTCCCGGCGCGCTCGCGCAGCTGGACAAGCTGCCACCGGTAACGCTGGCGTCGAGCTTCTCGGCGCGCCCGCCCTGGACGGGGCCGTAGACGTGGTGGTAGTACCACATCTCGGAGAGCACGGTGTAGCCGGGGTCGTCGGAGCCGCGGCCGGCGGCGGTCTCGTTGTAGCGGGGGCCGGAGCAGCCGACGTAGGGGCGCTGCTTGCCCTGGCCGTAGCCGGCGGCGACGGCGGCTTGCACGTCGCCCAGCGAGTAGGCGGTGGTGTTGGAGGGGCGGATCCCGGCGGCGGCCAGCCACGCCCAGGTCGGCAGCGCGCGGTAGTAGGAGACCACGGTGGCGAAGAAGTCGACCACCTCGGCGTGCGGCCGGTACCCCGCCCCGTAGCAGGCCACGTCGAAGGTGCTGTAGCACGTCGCGTGCTTCGAGAACTCGTGCGCCCAGAGCTGCGGGCTCGGCTGGGCCTGCGCCGTCCAGTACCTGGGTGGGTGGGTGCGCGCGCGGGGGTTTAGCGGAGGGGAGCACCGACCGGGGATGGAGGAGAAGGAATGCTCACTTGTTCATGTACGCGAGGAGATCGTATTTCTCGAACGCCTCCAGGTAGTCGGAGATCGGGGCGCCGGTCCACGGCTCGACGGGCGTCCCGTCGGGGGTGCCGTCGGTCGTGTTCGGGCTGGGAAACGGGTCATATTGACGACTGGGCAAGGGGGTCAGCTCCCATCTACATCTTGTCGTTTAAACCCGCGCTAGGTTTCTTCATACGCACCTCAAGTCGCAGTACTGGGTGTATGAGCCTGCAGGAATGGATTAGGGCATGAAGCCAACATATCGGTTCCCAACGCCCGGGGGGGATGTACCGTTGCAGAAATCTAGGGGGGATGGTCAACCTCTACTTAAGCAATACACCGGATATCCGAGTGATTCTTCATACCTGGCCATAGACCATGGATTGTCCAAGTGTCCTCGGGGAGCAGTTGCCCGTCAGACTCGAGCCCAGTATACGTGTTCCAGAACTGCGTTTGAAGCTATCATGATGGTGAAGAAAAGGATTAGCAACGGCACAACACAGCCTTGACTCCCGTTCTCCATGGATTGCGAATGACTTACGACAAGGCCTCCGTAAGTCTCGACACAGCACGTATCGACCAAGCCGGGTTGGGCCTTCTCGGAACACGACAGCACCGGGGGTTCTTCCATGGAGAACTGTTAGCTTTTGAAGCTTTGGTCATGGTCGCCTTCGCCTCGCGGACTTACCCAACGCGCATGTGTGGTTGGCGGTGCTCAGACCCGGGTAGAGCGCGGCGAAGGCTCCTGTCGACAGGATCGACAGGACCAGCAGTTGTCGCATACCGGTAACAGGCATCGCGGCGTTGGCTACCAGACAGACACAGAGAGAGAGATAGAGAAGCGGACGGTACTACGTTCACCTTTTGACAACTACCTTAGGTACTAACATTACTTTATTTATTCACCGTCTACACCGACCCTGCACTTGGCGTTGAATACTCGACCCGGAGAGCCGGGATGGCTTGCAAGGTCATGGTGACATGGATGGTGACATGGTGGATCGGCAGCGCGATGGCGGACGGCTGACGGAGGCCCTCGCTGCTACAGTACGCGGGGATATCTTTTGTTAGCGCGTACACTTTACCACACAGGGCTAATGCCAGTAAATCGCACCCAATTCCGGTAATCCTGTACCTCCCACCCAAATTTGTATGTGAGGTACAGGACCAGCTGAAAAACTTTGGTGCTGGTTGGTTTGCCTCCCCCGCCTGCGTTCTTTAAGCGTAGTTGCTACTAGGTGGGTAGGCTCTTTGCTACGTCTATGGTAAATAGCTTTAAAAAAGGGCTTGCAAGGCAAAGAATCGATATGGTGTTGAACGCTGCAAAAAAAAAAAGAGCGGTAGCAGTGGCAAGCACTGACGTGTGGCTGTCATGGGGGTTGCTGTATTTTCCATATAAATTTGGGTGGGAGGTACAGGATTGGCATGCAGTTGCTACGTTGGGTAAAGTGTACGCGCTAACAAAAGATATCCCCGCGTACTGTATCGCCCACCTGGTCACGATAAGCGCTCTGAGAGGTCAATTGGGGTTGCGCCTCCGCGCTGCAGGGTCCCGCGCCGGTGCATTACCTAGGTAGTTGCATGCCGTCAGGCTCGGATAGGCAGGAGCTTTGGGGTGTGGACGACGGCGTATTTCGGGTCTGGCCTCGAAGCGGACTGACCATCCGAAGCCCAGCTTCTTCGGTCTAGGTTGTCTTGGGCTGGGAGCGGCAAGCCTCCGGCAAGCTCTCTTCTTGGAGGTGCAAACATCATCGGGAATCACTGATATAACACCCTTTATCTTGTCTCCCCCCCTATTTGGACCTTGCCTGACCCGCTTACGACTGATGGCTGTAATGCACAAGGGAACTAGGTGCCGAGTAGATGGCTATCGATGCGCAATGACCCTGAAGTGCTGTCCATTTGATCTGTCTAGGTTCTTTCCTCTCGTGAAAGAAGGGGGTTGCGAAGTCGCGGCAGTGCAACGGGTGGTGGGCATAGCGCTGACACCGCCCTAGACGACACGATCTAGCAGCACCTCATTAGCGGTCCAAATCAGCAACCCAACTCAGCTCAACACAACTCGCCGCGCGATTGCGAATATCCTGTGCCGCTTGCCTCTCAATCGGTGAATTGGCCTTGTCAGTGACTCCCCTCCGCTAAGCTGTCTGACAAGGTCGGTAACCATCAGGGGAGGGGCTTATAGAAGAAGACTTCGTCTTTCAGAGCACCCGAGGGGCTGACTGAGTATAGCGGGATTCTGCCAACTTCCTTGTAGCCCAATCGTGGATAGACAAGCTCAGCGGGACTCCCAACCTCGGTGTCTAGCATCTGGACGCAACGTTAGCCAAAGCGCACTGAAGATGCTACTGATTCGGTCATCGCGCGCACCAGAACCTTCTTGCCTCTCTTGATTGCTTCCGAGTCGAGGTGCTTCATGAGCGCTTTGGCGCCTCCTCTCTGCCGATATTTGGGGCTCACCATGAGCTTCTCTACGATCCCTCGAAGAATTCCCGTTTCCGATGGCGGCATGGTGAGCACGACCACGCCCAGCAGCTCGTTCCCCTTGGCCGGAGATCCGGGTTCGGACTCGTCGAGAAGGATGCTGATACATCTCGTGCCGGTATCGACATCGCTGAGGATGTCACTCCAATACTTCAAGAGTTTTTCCTGGTCAATGGGCGGGAGAAAGGTCGCAATCATTTGGTCATGAGCAACACAGTCTGCATGGATGGATGCAAGGTATGGGACCAGGTGTGCGTCTTTCGTTGGAGATAACAGTCTTACAGTGGGAGTCGACATCGTGCAATCGCAGTCGGTTCTTCGGTTGAAGGAACAATGAGTGCTGCTCGCCAACCCTCTTCTTCCTAGATCACCAGGAAGTCAGCACTCCTAAGGACTGCTTCAGATTAGACCCAAGAACATCAACGAACGTCGGAGCTAAGCAGACATACACTTGTTGGGTAGGTAACACGCCCAGTTATCAGATCAACGGTGTCGAGAACGATAATCTACCAAGCTCGATCTACTGTCCCTACCTAGGTAGTCAGCAGGAAAGTGCTTATATAGAAGACTTCCAAACACAACGGACTTCACAAAGGTAGCGAGGCACCTTGCGCGTCGTGGGTACCTTACGCCCCCCATTCAATACCTACTTAGTAGTTAGTCATTCTAGGATGACTCCGATGGAAGCCCTTGAAAGGCAGGACTTCCCCCGCTGGCTTACGTCTTTAGTCCGTCTAGTCCGTCTAGTCCGGGTCAATCCGCAATGCCGGGTTTGGAGGCACCGTGAAGGGACCAGGCCAAGGTATCTAAATGGTCACCTATTTCCAACCTCGCCGCGCAAGCGAATGATGTACATATTTCAGCCTGTTGGTGGGAGATGACACTAATACCCCCGCCCCCCAATCCCGAGAACAAGCAGCCCAAGGGGGACCAGCTGCTTCAAGGCGCAGACAGGGCCGAGTTCTCGCTTAACAGTAGCACCTCGCCCTCCTCCCAGATTCGTCCTTCACTTATCGTCTTCCTATCTCCAGAATGTTTAGGATAGCATTACGAATCGTGTCCACGATTGGGGGCGTTTAAAGAGCAGCTCGGCCACAGGGAGGCTCCCGCAGTGTACATGCAAAAGGCCCCCTCCTCTCGACGCACAGTGACTCAGCATCCATGTAACAAGGAGCGTTCTACATGACACGCCGACCTTTGAATGGCTCAATCAATTGGCTTAACACCTCAATCAAGTAGGCTATATGTGCTACTGCTGCTTGTTGCTGACTACGACCTCCTGTTGAAAGTGTTTGTGTTGATCCCGTGGCCTTGCAGTTCAACCAATAATGGGGTCTTGTCAGAAAGGTCGGCGCTCGATAACTTGGAGAGTTCAATTTACACGAGGCTCCGGGGTCACTATCAGATCGAAACGGTACTGGTTTGCCATGCATCGTCAATCCTTCGTCGGTGTCACAAGATGCTCCTCGGCGACCCGGCAAGTGCCAAGGTCTGTTAGGCATCTGAGGGGTCAGGCATTTAAAAGGCCCCTGAGATCCTGAGAGCCACAGCTGGTTATCTGGGCAATTATCCTCCTCATACTGGGTGGGTATCTGCCAAAGCCCAAAGTTATCGACTTACTCCTGACTCCCAGACCCTTCATCATGGCCGAGGTGAAAGTTGCCCAAGCGGACCAGGCGCCAGTTGTAACCACGCCCGTCTCGACTGAGAAGAAGCTCATCAACCATGGGGCCCCGAATGTGAGGACTACCACATCTTCCAAGTTGACCAGTTTCTGTCCTAAAGCTGAGTTATTGCAGGTTCCATTCTACACTCCTTTGCAAGACCCGCCAGCGGGCACAGCCTGGGACGCGCAGCCCAAAGACTCGCTATTTGCACCCCTCAAGATCAATGGCATGACGATCCACAACCGCATTATCGTGTCTCCTATGTGCCTGTACTCGGGTAAAGATGGTTACATGACCATTTGGCACCACGTTCATCTGGGCAGCTTTGCCGTCCGAGGCGCCGGCCTCATCCTCACCGAAGTCATTGCCGTCTGTCCCGAGGGACGACTGTCGCCTCAAGGTACACCGATCTCTTCCTTCCCTTGGCTCCTCCTCCGTTGCTACTGGCCATGAGCCTCTGGAACTGGTACTTGACCCTCCATTGGGACCACCATCGCTAATTCCCATGGCCTCAGATCTCGGACTCTGGGAAGATGGGCAAATCGAGCCCCTGAGGCAGATCGTCGACTTCGCCCACAGCCAAGGCACCAAGCTCGGTATCCAGGTATGCGTTAATCCCACACCCACAAACGATGACTCCGGTGGTAAGCCATATCGAAGTTTGCTAAGCATGCTTCCCAGCTTGGACACGCCGGCCGCAAAGCCAGCACGGTGGCTCCCTGGCTCGACCGCAAAGCAGCCGCGCAGGACTACGTGAGTCGATCCCTAGCGCGGATTCCATACGGCAGCTTCGCTACTGACATCGACCCACATCAGTCGGAGGGGTGGCCGGACCAGGTGGTAGCGCCGACGGCCGAGGCGTACAGCCCGGCGACCATCAAGCCGCACGAGGCGAGCCACGCGGACATCGAGAAGTTCAAGGCGGACTGGGTAGCGGCGATCCGGCGGGCGCTGAAGGCGGGTGTGGATGTGAGTTTCCCCCCTCCCCCCTATCCACGAGGCCACGGAGTGATGGGCTCTCCTAACGCCCTGCCTACTTCCCGGTACTTACCTTACCTACCTACGTACTTACCGTACTTGCCCAGACGATCGAGGTGCACGGCGCGCACGGGTACCTGCTGAACGAGTTCCTGTCGCCGACGGCCAACAAGCGGACGGACATGTACGGCGGCTCGCTCGGCAACCGCATGCGCCTGTTCCTGGAGACGGTGGAGCTGCTGCGGGCCGAGGTCCCGGCCGGCTTCCCCGTGCTGGTGCGCATGCCGGCGACCGACTACCTGGAGCACGACCCGGCCATCCCCCAGTGGGATCTGCCCCAGGCCCGTAGGTGGTTGTCGTTTTCCCTTCCTTCCTTCCTTCCTACCTACCAACCCACCAACCCGTCTTTCCCCCCCGCGAAACCAAGGAAAGGAAGATCCCGCTATGCTCTTCCCCCCTCAGCTAATTGTCCCTGCGTTAACTTATACCACCTAGTCACCCTGGCCAAGGCCCTGTCGGAGCGCGGCGCCGACTTCCTGGACATCAGTGGCGGCGGCACCGACGCGCGCCAGAAGATCAACCCCGTCCTCGGCTATCAAGTGCCCTACGCAGAGGCCGTCAAGAAAGAGCTGGCGGGCTCCAAGACGCTCGTCGGTACGGTAGGTGAGATCAAGTCGGGCAAACAGGCTCAGGAGATCCTCTCGGCCAAGTCAGCCGACGCCATCATCGCTGGGAGAGCGTTCTTGAAGGACCCGTCTCTAGTATGGAGCTGGGCTGATGAGCTTGGCCTCGACATTCAGTTACCTAGCCAGTGTAAGTTTGCACCGCTGATTCGATTGACCTGCTCAGTCCTGATTGTGCAACAGATGGTTGGGCATTTGGCAACACCAGGACCCATAGGCCCAGCCACAAGCATTGAAATCACCACACGGAGGTACTGGATAGAGGTACCTTGTTAAGCAGTTACCAATCGACAGAGTGACTTCAGCAATGCGTCAACGCGTACAATGTGGTCAGTGAAAAGCAACATCCAGCACAAAATGCCTCTGATCATCACGTGTCTCCTGCCTCTCTGACCATTCCAAAAATACCTTGATGCTAGCAGTGTAACCCGTCCCGTAGACCGTCTGTCTCTGGAAGCCGGAAATCTAGGTCTTCGACTCCCCCGTTACCGCTGTCTGGGCAGGGCATGACTGAGCTCTCTTATGGCCTGCCGCTGAATGTTGTTCTCTAGCTGACCGAGTCAATGGCAACTGCACACTCCTCTTCGCCTTGGGCACGCGGAGACTTTCTCCGGGGTGGCTTTGTTGCTTGTCTTTCTGTTTCTCCGATCTCTTCACTGCCTGGGAGTGGTTCCAGGGCACCAGCCTCCGCTGTTTCTTCGCTGTAGTCTGTCTCCTCTTCCGGGTCCGCAGCTTATGAGGTGCAGACTTGCTGCGTGTAGGCACTACCATATCTGTGGTGACTTTGGTCGTAGGCCCGAAGCGAACTCTGGTACGACGATAAACCTTCTTGACCCATTTCTTGAATTTGAACTTGTGGATTCGTTGGGCGATTGAGGACGATGATTCATGCGATCCAGAAAGCGAACACTGTGTCGGCTCATGGCTCTGAGCGCGCGCAGCAACCCTCCCTTCAGCGCCAAAATTCGTGGTGGAAGTGCTAGATGTTGGCACTTGCTCTTCAACACGAGTTTGGGCTTGTGTTTGGATCATGGGACGTGTGGTTTCTTCCGTGTCAGTACTGGCACGCAGGCGATCCATAGAACTGGGGTTCTTCAATGTTGAGAGAGCATCGTCCCCCGGAAAGTCTTCGAGTCCGGGGATCTCAAGAGGCTTGAAATCGAAGTTGACCTCTGAGACTTCTGGAGCTTCGCGAGTAGCTTCCAGGGTTATTCTCAAACTTTCCCCGCTCTTCGAAGTCCCTTGACCACGTTGCGCAGGTACACATTCAGGGGAGTGAGGTGAAAGCTGTGAGATATGGGAGCTTTCAGGCACACTTGACCCGAGAATGAGGGAGCGCTCTTCCATAAGGAAGGTGTCGCTACCTTGTTTGGACCGAGGACTCGTCACCGTAATGTTTTCTCCCAATACATTCAATAGGCTTTCTTCAGTTGATCTACCCCAACTTGGTTCCCCCGAGCTCGCTTTCAGTTGATCCGACGATGAATGCGATGGATATGCCCCGAAGTGCGAATATTCAGCAATTGCGACTTGCGTAAGAGGTCCTGGCTCTGGGGAGAGACACTCAACTGACGGAGAGCGGGTCCCGGTCGACTGGTAGGAAGAGGAAGGGTCACGAACCCGTTCTAGGGAATCGAGGGTATTGAATGGCGACTGGGTACGCTCTGTCTGTGTTTTCGGCTCAGCATCGTCGCTGGATAAGCTGAAATTTCGGATCTTCTTAAGTTTGAGTATTTGACTGGCCTTGCGCAGAACAGGAGGCACCAGGCCGGTTGGGTGGCCATCGGCGCCCGGAGACTTGCGTAGCAATGTTGTGTCCTCGTCATGGCCTTTAGCCTCGAATTGAAGCGAGATATTCTCCTGTAACTCAGGCACGTGAGAGGGTTTCGCCTTGGAAGTCTGCGCTACGTTTTCCTGGCGGCTGGACAGGGGCTTTGGCGGGCCTATGGCCTGTTGCGGGTTACTGGAGGCTGTACTTCGGTTTTCGCTTCTGTCGAATAGTGAGGCAAAAGTCGACGAGATATTTGCTCTTCGGCGAGTAGCAGGATGGCCGACATGGACGGTGGGATACTTGGACTGCTGGTCGAGGCCTTGGTCGATGGACCTGCTGGGCAGGGACCAGCGGTGAAGCGACATCCCGGCCAAGTGAAGCAGGTGAGCGGAAGGGGAATGGGGACTGCGAGAGATACAGAGAAAAGCAGCTGCAAAACTATAGATGGTACTGGATGCAGTAGCAGTACTGTGCTCGTAAGACAATATGCGATGAAGCTCAAGGCAGCTCGCCAGCCGCGGAGAACGGAAAAGGTGTCCTGAGATGAAGGGCAGCAGCCTCGAACGTCAAGCTACCTTAAGGGGAAGGCAAGAGTGGCCATAGTGGCCATAGAACCTAACGACTCATCTAGTGCTACGGGTGATGAGAAGCTGCGACGAGGATGGCATTGTTCGCACTTTTCACTTCTCCTGGGTCCCTTCCAACTTACACGCAAGCTCCCATTGGTACTGGAAGGCGAGCACCACGTAGCTGCTCCGAAGGCGGAAGGCATGGTATCAGGTACGACGTGCCGCTTTTGCCTTTTCATCTTTCTTTTCGGGTAATGGGCAGTGTCAATTGCCTCAATCTAAGCAACCAGTAGGATACGCACCTGCTCACTCCCCGCCGTATTTCACTCTTGAGAATATGGACATTTTGGCCCATGCTAAGCCGTAGGACTGGAGCACATGTACCAGCTCGGGGAGTGAAAGCTGAAAATCAGGTAAGGTATTTGGAGGAATGATAGTTGGAAATTGGACAAGTCCAGTTCCGCGACGCGCCGGAGCAGAGTTCCCGGTTCTTCCAAGAATCTGCCTCGGCCCCACTTGTGTGAGCGTCGCAGGCAGGCCGCCCCTCAAGTTTCAACCTTCGTAGACGCATGAGACACCGAATATGCAATTTTGACAATGATGTCACCACTCTCGAATAGGTAGGTACCTTACCTAGCTTTAGAGCTGGAAGAGCCTGTTGCCAGGTGCGCGGTCGAACCATCTCACTACTGCGAAAGGCGTGCAGACGCGACAGACACTACCTCTGCCCACTGACTGGGAGTTGGTTGGCTTGTAGTGCGAGCAATCGCATTGCATACTGCTGATTCCAGGTCAGTCAAGACAAGACACTCCCTTAAAGTATGTTTGGCCCTTGCGACGAATCGATGAGCCCCAACCCAACAACACGCTCGTGAAATCTCCAGCAGCCATCATGAGGTTTCTCCAGAGCTCCCAGCTCTGTCGCGTAAGGCTGGCCCACCGGACCACCCAGCACACGTCCATCCTCGCCCAGTCTCTGCGCTTACCCCGACAACAGGCCTCGCGCGGCTTCTTTAGCTTAGGCTCCAACAAGGAACAGAAAAGGGCCAAAGCTGGCGGTAAAGGCCCCTTTGCAGTCACGCCTGCGCTTCTCACTATAGGCGGCTTACTCATATATTCGCTCTATCCAGGCGAAGAGGTACACCAGGCTCGCCTCACCACAGAGGCGTCGCGGGAGGCGCCGCAGGAGGAGGCAGTGATCACCCAGAAGGATGAAAAGAGAGGTTCACAACCGCCGACGGAATCGACAGCATGGAATGAGTTTTCCAAGCGATTTGAAGACTTCTCCAACGTCACTGACATCGAGTGGTCCACCTTGTCCGACCGCATCGTGGATCTGATATTGCCAGAATGGTCTAAGGCGATACCTCGTCAGATTCGCAAGCTCCAGCGCGAACTCTCCATGTCCAACGGCTCCTTGGCTGACGAGATATGGCGGGAAGCGCACGACCCCTTCATCAATCCAGAGATCAGGTATTCCGCCAAAGTCCGCGTGTCGGACGACCTGTGCGACGAGGAGAAGGAATTTCTCGCCCGACGCAGGAAGGTCATAAAGTCTGCGTTGGCGAACTATCTTGGCCTAGACGAGAAGGATGTTCATGAGGATGATATCCCAACCATCGCCATGTGTGGCTCAGGCGGTGGACTGCGAGCTCTCGTCGCCGGCACAGGCTCGATGCTAGCGACGCAACAAGACGGTCTCTTTGACTGTATCACCTACACCTCAGGTGTCAGCGGCTCATGCTGGTTACAAGCCATCTACCACTCATCGATCGCACAGGGTCAGTTGCAACGCATCGTGGACCACCTGAAAGCAAGGATAGGGGTTCATATCGCCTACCCACCGGCCGCGTTTTCCTCGGTCACCTCCTCGCCCACTAATAAGCTGCTCTTGAGTAGCATGGTGGAGAAGCTTAAGGGCGACCCCAATGCCGACTTTGGGCTGGTCGACATCTATGGAATTTTGCTGGCCGCAAGGCTTCTTGTTCCTAAAGGCGAACTTGGCATCAACGAGAGAGACTTCAAATTGTCGAACCAGCGTGAACTGGTCAAATACGGGCAGAACCCCTTACCCATCTATGCGAGTGTGCGTCATGAGATACCCGACGAGAAGTCCACTGCAGAACCCCCCGAAGATGCCCACGGTGCTTCGGAAGAGGCAAAGGCTATCGCTAAGCAGGAAGCATGGTTCCAATGGTTCGAGATGACCCCGTACGAATTTTTCTGCGAGGAGTTCAATGCCGGCATTCCGACCTGGGCTATGGGCCGCCGCTTCAACGGGGGAGCCGACGTGCCCCTCGAACAAGGTGGTTTCCACCTACCGGAACTCCGTATGCCAATTCTAATGGGTATATTTGGGAGTGCTTTCTGTGCGACACTGAGCCACTACTATCGAGAGGTTCGGCCTCTTGTGAGGAGCCTCACGGGCTTTGGCGCTATCGACGAGATGATTCACGGACATAACGAAGACCTGGAGAAAGTCCACCCTATCGACCCAGCTATGATACCCAATTTCGCGTACAACATGGAAGGCAAACTGCGATTCACGACACCTACCAAGATACACAACAATGAATACATCCAATTGATGGATGCTGGCATGTCGAACAATCTGCCGATCTACCCCCTTCTTCGGCCTGGCCGTGACGTGGATATCGTCATAGCCTTTGATGCCTCGGCAGACGTAAAGACGGACAACTGGCTCTCAGTCGCCGATGGTTACGCCCGTCAACGTGGTATCAAGGGTTGGCCCGTGGGCGTTGGCTGGCCCAAGGGATCCGACTCGACCAAGGACATACAAAAGCAGCTCCAGGACGCCCAGGACGCCGACGTTCAGGAGAAGGTGGACCAGGCCCAGCAGGACCAGGAAGATCGCCAAGGGCCGTCCGGCGAGCCGGAAGAGAACAAGTCGCAACATGAGAAGGCACAACATGACATGTCGCACCCCGAGGACTCGGACCTTGGGTATTGCACAGTCTGGGTAGGGACGACGCAGGAGCGCTCCGCCGAGCCGCCGCCGCCGTCAAAAGCGTTGACGGACGACGATGCGTGGCAACTGGAGTCCCCCGACGCCGGTCTCGCCGTTGTCTACATGCCCCTGCTCGCCAACCCGGCAGTACCCGGCGTTGACCCTGCCGCCTCCGACTACCTCAGCACGTGGAACTTCGTCTACACGCCCGAACAGGTTGACAAAGTGGTCGCGCTCGCCCGCGCGAATTTCGACGAAGGAAAAGAGAAGGTCCGTCGCACCGTCCGCGCCGTCTACGATCGCAAGCGCGCGGTTCGCCTCCGCCGTGAGGAGGAGGCCCGCAATGAGAGCTACCGCCGGAGCATGCGGAGGGGCGAGGCCGGGAGGCTTGGCGAGGGCGATCATTTCAGTTGAAGGCCCCTGGAGGACGAGAAAACCCGATACACTTCTTTCGCACCTACGTGCTGTAATTCTTACGTTGCATTCCTTCCCTGTATAATATCTGCTACAGGATAGACAGGCTGTCTGGTGCCTGGGTGAGCTTTAGACAGTCGGGATGATACCCCCCTTTGTTACGTGTATGCAGTGGTAGAGTACCCTAGGTTGTAAAACAATGGTTTATATACACTCGGTCGAGGAGCGGGTGGTTCTTTTTGCTTTATGTTCTACACTGGCTGCCCTTCCTCGTGATCTGATATGGTACACTGCATGTTTGATCGGACCGGTGCTGGACGGCCTAAAGAGTGTCTTCGGCCCGGTCCGCGATCCTGCTGCTGCTGCTACTGCTACAATAGCCCCCAATTGTACACGCCGCGTGGGGTCAGAGGTTCTCAGCATACCTCCTTTGCGGCCTCCTCGTGCTCCGCCTCGAACCCAATGCCCTGTTCGCCCAACTACGATATGATCTCTCCAATATCGACATGGACGGGCTTCCAGGGCTTAGCACCCTCGGCAATGGTGTCGCTCGGTACACCGAAGTAGTCGCCAGCGGTGTACAGGTACCAAGATTTCAGCGCGTTGATGGATGCCGATAATCTCGCCGCTTCCAAGCTCGGACCCATGCCCTCACCTAGCTTGTCCCTGCCGCTGTAGATACCGACTACGAAGACAGGCGTTCGACTGAGACGACCCGTTTCGCTCAGCAGCCGGGCCATAGGCGCGTCGAAGTCCTCTCGGGCGCATAGCCTTTTGAGTTCTCGCATAGGCTGCTGGAACTCGAACAGGTTTTCCAGATCCAGCTGTCTCGAGAGGATGTGTGACTTAATAAACGTCTTCGCGGCCTCACGCCCAGAGTACAGGTAGATCGCACCGATGACAGCGCGCGCAAAGTTCGCGTGGGCGTTCTTGGTGACATCATCGACGTACATATGCTTCGTGTTGCGGTGGTGAGGATTTATCCACTTCGGCGGCTCTTCCTTGACTGGCTCATTGACCATTTCGCCAAAGGCGTCGTCGTAAAGAATTCGACTACTCAAACCTCTCCGCAGCTTATATCCGTTCTTCATCTTCTTGGACTCAGCGCGGACGTACCCCCACTTGGTCATTGTTGCAGTTTCGCCCTGATCGGTGAACTGCAATAAACCCGGATCGACCTCCTCGCCCGGCGCAACTGCGGCCTCAACACCCCATGCGCGGGCAACCTGGTACAGAGTAGGTACGCCAACAAAACCCTTCATGGAGGCGAAGAGAATGGTCATGGGTAGACGCGGGTAGCGTGTGACGAGCCATTCTGAAGCGTGGTACTGCACGAGGGCGGTGCCGACGAAGGCGAGGTTCGCATTGTTGAAGCGAGGATGCGGATCGGCGGATGGATCTACCAGGGTACGCGCGAGGGTCTGTAAGGGAATCTTGGAAGAGAGGGAGAGTCGTGCGTGAAGGGCAGCGAGCTTTGCGGAGCGCAGAGCGCGGTCGGGATGGGGCGAAGGCAGTGGTATTTGACTCCAGTCAATTTCCTCCTCTACTGGTTCCTGCTGTTCCTGATCCTGTCCTGGAGCGGGCGAGTCCGTCTCCTCGTCGTATATAGCCTCAGGCGTCACGGTGGTCTTGGTCTCGGTGGTGGTGGTGGACTGGCATCTCGCCTGGATATGAACCGGAGCAGGCGAAAGTCGGGGCGCTCGAAGAGCTCTGGGTATCCGGGTCGCGGCGGTTGCAGGCCTGGCGGGGTTGGCGGCGAGCAATTGACGCGATAGCCTGTCGAACCGTATTCTCTTCATGTTGTAAGCTACACCCTCATCCCAGCGCAGAGATTGAAGGGGGCGAGACACGAGCGGTGTTCGTGGGGTCTCGGGTTGGGTCGCGGCGGGAGGTGGTCTCGTGTCTGGCTCTGGAAAAAGTTTCCAGAGGCCCTGGAGTATGTACCAGCTAGTACAGCAGCTGGCGTCGACCAGTTGTGCCAGTGTAAAGCTCTGGAGGTAGGGTGGCCTGGACCGTGCACTTTTAGTACTTGATTCAAGCCCAGGTCGCCTTGGTCGCAATCCACCTCCCGATGGATCCACCCGTCCATCCCCGGGCCCGGGTAGGGCGCTGCGAGTTTTCGGACAAATGATGAACCATTCTTCCGGCCTCGCGCTAATCTAGATTACCTAAGCCTCGAAAGTCGCAGTTGCACACCTCGGCTTAGGTAAGTTGCTCTAGGTCCACTCTTCCAATCGCTGGAGCTCGTCACCTTGCCGGCGCTGTTGGAACACTCCAGCTTCCCATCCCTCAACCCGCAATTCACCTCACTCCACCGCACCAACAACCACTTTGACCTTACCTCTGGACAACATGGTAGGCTCTACAATCCAATTGTTTTGTGCGTACCACTAACAGTACCCAGGGTGGCGGTCCTAAGATCCCGTACGATATTATAACCCACACGAGCCATTTGACCGATACGATGTTGACCACTCAATCAGATACCCCAAGCACGTCTGGTCGCCCGCTGGTGGCTGGTATGCGCAACCCTCGAACTGGAAGGCCAACACCGCAGTCTTCGCCGGTGTTGTGATTGGCATAACCGCCCTCGCATTCAACCTCAGTGCCCAACGCGAATACAGACACAAGATGCCAGCCCCGGATCGTTTCTACCCGAGTCGATAGTGCGTGAAGTCCCACCGTTGTGCTGAATATCGGACATGATGTGCTGACACTTGTCATAGCTGGAGCAAGCAGATCAAGGAGCATGAGGCAAATCAGAATTAGGCCAAGAGCGATTCATAGAACAGGGCTGGAATACATGTTCATGTTAAAGGAGCACCGGGGCCTGAAATGCACAGAAATGTATGGCGCTGAAGAGCAATGTCTGTGATGATGCCGGGCCTGGTTCTGCATGACTCCGAGTACATAACACAACCACTGCGCTTCGTCTCGAGGACATAAAGCAAGCCGACGTCCATTCCGGCCCAGAGAGGCTGAAGGGCATGCCGCTCTTGCCTTCAGAGTAACCGGGCTCTCCAGGTATTGCAAACTGATTGTCACTCTATATTCACTTTTGTATGACAGTGGAGATCGGACTCTGCTTACCACGTGTCAAAGGCTCTTGAGCATGTTAGAATACATATCCACATGCGTCCCTCCACGCCAACCATGTTCCTGGTCCCCCGCAAGTGAATCTGGAGATCTCAGTGCTCCGACGCCAGGGGCTTGTTTCCAACGGCAAATGGTTGCTTTAACGTTCCTTGGCGCTGAGAAGTTCTACTCAGCAGGACTTTTGTTCACATAGGTCTGGTACTTTGTGCAGGAATCTGCTGAAGGCCCTGACCTGTGATCTCAGGATCTCAAAAGAGGGGCCCAATGAAACAAGATGCAGAAGAGGATAGAGGGAAACAAGGGGAACAAGAGATGATCTCAAGTCTTATAACATGTGCTTCCTTCCATTTGTTACATCACAGTAGATATTGCCCTCCTAAGGGGCTCGTACAGGGTTTCAAAGAGATGGCGGGATGGGTTGAGGAAGTGACTTTTGACAACTCATACCTGCAAGTAGTAAGATAGCGCGCTGACAGGCTTTTTTGCTCATCGCCCAGGTAGGTACCTTCAGGAAAGTCGCTGTGGTTTTGATTCGGTCTCTAGCATTTGGATGGAGGCTGACATGTATGTAAGGGGTAAAGATCTATATCCTTTTCGGCCAACTAATTCTCGCCCATGGTAGATGCTAAGACGGCTACACATGTGGCAAACTAAACCACAGGTGCACCTCACCAAGATCGGAATTTCTAGAACCGTGGTAACCCCCGAGGGGCCGACAAGTCTGGCTTGGTACTATGAAATGTAGACCTCTACCAAGACCGATCTTGATACGGTTCTGTGCGATTCCTGCTCTGGTTACCTTGGGGCTACCTGAAAGAAGGCTGTGGGCTGATTTACCTGAGGCGTGTGTGGATTTGAGTCTGGCGTTACCTTCAATAACGCTCTCCGAGCCTCGAGCTGGCAACTCTATGGAGCAGTCTATTGCAAAATTGAGATTCTAGAGGTCTCTCGGGTACCACTCGCTAACTGGGTATAATGTGTTTGGTCAAGCCCCTTTCTTGAAACCAACGAAGAAGAAGAGTATGGGCCAGCCATACGCAAAAAATCAGATGTTCGGCCAGGAGCATCCATGGTCGAGGTACTATACCGAAGATCTAGAGCTGCTTTCATAACATGCACGTGTTAGTGATTGCCCCGTACCCTGGTGAAATGCCTCGGAGAGATGGCAAACCGCATGCTTTCTTGATCTCACAACATTGAGGATACTCGCCTGTTTCACTGAGAGGAGATCTCTACCAACCCACGAAAGCGTGGTTGATAGGTCCTGCTATGGCAATCCCGCATTGTTGTCTCCCCTCGTATATTGCCTCACCTTCAGCTGTCGAGGAAATCAAACGCTTCACATATTGCAAGCAGCGTGCTGGTCAAGTCTTTCGAACGTCTTTACCCCATCGGAGATCCAGCTCACGGTGTTCACCAGGATAAGCCAGATCCTGGGATGCGAAAAGTCGTGCATGTATTGGGGTACAGGCCAATCGGGGTGGCATCGACTTGAGTGGCTGGCGTCGATATGTCTTATATTGTTTGTTGCAAGCTCCATGGACGAGTAGATTCAATCCCCCGGGGCGGTTGGAAGGTCTAGTTGGTCAATCATAGAGTATGCATGTAGCTGGATCTCACCCAGTCCAAAAGGTTCGTGTCGCCATTCTCGTCGACGCTATTCAATCCGACTTGATGGGATGGAGAATCTTGCATGTGTCTCAAGTGGTGGTAAGGCAGGGTCATGTGTTTGCAGCTAGGGTTCGGTGTTTCTGTAGTCAAGTGCGAGTGGACGTCGGCAGAGTGAAGTTTTGTCGCCTATCGTCAAAGTCCCCATAACACGGACGAGGTTCTCTGGCCAAGTAGGGCGGCACTATGCCTTGACTGCCACTAGAGAGGTCTTCCAAAGTAATGCGATTTCGATGTTGCATAAAATGCCATGAGGGGTCCCTTGAATGCCAAGGCGCAGCTCGAACCCCCTGAAATACTTTGCTTGGTACGGTAGGGGTGCCATACGATACTCCTCGCAAGTTTCGAAGGGATCTATCTACCTTACGTAGAGAAGCGGCGGAAGAAAACCAAGTGCTACGCGACCACAGCTTGTGAGTGGAAAGGGGGCACACCAAAGTCCAGTGTGCATCTGCCTGCGCGGCCTGGAGCGACAAATGACAAGAACTCGTTGGCGTGGCACAGACTGACAGACTTTGAAAGCAATGCAATAGCAGAAGCACAGACACCATACAACGGGCTTGGATGTGGGATAGGGCCGGTAGATCGGTTGGAACTCAAACGCTTCTCGAACTTCGATGGAAGGACGCATGACTGGTGACCACCGACACTATCAGCTCCCGTGACATGCGCACCAGCATTGAGCAAGGGAAGATAGTTTCGGAGTCTTCGCCGACAGTGTCGAACGCGAAGGCTGAAAAGATGTCCCCCGCGAGACCACGCCCCTTTATCCCCCCTCCCGAGGCATCGTCATCTCGTTTCAGCAAAACCGTCGTCAGTTCTGCCTTCGGACTTTTCTGGGGTCTGACGGGGTACCCCGGGCGGGTGGCCAACCTTACGCGACTCGCTTTGGACAAGGCGGCCAACGGCGGAGGGAAGGAGGGCCACGGACTCTCAAATATAGAAGTGAAAAGGCGGGCTGATGGGCGATGATCGAATGGGCGCAGCAACGTGGGAGGTGAGACCGGTCGCTTTCTAGACTGGACTGATAAAGGCTAGTTTCAGGCGTGTGAGATCTTGCCAGGCGCGCCAGGTCGGATTGTCGGATTGACGGATCTGGCTGTCTGCTTGGCCTGTTGATGGAATTGATGTGCCCCGGGATCAGCCACTAACGGATACGATTTTCGTCGTCAACGAACCCCGAGTTGCCCGAACACACTCAGGCCGAAAGACTAATGTGTCGAAAACGGACAGCAATCCCACACCTGGATGCGGGACTCCGTTAGATGTACACAGGCATGAGGTGACCTCAACCAGATAGCTTGTCTTGGTGGTATAGCGGTGACGATGCCCCAGCTGTGGCCGCTCTCTTGCCAGGCTTGCCCAGCCCAATGCCCATTAGAAGCTGAGGATCTGTTGATGAAGATGGGAGATAGCAAAAGGCAAGGACTTTCTTTGGCTAGGTAAGGTAGCTTGGATAGTCAAGCTAGTCTAGGGATCCTCAGATCCCTGGACATGGATGGGGACATCAAGCCATCTCTTACTTTGTTTGGAAGGGCAGTGGTAGAGCGATTGGCTCATCCTTGTCGGCCAATTTCAGAAGACTTTTGGCGCCTTACCATATCCAGATAAGACGCTATGAGACGTCAAAACCGACAGGGATGACCCCCCAAAGCCACGCCAGTAACTTACCGCATTGGCTTGCCTTGCTTGTCCTGATCCTGCTATTTTCCTGGAGCGCTATCTCTGTTGCACCCAAGATATGTACGCGATGGTGTGTGTGGGCGGACTGGGCGGAAGTCTTTCAACCTGGCAACCAGGTCTTTCAAACTGAATGGGAGTCAATTCGAATCTACAGCGGCGGCGCATATCTCTAATTTTGCACAACGGCAGACAGGTCACTTAGAGCCACAGTCCGGTGAGAAGCTTGCGTGGTACCTAGGTAAGTACTTTACTTAGTAGGTAAGGTTGTGAACAGTACCGTCGGAAATGGGATTGGGAGTTATAGCAACGTCCGTCTGGGCAGCCATGGCGCTCCCGGGCTCTGTCCCGGGCTCAGGCACAGGCAGGCCCGGCAGGTTAGCTGCAGCGATGGGACCACTGACCAGCGCGACCTTATGCGGCAATAGCATTAGCAGCAGGGCAGCAGGGTACCCAACCTGAAAGTGCACGAGCCACTCCCGCACTCCAGGCGCCGCCCACCTGCCCATCCCTCCAGTCACCCAGTCCTCCTTCTTTCCTCTTGTTGTCGTCGATGCGAACAGGTCGGCACCTGACCTTTCACCTCCCCTTCAACCAGTCTCAGACCTCCAAGTCCAGCCCAGCCTGCCTGGCCCCCGATCGACGGTCGCAATACCGCCGTGCCCTATGGTCCATCGTCTTCTCTTTTCTTGATTTCCTTCCTTGTCTTGGTTGGTCCCCAGTTCGTACATAGTATTTCCTTTCGACTACAGTCAGTCGGTCAGCAAAACGTGTCTCGGCGTCGTGCATTGTGCACCGATCGCACAGCGAAGTTCGTCCACCACGTCTACCACGCCCACCACGACCCAAGGTGACCACCGCCTGGTCCTTCGCCCTATGAGACCTTTCCGCTCTGTTCGACGGTAATCATTCCTGCCTCCGAGTGCCTCTCGCCCTCGGTCGCACCGACTCCAACTGCCCACACTCGTTCGCCATCCTGGATACACACCAGCAGCACCACCACCACCGTACCTGCCTGCCGACCTAATTGCAGCTCGCCCGCCCCTCGAGACCACCTCAGCGGCCAGCAGCTTTCACAACCTCTTCAACACCCTCGATCCTTTCACCGCTCCCTCACATTCGCTTTTTGGGCCATCCCATCTAGTTGTCCTTCCGCTTGGTTACCTACCGCAGGCCTACCACTATTAATTCAACTCGACCTTCCACACACAATTACAACCCAGCAAACAACTAACTTGCCGCCTACCGCCTACTTCTCACCGCCCAACACCGCCTCGTCAAGCTTTCCGGCTCTTCCAGCATAACCACCACTCCGACACTCTGTCTCAGTGTTATCGAGTAGCATGCGATATTGAGAAATGATAGGGTCAGGACGTCATGCATTCATAACGCCAATGAGCACCACCATTGATCCAGATCGCACTGCCGCAAACGCCGTATCCGACACGTCAAGTTCAACCTCTTTGCGGCAGAACCCAATTACCGCCAGCAAAATGATCTGGACCAGGGGGGCTTTGCTGCTCTCCATTGCTGCTTTAACTCCCAGTGCCATGGCACAAGATGGCAGCTGTATCTCTCTGTCGGGATCCACTGCCTGTCCGGCCTTCCAGGCAGCATCGATCTCTACGAGCAGCTCTGTATCCGGCATATAGTAGGTTCTTCCGAGTCTCCTACAACTTGAACTACCAGACCTTGGCAACCCACATCTTGTATTGTTTTCTGCCCAACTAACACTACCCACCAGTCCGTTCCTCCAATACGTTACCGATACAGCATCATTCGACAAACAGCTGAAGCAGTATGTGGATGGTGGTTATGTCCAGCAGCAGTAGGTTCCCCAAGACTCTTACTTCCTGTCGGGAATAATCTAACTGTAATACCTAGATTCCAAAACCTGCTAGGCTGTGGTAATGTGGATTTGTCAAACCCCGACCTCTATCCACGCTTCGCCACATCTGTCCTATGCAACGGTGTAATACAGAACTCCGTCGACGACTGCAACTTGTCAGGCGACGCAACGAAACCTCTGTGCGCCGATTCCTGTGCTCAGTATGCCGAAAGCGAGTCTGTAATTACAGCGGACAATAGCGTCTGCCCGGCTGCGGGTGGTAGTTACCGAGAAACGCAGATCAGAGCCGACTTCACCAACTGCGCCCTACCAGCTGATTCCTTGTCAAACAGTGCCTGCATCCAGGGGATCACCAACGAGCCAGACAATTGTGGGTACGGTAACAGCACTCTCGGCTTGTGCTCTTACTGTGCATCAGGTGGTATTAACTCGACTGACACCTGTTGCTACAACTCTGATATCGAGAACACCTGCCAGGGCGTAGTTCTTCCCACGGTCACGCCTGTCAACCTGACCACATCGACGCCGACCGGAACTCCCAGCCCTACTTCTACCGGAGCGGCCGGTGCTACGGGTCACCAGCTCTCTGGCGGTGCCATCGCGGGTATTGTCATAGGCTCTGTCGCTGGGCTCATCCTACTGATTCTACTACTGTTCGTGTGCATTAAACTTGCACGTCGAAGGCGTGGTACTCAGAAGGACAGCAGTATCTTCAATCAGCCTTCTCCCAGCCGAAAAGGCCCCCAGACCACGCAGATTCCCGCAAGCCCCCCGCCGCAAGGGTACGAGATACTTCCTGGCGGCAGGATAGCGCGCATGTCAGCTTTGGAGGGCCACTCAGGAGACTCTCCTTCGAGACCGGGCGGTTCAAGACACGGCGTTTCGACAGGTGTGGCGGCTGGTGGTGCGGCAGCAGGTTACATGACCGGAAGGAGAAGGGGAGACTCGTCTTCGGACTCATACGGGGACAGCCCTAGATCGGAGCCACGGAGCGGAGTGTTACGCCCTCCGCCAAACCGTAGGAATGGATCTCTATCGAGCAATTCCATCCTTGTCGGCGAGGACCCGCAATCTCCGGTTAGTGCAGGAGGCATGTCTTCACCTCAAGGCGTCAACAGCCAGCAATCCGAGCAGCTGCCTTTCTTCAAGGACTATTATTCCCAGGACGATATCCACCCCGGAGATCGTGTAGCGGTCTTATGGGCATACCAGCCACGCGCAGCCGACGAGTTCGCCCTGGAGCGTGGCGATATGCTCAAAGTGGTGGGTATCTGGGACGACGGATGGGCAACTGGTGTTTTGATGGACGAGAGGGCAGACGAGTGGGAAGCACGACGACAAGCACAGAGGGATAGCGGAGTCTCCAACACTTCAGGCCGCGAAAGAGACGAATCGCCTCAAGTAAGCGGCGAGATCAAGGCATTCCCCCTGGTCTGTGTTTGCTTGCCTGAGCACTGGCGGAAGACCATTGAAGGAGACGGCTCCACCGAGACCGGTTCCAGTGCACAGCACACATGAAAGCGATGACGAACTTTACGCCGATACTGGATACGCGTCTCGGTTGAGGGGAACCTCAGTCTGCATTGTTCTGGCGTTCGGAGAGTTCTGGTTTTGCAGATGTCCGCTGATGAATGCGAGATACGATTCTTCTCAAGGGTTGGGAGTCTTCAGACCTCAAGCTGTCCCTGTGTCGGACTCCCGAGTTTCTCAGCGCACCTTGTGGCTGTTCCTCCGCTCATAGAAGCCTGAGGTGCATACTCCCGACCGACACGCCTGATGCCATCCATTCTGTACGAGACGCTATTGAACCCCTTCTCCCACGAATCGCCCTGGACCATGATCAGGCAGTCAGACGCGCCGACGGCGAATGCAGCGGCGCTGCCTGGCTGTGAGCAAAGCGCATGGGATGAAGGGGCACCAACGTACCTAATACGACGACCGCATGCAATGACGCCCTCCCCTTTCTTTTCGATTGTTACTCAATATACCCGGTTTGCCTTGCAGGTGTTTGGAGGTGGAGGCTGACGGGGAGGGCATCGCGGCATAATTTGTTAGGAGTTTTTTAGAGGTTGTTGAGAGGGCTTGATGATTAAGCTGCATCTCACGCCAGCTATATTCCTATGGAACAGGAAATGGTGGAGAGGTTCAAGTTAAAGATCAGAAGGGCAGAGCCAGGGCAAGGGTCTTGTGCTACTCATAGGATCTGCTTACCTCAGGTACTTTACCTAGGCAAAGCAGTAACCGTCGCCTGGCAATACACCGGCTTACCCTGCATGCTCTTTACTATGAAACCCAAGATCTGCCTCAAATCAAAATAGTGCCCACCTGCAATGCAATGTTCTCTTGAGTTGACATGCCGGTCAGTGACATCAAGTAGGTAGACCAAAGCCAACTCCACACTCTACCGCAGCTTGGTCCTTGAGGACTTGTGGGGCCTGTCTTATCAGTGTGCCTGACAGGACCTCAGATAAGAAAGAGCTCAGGCAATGAGTGCCGCCGCGCTGCCGTCATGTCATCTGCCAGCTCCAGCCTCCAGCTTCACCAAGGTCATACGCCCTGCCTTGTCCCTGGCCTCGTGAACGATGGTCCTCTACTTCATTACCGACAGCGCCCCTTATACTTTCTGAGGATTGTTCGCCTGCACGCTCTTCGCTTTGCGACCGATGACCGGCGTTAAGATGCTGGTTCTAGAGCTCGAGTTCCACAATAGGTAGAGCCATCGTCACCTTCCACGATGGGGAATAGCTACTCCCTCACCACACCCTACGCCGGCTCGGCAGGTATCGACATCCCGGAGCTGTCAGATTTGGCGCACGAGCGATCCTTGGGAAACCCACGCTTTATGAAAAGCATCCGCGCGCGACATCACGATGGCGTCGCACTGGCTAAAGTGACGGTCAAGCCCTACCAGCACTGCCCTTTGCAGCAGTACGGCGAGAAGATACTGCGTGAGTTGGGCGTGCCTTGGCTGCCGTATCTACATCACCAATATTGCTGACACAACTTCAAAGAGGAGAAGGAGAAACTGAAGGACGTCCCCAACGCTTTGGGCTTCGAACGTGCCCTCGAAACGGCAGACAACGGCTACCTCGTTCGCCAATTTATCTACAGCTCCCTATACGATCGCATGTCTACCCGACCCTTCCTCGAAGACATAGAGAAGAAATGGCTTGCTTTTCAGCTGCTTTGTGCCTTACGCGACTGCCACGCCCGCGATGTCTACCACGGCGACATCAAAACCGAGAATGTAATGGTGACCTCGTGGAACTGGCTGTACCTCACCGACTTCACCGGCTCCTTCAAACCAACCAAGCTACCCGACAACAACCCTGGTACCTACTCCTATTTCTTCGATTCGTCGGCCCGGAGAATATGCTACATAGCACCCGAGAGATTCGTTGATCACATGCAATACGCCGAGGCACTGGAAGGAAACCACAGCCTGACTTGGTCGATGGATATCTTCAGTGCCGGCTGCGTCATCGCCGAGCTGATCTTGGAGACCCCAATCTTCAGTCTTAGCCAGATGTTCAAATTCCGCCGCGGCGAGTATGACCCTGTGATATCACACCTCAGCAGAATACCCGACCCGAACCTGCGCGAAATGCTGTCCAGCATGATCAGTCTGGATCCGGAAAAGCGCTACTCGGCAGAGCAATATCTTGGACTCTACAAGGGCAAAGTCTTTCCGGAGTATTTCTACAGTTTCCTCCATCAGTACATGGAGCTTGTTACAGACCCGAGCTCAGGGCGAGCACCGATAACTGGCGCATCCAAGAACCTGGGCGAAGCAGATGAGCGGATAGACCGGGTATTCTACGATTTTGAGAAGATCGCCTACTTCCTGGGCTACCAAGATAATAAAAACACGTCACAGATCCCCCGGTTCACGCCCAGGCTTGGCCTGGGATTATTCCCCATACGATTGAGCATCCCCAACCACGAACACTATGTCTGCATGCATTCCCAGCCCGCGACGGATGATGGTACCCTAATCTTCCTCACACTGGTTGCAGGCTCGCTACGAAACACGGCGCGTGCGTCTTCGCGTATCCGAGCTTGTGATCTTTTGTTGGCCTTTTCCGAGCGGTTGACGGACGAGGCCAAGCTAGACCGAGTCCTACCGTACTTGATGACCTTATTGAACGACGATGTTGACCTGGTCGCTATTGCGGCGTTGAGATCTGTTACACAGCTTCTCGCGCTCGTCACGGTGGTCACGCCTGTCAACGCCCATGTGTTTCCAGAATACATCATGCCAAGGATGCAGGTTTTCCTTCCCGGTGCATCACGGCAACTGATCATAGGAAAGGAGAGAAGGGAGCCCAGCCCTCTGGTTCGGGCAACCTACGCGTCCTGCCTAGGGAGCCTTGCCACCACGGCATCCAGGTTCCTTGAGTTAACCGCCATACTGCGAGCCGAAGGATCCATTAGCACTGCCGACCCGGAAGTGGAAGCTGGCAGCGACCCAGACGCGACGTTCTATGGTCTCTTCGACAACACACAAGCGGAACTTGTTGACCTATTCGAGAGCCACGCCAAGGCATTGGTCGCGGACTCGGATGCATCTGTCCGGCGAGCATTCCTGACCTCGGTGCCCGAACTGTGTCTGTTCTTTGGCAGCGCGGAGTCCAATGACATTCTGCTCACGCACCTCAACACCTACCTCAATGACCGAGACTGGATGTTGAAGTGTGCCTTCTTCGACACCATCGTCGGTATCGCCGCCTTCTTAGGAAGCACCAGCCTGGAGGAGTTCAGTTTGCCCCTCATGGTCCAAGCTGTCACGGATCCGGAAGAACACGTCGTTCAGGCCGCACTGCACTCTCTGGCCGAACTCGCAAAGCTGGGCCTCCTCTCCAAAGCCAAGACGTGGGAGCTGATTGATGTCGTGGGACGCTTCACCATGCATCCAAATGCATGGATCCGAGAATCTACAGCGGAGTACATCTCCAGTGCTGCCGGTTTGTTGTCTCCTGCTGATATCAGGTGCATCGTTCTACCTCTGGTGAGGCCTTTTCTCAAGCCAGCCATAATCCCCGACTTTTCCGAGCTCGACCTGCTGGACTCCCTGAAGAAGCCAATGTCGCGAACGGTATTTGACCTAGCCCTGTCCTGGGCGCAAAAGACGGACAGGGGCCTGTTCTGGAAAACCATCAGGCAGCAGAAGCAATCCACCTTTACCATAGCATCCACAGCATTAGCGATACGCTCGTCTCGAGAGGTACAGCCCCAAACGTTGAACAAAGTGCCTCGCAATGATGAAGATGAGCAATGGCTTGAGCGATTGCGAAACATGGGCATGTCACAAGAAGATGAGTTCAAACTACTTGCCCTTCAGGAATTTATTTGGCGTCTCAGTCAGATGAAGAACCGTGATCTCGTCACTCAAGATCATAATATCAAGGGCCTGAACGACATCATTCCCCTGAGGAGCCTGAACGTCAAAATGCAAACCATCATGTTCGATGAATCGGCCGGGCTGGGCGACCAACTGCTGGATCAACAATCAAGTCCCGACGCTGACGCCGGGCCTTACACAATTGCCGACGCTCTGCTAGATGCGTCGATGACGATCGATGAGCCGGTTGGGAGGCGACGGCGTGCGGCAATGAACAACCACCGCACTCGTATGAGCAGCCAGGGAGGCACAGTATCGCCGAAAACGCGACAGGCACTGTCGCCATCACGTACGCGAGCTGTGTCGCCTGTTGATGGCCAAGCGGCACCCGATGCGCCCGGAAGGGCATCCTCTATTCCCCGGGGGCAGCCTTCTGCAGAGGATGATACCTCACTATCGGATAAACCATACTCTTCGAGAAGGACGTTACGACACCAATCGAGTGCGTTGGACCTGATGAACAGGAAGGACAGCGGCAGATCCGTTGCGGAAACGGGGACGACGGAGACGAATGCATTCGGGCAAGTAGAGGGTCCGTTCGCACCGAACCAGCCGCCGCATATCATCCTCCCCGGGGCGCCGACCGAGGAGGACAGAGCAGATTCCAAGAAGCCAGCCGCTCACACTTATACTGGAAATGACCCCAATATCTTGAAGATGTTGAACGATATGTATTTCGACAACTACCCACATGATATTGCCGAGTTCGGCCCGTTGGTGGCGCCGGTCATGAGGCGGAAGGCGAGCAAAGCTGCGGGTCATCTCAACGAGGAAGCCTGGAAACCTACCGGGAGACTTGTGGCAACGTTTTCCGAGCATGGGGGAGCGGTAAACCGTATCATCCCCTCTCCAGATCACCAGTTCTTCATCACGGGTGGCGATGACGGTTGCGTTAAAGTATGGGACTCTTCACGGCTCGAGCGCAACGTAACGCACCGGTCACGGCAGACTTACAGGCATGCGCCTGGCGCCAAAGTGGTAGCGCTTTGCTTCATTGAAAACACGCATGCATTCGTTAGCTGCGCAACGGATGGCGCGGTACACATTGTCAAGGTCGACACGGCGAATTCCGGTGCGGCGACCAAGTATATACGACTGCGTCTGCTCCGCGAATACCGTCTTCCCGCGGACGAGTACGCTGTGTGGTGTGAACACTACCGGCATGAGCTCAGCTCTGTGCTCATTCTTGCCACCAACCGGTCGCGCATTCTGGCTATGGACCTGCGCACCATGTCTTTGCTGTATGCGATGGAGAACCCAGTCCACCACGGCACGCCGACCTGCTTCTGCGTCGACCGCAAGCGCAACTGGCTCCTACTCGGCACGTCACACGGGATCCTGGATCTCTGGGATCTGCGCTTCAAGATGCGTCTGAAGGGTTGGGGCCTCCCGGGTAAGTCGCCCATCTACCGCCTCAGCCTGCACCCGGTCAAGGGCCGCGGCAAGTGGGTGTGCGTCGCGGGCGGCACGGGGCTCGGCGAGGTCACCGTGTGGGACCTGGAGAAGACGCAGTGTCGGGAGATCTACCGGACCGGCGGCGGTAGCGGCTCCCGCGACGGGGCCCCCAAGGAGTACAAGCCCTGGGACGTGGACGAGGACCGGCCCGAGGGCATGCTGGGCCAGTTCGCCACCGACGCCAGCCTCCTTGAACCCACGGCAGCGGGCAAAGGGGGAAGTGACAGCGCGGATCGCGGCGGCGTCATCCGCGCCATGGCCGTTGGCACCGGCGCCCTGCTCGAGGAGCAGCGCGACGTCCGCTTCGGCTACATCCTGACCGGCGGCTCGGACAAGAAGCTGCGCTTCTGGGACCTGCTGCGCATCGAGAATTCGTGCGTCTACTCGGGCCTGCCGCTCTCGGTCCCATCCTCCGGATCTGCTGCTGCTGCAGGCGGCCCAAACGCCGACAACAAGCCCGTCTTCGCCTCCCTCAGCTCCCCGACCGTGCCCAACCTGACCCTGAACGTCGAGCGTGCGCCCAAGAGCGCGGGCGAGGGTGCCGCCAAGGGAGGGAAGAGTAGTGGCGGCAGCAGCCGGGAGAAGCCGCCCCGCCACACGGTCATCTCGGCCGAGCAGGCGCAGCTGCTCCGCAGTCACCTCGACACCATCCTCGACGTCGCCGTCCTCGAGCTGCCCTACACCATGACCCTCAGCGTCGACCGCGCCGGCGTCATCTTCGTCTTCCAGTAGGACTGGGAGAAGTGGCAGCAGGGGAAGTTGGCCGGACATTTCGAGGGGGTTACGCGCGCGGGGGGAGGAGGAGGCGGGGACGTGGTCCGTTGGGTTGAGCTGGGCTAAAGACAGGGGAAGAGAGGATAGACGAGAATAGAGCTTGATACCATGAATCAAATTCCAATTTTATCAGTCGGGTTTGCACTGCGATGGGGGTCGGAGATGCGCGAGGGCCGCGGGTGCAATCCATCTCATGTATGCTTCGTGCTCCGCGTTCGGAAGCATCTGGTGAACAAAATGTAGCCGGGTTGCTGAAGATGACCCTGTTGCGGTGTCGAAATGACATCACGCTGGACGTAGAGGCCATGTAAATCATTACACATGCTGCCCTGTGTGTCTTACAAGAAGTAAGATACGGTATACGGCGTAGCCTGGGGTTTCGTGGATGTTGAAAACCTCCTCAACCTTGTCCCCCTTTCTGTATTATTCTCCTCCTGCTATTCAGATATGGTTTGAATTTCCGACCAATCTACGTATAGTCAGACGATAGGCTGGATACCATCCTTTGGATGGAGAGCAACTCACCGTTGGGAAAGTCTCTGCGGGTGTCTCGCCACCCGAGGTCAGGCCATCCATCCCCTGAGGAAGTATCGAGACCTATGCGCGCCGACGCAGCCATGGATGGTGCGGTGCTTGTCCTCTTCATTCATGCGCATCCCAGATTGGAAAAAAGGTCTCCTGATTATTCGTCCTCACGTCATTTCCCTCTGACCCTTCACAGAAGCAGCTAACACTGGTGCATGTTGCATCCATCTCTCCTGTCACTTGCGCGGCCAATCAACCGAGCGTCCGAGATGCTTGGGGCCTCGTCGATCACCCTTGAGGCCACGTCTGCTCGCAGCGTCAAAGTCAATATAGACCGGCACGATGACCCTGGCGCACCCGTCTATAGCGTGCACGCCCATCTCGACGCGGAGGAAGTCGTGGTCGCTGGTATCGGACCAGAACACGTGGACGGAACCGTGGACGCCGGGGTCCGACCACAGCGAGTTCTGCCGCTTGATGGAGGCGACCGCTTCTTCAATGGTATAACGGGAACGGCGCCGGTTGGATGGAGTGCTCCCGGCATTGGTGTGGCTGGGTCCGCGCGTGAGAAGCGACAATGACAGGCTCTTCCGCTGAACTTTGACGATGTGGCAGGCCTTGAAGACGAGGTTGTCTAACCGATAGATTCTGAAGTGGACCCAAACAATATAGCGCTGGTGTTCGATCTCGACGATGGCTCCAACGGACTGCGCGCCGTCGTCTTCCCGTGCCGCTTGGCCGTGGAACTGGATGAGTCCAATGCTGTCATATCGCAACTCTCCGGCCCCGCGCTGCTTCCCGAGTGGGTTATGTGACGGCCGCACGTCTCTAACAAGATAGGGATGTTTCGAGGGCCGGAACAGCAGGAAAACCGAGTACTCCGCAGAGTATTCAGCGTCGGGCAGGCTTCGGTGCAGGAATTCGCTCGGTAGGCCTTCGAAGCTGGAATGTGGTTTGGCGGCTTTTCGGGGGATGTGCAGCATGTGCAGGGTAGGCGAGAAGAGCGCGATGCTAAGCGGCAAGGCAGGCCAGGGAAGCCTTTCCACCATGTACATCCCCTCAGGAGACTGAGCACCCAGACGTATGGGTATACACAGCCGGTACTGGTCGATCTTGGAATGGTACCGATGGCTGCACCCCAACAGCGCAAAGGCGAGCCCAGTTCGAGAGGTACTCTGGATAGGTAGGCGCAGCGACAAACCTGTGTTGGTCAGGACAAAAGTGTTCGCGGCGATGCTCCGGGTCCTGTCCTCCAGCTGGAAGAAGTCGCCCGAGCGGGCGAAACAGGTCGGCGACGGCGCAATCAAGCTGAGATCACCCTCCTTGTAACTGGTGTTCTGTGTCCACTCCCAGGCGAAGATAGACTGGTCGGTGGACACTCCCATGATCAAGTGCTGTAGCCTCTGAAAGGCCCTTTCCCCTTCTCCGTACAGGAGTGGCATGTTGATGCCGAACAGGCCCATTAGGCAGTACGACATGTCTTCCACCCTCGTCGTCACCCTTGAAGCAGCCCACGACATGCGAAGGGCTATGCTTGCCTCGGACAAGCTCTGAAGGCCTAGGAGGAAGACTCTACCAATGCCGGTAATCGCCGAGACGCTGGTGGTGAAGTCCTGATAGGGGGTGTTCTTGCTTGTTGCTCCGTCCGCTTTGTTAATGACGCCTATCGGCTCCCACGAACCCGAGAAGAAGACCAGCTTATTGGGAGCCAGAAGCTCTTGCAACGTCCAGCCTCTTGACCACCAGCGGGCTTCGGATAGGGGCGAGTGCTGTGGCGGCGGGGGCTCCTCCCCGCAGGTCATTGATTGCGCTGGAAGCGTTGCCGCGGCTGTGGTGGTGACATCAGATAGATAGACAAAGCAGACTTGGGTCTGCTGGTACCAGGAAAACATAGAGTTGATGGCCTCTGACAGTTCGGCACTGCTGCTCTTGTCGATGCAGTTGGTGTCGACCCATAGGTAGTCGAGGCCGCGCTGTTGGGCCTGGGCGCATGCGTTCTGGATCTTGGTATATCCTGTTCTGTCGCAGACGTTGTGACGGTCTTGCTGCCACTCCTGGAAGGATATCTCCTGGTCATACTCCCAGGTGTGCGACAGGATAGCATATGGGGGGATTCCATGGCTGAAATCTTCAAGTTCCAGCGTCTTGGTGTGTATAAGACGCATAGTGCGAGGAATTTGATGTCATCTGTTGATGCGAACAAAGCAAGATCATATCTCGAGAATGGAGGGGCAGATATATGACATTCAAGGGGATGGGATGGGAGAGCTGACCTCCAGGGGTGCTTGGCAGGTGCATTCCCGTCCCACCACGCCACGGCTTCGAGGCCGCCGGCATCCTACGTGAACGCATGGCCCGGGTCTCTGGAACGGGATGGCTTAGACCGGCCATCAAGTTGTTAATAGATGCCGTGCTTGTCCACGGGAAGCCTGATCAGGCAGAAATAGTTCCGTTCGCATTGAAGCGTCGAGGAAGGTTCCCGTCGATCCTATGGGTTGCCTTACTGCATGAACCATGATTCTGGCAGTGCGTTGGGGAAGCCGGGGGTATATCGGTGCCTGGAGGTAGCTAAGGTACCTGATGTTAGGTAAGTTGCAATTTCAGTAGCGATGGCATCTTCTGGAAAACTGTAATGGACCGTCCCCAACCCTGATGGTGGGTGATGGGGATGTTCTTCATGAACCAGCGCTTGCTGGCTGCTCAGTCGGCGGAGGGTGTAAAAGTTAGCGGGTGGCTTTGGTGGGGAGATTCACAGTTTTTGGGACACTACGGTATCAAGCACCGGATCCATAAGTACTTAAGAGGAGGTATCTACCCCTCCAACCGCGGGGCACCTAGTAGCAGTACCTTAAGCACTTAAGTACCTTATCCTCCCAACCAAGCAATTCTTCCTACCTTAGGTATTCTTCAATACTATCCTCATCAGCTTAGAAAGAACCGAGAGCAGCAATGGCCCCGCGCCCAACGCTGAGCGCCTTCCTGGCCACGGCCCGAGCCGCGCTGACCGCGCCGCCGGCGCAGCGACCGAACCCTCTGACCTTGGTCGTCGGCAACGAGTCGGCCGGTACGTGAAGCCAACCATCCAACCCAACCATTCCATCCATTCCATTCCCGCCGCCGTTTCCTCCTCCGTCCGTCCGTCCGTCCGACCTGACACGAACCCCCCCCTTTTCTTCGAACCCCCACAGACCTCGACTCGCTCTGCTCGACGCTGCTGCTGGCGTACCTGCGCTCGCACGCCCCGCCGCACCGCCTGCACGTCCCGCTGGCCCACCTGCGCGCCGCCGACCTGGGCCCGCGCCCGGAGTTCCTGGCCGTGCTGCGGCGCGCCGGCGCCGCGCCGGGCGAGCTGCTGACCCTGGACGACCTGCCGCCGCCGGACCGCCTGCCCCCGGAGGCCACGCGCTGGGTGCTGGTCGACCACAACCGGCTGGCGGGGCCGGCGCTGGCGCCCGCGTACGCCGACCGCGTGGCGGCGTGCGTCGACCACCACGCGGACGAGGGGGCGACGCCGGCGGCGGGCCGCGTGCTGGCCACGTGCGGCAGCTGCGCCAGCCTGGTCGTGGACCGCGGCCGCGCGGCCTGGGAGGAGGACCTGGAGGCGGACCCCGAGATCGACGCCCAGCTGGCCTGGCTGGCCCTCGGCCCCGCCCTCGTCGACACCGCCAACCTGGGCGACCCGCACAAGACGACGGCGCTCGACGAGGCGGCGGTCGCGTTCGCGGAGGCGCGGATCCGGCGCTGGCCGGGAGCCGGCGGCGACTACGACCGCACGGCCTTCTTCCGCGAGCTGGCCCGCCTCAAGAGCGACCTGTCCGGGCTGGGCGTGCAGGACATCCTGCGCAAGGACTACAAGCAGTTCTCTTCGTCGTCGTCCTCCTCCCGCCCCCTCACGCTGGGCACGTCGTCCGTGCCGCGGGACCTCGGCTTCCTGGTGGCGAAGGCCGGCGGCGACGGCGCCGCGGCCTTGGCGCGCGAGCTCGACGACTGGGCGGCCCGGAAGCACCTCGGCCTCGTGGCCGTGCTCACCGCCTTCCAGGACGGGGACCGGCCCTTCGCCCGCGAGCTGCTGCTCCTCGCCACCGACCCGGCCGCGGTCCGCGCCGCGCGGGCGTTCGCGCGCGCCCGCGCCGGCGAGCTGCGGTTGGCGCCCTGGGGGGACGGGGCGCTGGACGCGACCGAGGAGGGCGGGACGCGGTGGCGGCGCTGCTGGCGCCAGGGCGCCGTGGGGAATAGTCGCAAGCAGATAGCGCCGATGTTAAGGGAGGCCATGGAGGAGGAGGAGGAGGAGGAGAAGGAGGAGGCGGAGTTCTAGGTCAGGCGCGCTCTAGATACCTACCTGTCCAGGCAGATCAGATCGATGATGGGTGGTGGGCATTGGCAAGGCGGCGTGGATGATGAGTTGCGGTAGCAGATACTACGAGAATGGTCACATGTTGTCGCATATTCGGCGCAAAATTCATATGTCAATGGGGCTTTGCAAGATTAAGGACATGACACATCGGTGAGGTGTGGTTACAAGAGTGACCTTAGTACATGTGCGAGCAGAGCAATCCGCGACTGGACCACACACACACCCTTATATAGGTAGGCCTCATCGTTAATCGGCCACGGCATCCAGCATCCGTCCTACATGGCCGCGACGCAGGCGTCGAGCCACTTGGCCAGACGGTAGCCCTGCTTAGCGATCTGCAGCTCGACGGTCGGGGTGGCGTCGGTGGTGTAGTCGCCGTCGAGCTCCTGGTCCTCGACGCTGTCGATGCCGTCCGGCATCACCGTCGTGCAGACCTCGGCGTTGCTCTCCGTCGCCCACTGCAGGGCCGTCGCCGTCCGGTCCGCCTCCGACGCCACGCTCAGCCCGTCGATCCAGCCCGCCGCCAGATCCTTGTACTCACCCGAGTTGATGGCTGCGCGCCACGTCAGCATCGGCTTCTTTTGGGTCTGGGGGGGTCTGGAGGGGGGTAACGGGAGGGAAGGAAGGGAAGGGAAGGGAAGGGAAGGGGATGAACAGGACGTACCGGTCGTCAGCTCCGAAGCCCACGTTTTGGCGTCCGACATCTCGCCGCCGCCCACGATCGCCTCCGGGATCTCGGTGTCCCACACCGAGTGCAGATTGGTGTCCTCGCCGTCGTAGGTCACGTCGATGTCGTTGCCACCGACCTCGAGCGCCTCGCAGTGGAGGGGTTGGCCGATGTCACCCGCAAACTATCCAAGGTTTAGTAGGTTTCCGTGGGCCATGGATTCCTGGTCACTTTATCTTACGTGGATGACGAACTATCATAAGGGCCCATGTCAGTACAAGACCTCCTCGCCGAGCCAGGTGGGGACTTCCATACCTTTGCGGCCTCCTGGTGATGCGCATCGCTGTAGCGGCCATCCAAGAGGATGGTGGTGTAGTTGGTGAGCGCCGTGACGATACAGCCCTCCTCGGGGCAGTCGCGCTCCAGATCGACGCCGCACTCGGAGGGCGGGCTGTCGTTGGCGTCAATGTAGTGGAAGCCGGCGGAGAACTCGCCCTCGTCGGTGTAGCGGTAGCTGTCGGCCCAGGTGGCGACGGCGGCCAGGTAGTCGTCCGAGTCGTCGGCCAGCAGGTCCTTGAAGTAGGCCTCGGTGTCGCTGCTGACGAAGTTGCTCGCGATGTACGCGATCGTCTCGTGGCCCATGGCGCCCCAGGCCAGGGCGCCGCGGGCCAGCATGGAGCTGGACAGCAGTGCGAGTGTGGCGACGCGAGACATCTTGGACTTTGACTGACGGGCTCTTCGGGGCCTTGGGGCTACGTGACCGTGACCGCTGGTCTGAGGGGTCGGGGTTGGCTTTTGCGCGTTAGAGAGGCCTGGAAGGAAGAGCGACAAGCAGGCGGGCAAGGAGGCAGCACGGGGGGGACCACAGCCCTATATATACACAACTTCTCGCCCCAACCCATTCCAAGGTTCTCTCGCTCACAAGCCTCTTTGGCGATAGTTCCACAAGTGGTACTCCGTGGTAGGCAGGCACCTGGCAGGCATAGGCCCCCGGCCGGGTCGTGGGGTGTTGTACCAACCGTCCCTGAGTTCCTGAGCAGTGCCGCATCGCCATCGCCAATGCGGAATGCCGATCCCAGGCTTGGCTGATCGGGGGGGTGCATGATAGGCAGGGCCGCGGACGGACAGACACGGATATTGATGCGCGCATGCAGTAATTCGAGCGGCCACGGCCCACGGTACGGTGTGTCCCCTGCTTGCCTGCCCCGTGGGCCGTCGGTGGACTTCGTGGAGATGCACCTTATCTTCACGCTGGTCCAATCGAACGAGGCACGTTGTCCCAAAGAAGGATGTCAACGCCGGATGCTAATCAGGACGTGATAGCCGCTACAGCCACAAGCCTGTTCGCTGGTTCGTGATTGGAGTACACCTTTCGAGCAATGACTACCCATCTTAGACTACGTTCCGGGACGCCTACGGGCCTTGGCCGCAAGGAGAAGGTGAGTACTTCGCTTGCCAAGATAAGCGGCTGACTCCGTTGACCTCTCCCGCGGGTGTGAGGTGACGCGTAAGAACAGGCTCGCAGCAGGGGGACGCTTCTCTGATACACCATAGTAAATACACAACATTGTAGTGTAGCCTCAACCACGTCCTCAAAGCGTGTGCTTGATATCTCGAACCATCTTCACAAACTCCCGGCGGCCCAGCAGTGCGTTCTGCCCCTCGGCCACCGTTGATAAATCTGCATGTTGTTCAGCTCGAGGATCTGCAACATGGATACATCTCAGCAACGCTTCCCGCACCGCCCCGACCGGCTGCACGGCCGGCTGCTCACTGAGCATTTCCTGGTATAGCCGCCTGAGTATCGTGGTGCAGATGTCTCGCGAGCCGGATGACGTGGCCAGGTTGTATATGTGCTCGTACATACGGGCTGACCGCGAATGCAGGTGCCTGGGCGGGATCCGCCAGACATTCATAAGCTCTTTCCAGTCATATCGTCTCGCGTAGGCACTCATCAACCGCATGACGAGTGCCTCCCCCATGTACGGCAATTCTGCGCACTTCATGAGGTCGCGCAATCTCTCGATGAACGCCACGACAATTGCGTTCGAGCGAGGTCGAGAAACGGCATCAATGATGGTGACGATGACATCGTTGTCAATGATGGACTGGCCCCTTTGCTGCATTGTTTCCAGCAGCTTAGAGGCCAGCCTAGAGCGCTCGGCAAGGCCAGCTGAGCTGCCCGAGTATATGCCGAAAAGCAGTTGTAGGTACTGTTCCCGTGTGGCGTGTAAGCCGTCAATGCGCATCTCCTCAAGCAACAAACGTATATCGTCGTAGGATGTCTGCAGAGCGCCTAAATGCCCTACCTCTCTTGCCTTGGTCTGCACGGCCAACCGATCCCCCCAGGTATGCTGCGGTGCAAGACCCTTGGCCGTAAGATGGAACAAGCGGAGGAAAGGCGTCAACTCTTGTCCAGTGCTAGTTTGCCCAAGAGTCTGGAGAGTGTTCGAGGGCGGAAGGTCATCTATATGTCGTCGTAATAACCCAAGAAGGTTACGTTTCCGGTCTGCATCATACACGAGAGCATGTTCCAGTGATTCGCCCAAGGGCGCCTCGGGCACGGCTGTGGACTCGAGTGTTCGCTGCGTCGAGTAGAACCGTGCCTGGGCGCGGGGTCGTGAACCCTGGGACCGATCCCGTCGCCCAGCCCCTGGCTTAAGCAGCATCGCTTTTTCTACTGGATGTAGTGGCTCTTCGGCGTCATTCCCAGAACCGGCTTGAGAATCATCTTCAGAACGAGCTTGCGGATCATCCCCGGAACGGGCTTGAAGTTCTGCATTTTCCTTGATGGATCGTTTCAGAGCTGCTCGCCAGATGCGCTCGAGATCCATCTCGGCGCGGCGAGACTCGGTCATGACTTGAACCACAATGGTAGACCCACGTCGAGCCACGCCGAAGCCCGCGACGCGACCATCTTCGGCAATAACAGCCGACTCCGGACCGCCACGACCCACGATACCTAAGTTGACGCAAATCCAGCCAGTGCGTATGCCATCATCGGCATCATCCGTACCCATTGTACCCAAAAGCTTGGCCTTCCTGGCCTTCCGGCGAAGCTTGAGCTTCCGCTCGTTGGGACCAAGCAATCCATCGGCGTCTGCGTAGACTTGGTGTTTCGCCCGTAGCCATCTGACAAGACGACCAGCAGAAACATTGAGATGGCGTTCACTCCGAGCGGTGCCGAAAAGCATGAACAGATTCGGGCCTAGGGCAGGTGGTGGGTCCATCTGCCGGAGGTCTAAAAGATCGAGGTCGTCGAGACCCATTTCCTCGGCGGCATATTTGATGAGCGGATCGATGAGACTTGGTGAACCTTCAGGTACCTCGGGCAAGGGCGGGAGTTCGAAAGCGGCCACGTGCCTTGGAGGCTCAACTTGAAGATACCAAGGAACAGGCGCGGACTCTCGATTCGATTCCTCCTTGGTCGCATCCTGTTCCTCCTCCTCCTCGACCTCAACCTCCCCCTCCTTTGTAACCTCTCCGGCGACTGGTCCATGCTTCTGGCCATGCTGGACTTCCTGATCGGTATTTGGGTCGCTTGGAGGGGAATTGGAGCTCGAAAAGTTGGAAGCCAATTGAAGGGAAGAGTTCAAAACGGCACGAGAGCGGTTGGCATAGCGGATGGATTGCGTCAGAGGCACGGGGCGAAGGGTGCTTGCGAAAAGGTTCAAAACAGCAGCTCGACAATGGGAGCAGCCAGCTGCTGCCAGAGCACGCCTGGCGACCATGATGCTTAACTAGGCCTTCAAGCACGTCTCTGGCGGAAGAAGCAAGGCTTGCAAGGCCATGGACAGCCGCAGTAGGATGCGAACGGAAAAAGGGTGAAGGGAATATCCGGGAGTGAGGCGAATGAAGTCAAGACGGTATCGGATGGAGAGGCTCGATAGCGGCGAGGAAGGATCTGGACAGACCCTGATAGCATCTGGAGCTCCACCGGGCAGCGTTGGTAGCCACTGGCAAGCTTTTCGCAAGCTCTTAGCTTCTTTTTCATCGCGACTCGGGTGGAGACGTGGGTACATAACAGTGGAGCTGGCTGCTTCTGGCCAATTGAAAAGCTCGCCTCTCCGTCTGCTTGGAGGCAAAAAATTCGGAGCTGGACCCTCCCCGGGCCTCAACTTCGCTCGCCCGAGCTTCTCTAAAAGCCCGTCAAGCCGTCTGCAGTCTTTTTCTTTTCCCACCATCGACGGGACATAGACTCAGAGCCTACAGCTCCCGTCTACGACAAATCTCTGTATCCAGTGCTTCTGTACATTCCCTTAATTCATGTCACATTAACTCTTTTCCCACTTGCAGCGTTGTCTACGCCTGCTGCACATTTCTTATCACACTCAATAAAACACACATCTTCCATCCTCCTAGCCCTCCTCCTCCTGCTCCCCGTGCTTCGTCGCGTGAGCCGCCACCATGCTCGTGCGCCCTCATGCTCGCCGGGGCTTAGCAATGTCCAGGCCCAACACATTGCGCCGTCCTCAACTACTGCCGCGGTACTCGACAGCCCACCCACTTGCGCCCGCCTCCAGCGTCAGGCTCTTGGGAACGCGCTCTGAGCTGCTGCCGAGGAAAAAGCAGTCCAGCCAGACGTCCTACGGCGCCACGATACATAGACCGCTGGCCACCGCCGTCGACGACTCCATACGCCGCCACGAAGATATACCCTATGACCATATCCATTCCCATGCGTCCTCCAACTACCTTCGAGCGCCCGCCCAGCGCCCGCTCTGGGATCTGCGCTCCGCCGAGCCCCTAACGCCTATATCCGTGAAAAACGTCGACGAACCTCTCCCTCGCTCAAGAATGACCCCCAATGGCCTGCCCGGTGGCGTTGACGAGAACTTGTCTGTTCTCGACGCCTGTTTGCAAGTCAACCAGCTGGACAGAGCTGCGATGATACTCAAACGTTTGGGCGAGTGGGCGCCACTGCCACCCGCTGAGCTAGTCGCACTACATAACCAGTACCTGCGTGCCGCCATCGACAGGGCCTTTGAACAACCGAACTCCGAGTGGTCTCAGTCACTCCACCAATGGTTCGAGCTCGAGATCCGAGATCGCAAACTTCCTCATACCGCCGAGACCATCGCGTGTATGCTGAAAGTCTCGATAATCTCCACCCAAGGGCCGAGGCTAGAGAGGCTGGTTAACCGTTACATGGACATGATGCCTGGCGAGTCCATTTTCGACGTTCTTGACCAAGACCATATCCTATCTCAACAAGATATCGGCATTGTCGCCAGCATATATCAACCGTCCTCTAACCTGGCGTTTGACGAGTACACCGAGCTATCACAGCAGCCCGAGACCGACGAGACGAACCCGACAGAGCTCTCAGATGCGCCGTCGCAATCCCGACCTGCATCCGAAGTTACGCCTGAGGTCCTGGCTGTGCCCCAGAAGGGATTGGGCCTCCAGACGCTCCGGGAGGTCTTGTCGTTCTTCAAGGATATCAAAGGGCAAGATATTTCCAAGCTGCCTTACGCCCAGCGAAGAGAGTTTCAGTCGCGGCTCGAAAAGGACTGCGTAGAATCTGCAATCACGCGCTGGCGAGAGGAACACGAAGCGCTCATGAAGATCAAACGAAACACGGCACTATCAAGCCGTGCGCTCAACTCCCAACTCTACGAATGGCAAGTCGCCATTGAGAAGAGACTGGAAGAAGAATTCGAATTAATGGAACATTCCGAGACTCGCGCCAACAAGACGAGGGAAGACATGGATCGCTGTGTCTATGGACCTTTTCTGAGGAGCTCGACACCTGCGAGACTGGCTGCTGTCACCATCATGTCCGTTTTGAATATACTGGCCACCACCGGTGTGGACAAGGGCGTTCAGTTATCGGGTGTACTGTCTCACCTGTCCAAAGCCGTTGAAGAAGACATCAAATACCAGCAGCGCCAGAAGCAGTCTGAGTTGCGTGCTGCGGCCAGATCCGCTGCTTGGAAGAAGCGCAAGTCCGCTGCTGCCGACGAACCAGACCCCGCCCAGCTCGATCCATCGATTCCTGCCGAAGGACCAGACCTAGGAGTACCAGGCACTGCAGAGATCACGCCTTCGTCACTTCCACCACTTCCACCAGTTTCCGCCAAAGAACCGAAAACAGCACCGCCTATTTCTCCAACTCCTGAAGTCATCGAGCCGCCTGCGGTGGACATCAAGGCATGGCCGACGCTTATCAAAGTCAAGGTTGGGGCTGCCTTGTTATCGATGTTGTTGGACTGTGCAAAGATCAAAGTCGTCCGCGAGCACCCCGAGACCAAGCAGCTCGTCAGCCAGATTCAACCCGCGATGGCACACAGCACTATACCCCGAAAAGGCAAGAAAGTTGGCCTCATCATGCCTAACAGATTTCTCGTTGAGCTCCTGAAGCAGGAGCCGCGCGGCGACTTCCTCGCCAGGCACCTTCCGATGTTGGTTGAGCCCGAACCGTGGAGCAAGTTCGACAAGGGAGGGTTTCTAGAATCCCCCGCTCATCTCGTTCGAATCAAGGCAGGCGAGAAAGATCAACGCATCTACGCCGAAGCGGCACTCGAGAGAGGCGACATGGACCAAGTCCGTAAAGGCTTAGACGTCCTCGGCCGAACTGCCTGGCAAGTCAACAAGCCCGTTTTCGACGTGATGTTGCAGGCGTGGAATACTGGCGACGAAATAGCGGGTATACCTCCGCTGAACCCTAAATTCGACATCCCTCCCGAGCCCGAGTCATTTGACGACGTATTGGCCAAGCGGCAGTGGCTCAAGCAGGTCAAGTTAGTGGAAAACAAAAAGTCTGGTCTGCACTCAGAGCGCTGCTTCATCAACTTCCAGATGGAAATTGCCAGAGCCTTTAAAGACCAGACCTTTTACTTCCCGCACAACATGGACTTTAGAGGGCGAGCGTACCCGATCCCTACGTATTTGAACCACATGGGCGCAGACCACGTTCGTGGCCTTCTTCGCTTTGGCCAAGGGAAAGAATTAGGGGAGACCGGACTACGCTGGTTGAAGATACACCTGGCAAACGTCTACGGATACGATAAAGCCAGCCTGGGAGAACGCGAAGCCTTTGCAACGGAACACTTGAGCGACATACAGGACACGGTGGCGAATCCACTAACCGGCAATCGATGGTGGCTGAAGGCCGAAGATCCGTGGCAGTGTCTGGCGGCGTGTTATGAGTTGCAGGCTGCACTGAATTCCCCTGAACCGACCAAGTACATTTCCCACCTGCCGGTGCACCAAGATGGAACGTGTAACGGACTGCAGCACTACGCTGCGCTCGGAGGTGATACCTGGGGTGCACAGCAGGTCAACCTGGAACCTGGAGACCGCCCGGCAGACGTCTACACCGCAGTGGCTGATCTGGTGAAGAAGGGCATCGCGGAAGACTTGGAGAAGAACAGCGCGCTAGCCAAAGCCGTTGACGGGAAAATCACCCGGAAAGTGGTGAAGCAGACGGTGATGACGAATGTCTACGGTGTCACGTTCATTGGTGCCAAAGCCCAGGTCCTCAAGCAGCTCGATGCAGCGTATCCTGATCTCGAAAAGGAGACGGGCCTCCCCAGTGTGCTACTTGCTTCCTACATCGCTACGAAGATCTTCAAGGCTCTGGGCACTATGTTCCGCGGCGCGCACGACATCCAGCATTGGCTTGGTGAATGCGCTGGAAGGGTTTGCCGAGCCGTGACGCCGGAACAGATCGAGCGACTTAAAACAACAGCAACAGCCGAAAAAGAACCCAAACGAAAATCCAAAGTGGTCAAGAGTGTCGTCAAGCCCAGCACCAAGAGCGCAGCGAGGAAGAGCCATGATGAGATCATCCGTCAGTTCCGGTCGACAATTGTGTGGACAACTCCGTTGCGCATGCCGGTGGCCCAGCCGTACCGCAAAACCTCGAGTCGAATCATCCAAACCTGCTTCCAAGATTTAACACTGCATGTACCCGAACGCTCCGACCCGGTGAATCGGAAGAAGCAGCTGCAAGCCTTCCCGCCCAACTTTATCCACTCGCTCGATGCTAGCCACATGCTTCTGTCTGCCCTGGAATGCGACGAGAAGGGACTCACCTTTGCGGCTGTGCACGACTCCTTCTGGACCCATGCTGGAGACGTCGATGTCATGAACACGGTTCTACGTGACTCTTTCATCCGGATACATTCCGAAGATGTCATCGGTCGCCTGGCGGCCGAATTCGAAGCCAGATACAAAGGGTCGGTGTACATGGCTCAAATCAAAAAAGGGACACTGGTGGAAAAGGAGATCACGGCGCATCGACGGGCAAACAAAAAGCACTCGTTCCAGGAGCTGTTGGAGGAACGAGAACGGCTGCGTCTTCTGGCCTCATCCGATGCCAAGGAAAGGGCCAAGGGACGGAAGATGGTGACCCCTGGCAGCATCTACGAGAAGATGGAAGCTGAGGAATCTTCGGCTCTCGACGACGAAGTTACTGCAGACCTGGCACCAGTCAAGCTTGGAAACATCGCGGATAGCAAGGCCGAGGGAGAGGAGGACGATGCCGACGCGCCAGAGGAGGCGAGCTCCGATTCGCCTGAGACCGTGCCAGACCATCCGGTTGATGACACGGAGCGGCTGTCGAACATGCTGAAGACGACCCCTTTTGAGATGACGCTCTCCGGGACCTTGAGTGAGAACCGCTCAAGGGTGAAAGCCACCCAAGTTCCCACCATCAACGTCTTCCTTCCTCTCACTTTCCCAAAGATCCCCTCCAAGGTAAGTTTTCCATCCATCCACCGCCGGTTTACCCACTCCGTTCCATTGCCCCTGCTAACCTTGTCAACAGGGAGAGTTTGATGTCTCGCGACTGAAGGGCAGCCAATACTTCTTCTCGTGAAGACCGGGCCCAGATGATTTTACGATTACAGTGTGTGCTTGAGCGTTCGTTATGTACCATACCAGCGAAAGCATATTTTGGCGTTAGGTTCACATGACGCATTGTGGTGTTTGATGGGCATTGGAAAACGTGGTCAGCTACGGAATCGGTGTTTCTGTAGAAAGGAGATCTTGGGGAGGGATAAACCCAAATGCGGCCTCATGTACACTTCCTGTAAACTATACCGACATACCACATAGCTAAGATACCTTAGTTGTGAAGACTCAGTATGTTACTTCAAAGATAGTTACCCCTGAACCGGACATCATCATGCCGCGGTGGTGCACTTGCATAAAGTACATTTGAGATGTAACCGCAGCGCTGTAGGCTATTTAGGCAAACTCGGATATCGGATATATTTGTTTATCGCCCCCTCTCGCTGCCGTCCGGCTTTTGCTGCAGCCACGGCAGGTCCAGGTCCAGGTCCAGGTCCAGGTCCAGGTCCAGGTCCAGGTCCCGTCTGCCAGGGCTGCTGCACACAAGGTCGTACGTGGCATTGACGGGGGTGACGCTGGTGGGTAGGTAGGTAGCATGCGTAACGTACCGACTTGTCTGCAAGACCAGAATACTCGGGGAAAGGAAAACTGTTTATGACCTGAGAAGGAGGAGGAGGAGGAGGAGGAGGCAAGACATATGATGCGATGCGGACGGGCCAGACAGGTTTGCATTGGACGAAACCGGTGTTCCCTGGACCCCTCGGCCCTACTTACCGACCTGGTCGTAAAAGGACGTCTGGGTACTTAGGTAGGTAGATATACGAATGGATGATATAGGTAGGTAGGTCGCACACGCCGGGATCGAGGCAGAAGCTGAGGCGACGGCGGAGCCACCAAGTCAGCCCGGCGCTTCTGGCGAGGGGCAGGGCAGGCGGCGCCGGTGCGGCTAGCCCGGGGCGGGCGCTGGGCGGTGACCCGGCGTGTCAGCCGCCCTTCCCCCCTGTGGCACGTAGCACCGGGACTCCGCCAAGCTCGGTGTCTTGTATATCTGCGTCAATCAAGCCCTCGGCTCCCCTCCCCTGCCTTGCTGGTCTGTCTGTCTGGGCAGCTCGCCGTTGTTGTCGTGAGGAGAGAGGCGCATCAGGTCTCATCTCGTCGATGGTCTGGAACAAGGTAACGAGGCGTAACACCCCCCTCCCCCCCAAGCCACACATCATGGGAATGAATTGGAAACCCGGACACCTGGACCCGGACGGGGATGGATCCATGGATCGATCGGCTTCCCGGCAGTGCGGGCGGCTTGCAAGCATCCTACCCACCCCATATTTGCACGGTTAAAGTCACGACTGCTAACGTGGTGTTAACCCTGACGTAAAACCTAGCCAGCGGAAGGCGGTACCGCATATAAAGAGAGCCGGGCCTTCGCCTTCGATTCAGGGCTCTCGAGGGTGCTGCTGTTGGAAAGCCTTGATACGAAGGTGAATGTCGACCATTCCATAGCCAACCAATTCCGAGTTCCTCAGCCCAAGTCCTCTCGCCATGTTGTCCTCTCCCGTGTCGGTACTGGCCGTGGTCGTCGGCAGCCTCCTTGCCAGTGGGTAGGTCTCGACGCTTGACGGTGAGCGGGAAAGACGAGCGCTGATCCAGAGCGCGCAGCAACGCCTCGCCGGCAGACCTAAGCCTAGCCAGCACGGCATCTCCCACGGTCCCGGGCCACTGCTCCACGACCGTCGACGACTTCGCGCACACGATGGCCTCTGTCAAGACCCACGAGTGCTACACATATACCAGCACTGTGCCGTCCGGTAGGCTTTTTTTAGCACCCGATGCCAAATCCCCTTTCTTCCCTTACCGGTACTTGGTGCCCGGTTGCTGACATGAGTCCAACCAGCCGGCTGTCCCACCTACTCCTGCCCTTCGAACCCGACCGATATCATATGCGCCGAGTACATCCTCGTGAACACGGTGACGGTGCCCTGCGCCACGGATTGCTGTCCAACCACGTCGACCGTCTACGAGCCCAGTGGCACTTGCCTGGACTGCGCCGGCTCCTACTGCAGCAGCCGGAACACGCGCTGGTCTACCGAGACCACCGGTTGCGAGGGCTCACAAACGGCCACGCCCACCGTGCACACGATCCCAGTCACCACGACAGCTTAGAGGAACAGGAATGATAGGTATGCTGGGAGAAGGAAGGGGCTTGTGATGCCGGGAAGCAGTTAAACCTCAGTCCTAGATCAATTGTCACTCTCTTCGTCTAGCGCTTGTCTTCTCTATCGCACCACGGCTCCCTTGAGGGTCTTGACCGTGCAAGTGCCCCCGTTAGCCGTAGTCAGCTTGCCAACCTCGGCCTTGCCTGCCTCCTTGACCAGGTTTCCATCGAAAGCGACCTCCAGGTTGTCGGTGGTCGTGAAGCCTGGCTGGAACGTCTCCCACACCTTCTTCTTCGGGTTGAGGACACCCTCGGGCTCGCCACGCCATCCGTCGAAGCAGACGCGGTCGCCAGCCTTGGCGTCGGCAGGGGGGGTTACGAGTTCGACGGGGCCTTTGTGGTCATCGACTTCGCCCTCCTTCAGCTTCGGCGAGGCAGCCAATACCATGGCGCAGGACTTGATGCCCCGCATCTTGACCGGCTTCAGGTTGGCCACAACGACGACCTTGCGTCCCTGCATCTCTTCCAAGGGCACCAGGCCGTTCAGACCGGAGCAGACGGTTCGGCACACCTGTCCCTCATACTCCTCGGTATCGTCCGTACCGGGCTTGTCGCCCATGGCGATCGTAGAGACGTACAAGCTGTCGGCTTCCGGGTGCTTGATCGCCTTGAGGATGTGACCGACTCGTAGATCGATCAGATGCGGCGCGGGCGGTGTAGTAACAGCAGGCGCCTTCTGCGGTTTCGGCTGCTTCTCCTTCTTCTCCTTCTTGGGCTTGCCCTCTCCAGCTCCCACTGCAGCGGCAGCCTTGTCCTTGGCACCAACAGCCGCATCCTTGACGGCCTCGGCGGCACCCTTTGTGCGCTCGGCGAGGGTGGCAGTGGCACCCTCGCCCCCACCAGCAGCGGCGGCGGCAGCAGCAGCCTTCTCCTTCTTGAGACGCTCCTTCTCAGCCTTAGCATCTACCGGGGGCTTGACGTAGAGGACTTCCTCAGGATCGACCTTGACCTTGTCGCCGTCGCTGACATCGAGGCCGAAGATGGCCGAGTTCTGGACGAAATCAAGGTGTCGCACGATATGCGGGTGGCCCTGCTCGCCGGTGCGCTGCTCGGGAGTCCATGACTTGACGGTTGGCGCCAGCGACTGGTAGATGGCTACGTCGGCCTTGGACGGCTTAGTTCCGAGGAGAGTGGTGCGCGAAGTAAGGTGTGAGTTGAGCTTGTCGAGGATGGAGGCATCGGACGGCGAGCTCTTGAGACGCTCCGAGGTGGTGATCCACTGCTGGACTTCGGTCTCCTCGGTGGAGGAGAGCTTCTGCGAGTCGATGGCGGCCATGGTGAAGGAGCGTACGGGGAAGCCTCTTGTAAGAGGGCGGAGAAAACGTTGTAGGAACAGCTTGTCGGATGTATGAGCCCTTCACTGACGACGGGCAGCGAAGGAGGGGCACTTTGAAATTTTGAAGCTTTGGGCGCTGTACCCCGCCATGTGCACCCGCATCAGACGAAGTCTGGTGGTCTTTGGCGCTGGTCCCGTTTGGTGCATGCCTCGATATGGGCATGAAGCTCCATCAGGTCATCGCAGGGCTGAGGGGAGGTTTTCACTTTTCAGTTACCTTACGTAATCACAGTCTCCGGAGGTACTTCGGGCCGGCCAAGGCACCTGACGCATCCATCTGCGGGCATTGGAACCTCCACTGGAGGAGCTCCAAGCTGGGACCGGACGGAACCTTACAGGAGCTCTGAGAGCATACCAGGCGCCGTATCCAGCCAGCCTCGCAACCATCGACCGCGACATATCATCACCGAGCTCCGTCTCGCCCTCTCGAATCCCTCTCCGCTCCCCGCCGCCCCTTCAACGACCGCGATTTTTCTGTCACCACCCTCCCGAAAGCTTGTAAAATGGGTGGACTAACGTACAGTTTCGGAGGCCTTACGGGCTTCCTCACCGTCGTTGGCCTGTGTACGTGTCTGGTGAACGGATGCCCAGGACTTTCCAGCTAACATGGAGGTGGCCAGACATGCTCTTCACTGGCAGTGGTGAACGGTTCAATGTTGGTTCCGAGTGCGCGCGATGCTGGATGGGCCTTTCTGACGTATGAGCAGGTCGGCGCTTTTCTCGAGACCGTCTCGCCCTACACCTGGGCGTCCATGGGTATTTCACTCTGCATCGGCCTATCAGTCGTTGGTGCTGCATGGTACGCGCAGTGCTCGCCTCCCCCCTACAGGCGACTTGTTCTGGACTAACCTCCCATCCCAGGGGTATTTTCATCACGGGCTCGTCCATCCTCGGCGCTGGCGTCAAGGCTCCACGAATCCGAACCAAGAACTTGATCTCCATTATTTTCTGCGAAGTTGTCGCTATCTATGGTGTCATCATGGCCATTGTTTTCTCCGCCAAGGTCAACTACACCGATAGCGAAAAGGTCTTCGATGCGAACGCGTACTACACCGGGTACGCACTGTTCTGGTCAGGCCTGACCGTGGGAGGCTGCAACTTGGTGTGCGGTATCGCTGTTGGCATCAACGGCAGTGGTGCCGCTCTGGCCGACGCTGCTGATGCTACCCTGTACGTTCCCGTCCAAGCCCCCTCTTCAAACCGTTCCCTCTGACCTCGCAAACAGCTTTGTCAAGATCCTGGTGATTGAGATCTTCAGTTCCGTTCTCGGACTCTTCGGCTTGATCATCGGTCTGCTGGTCTCTGGTAAAGGATACGACTTTGGCAAGACTGCGTAACCGTCACAGCAGCATTGGCTTTCGACGCCGGTCGAAACCGGTATCCTGTACACAAGACTGCATCCATAACCCACCATAGGTCGGGGTTGTTCGGCGTTTGGAAGAGGGTTTGAAGGGCATGGGTGCATGGCGGTCCATTTGTACATTGCACATGTATTAATCGACTCAAGGAGGGGGCTGTACGGTTACATTTCCGCCAACACGGTTACATTTTCCCTGACCGACGACTCCAAGCAGCGGGACCCAAAAATACCACCTCTTACTAAATAGCAGAGCGGTGATGACAGATGCACATCGTGTGGGGGGGCCTTGTTCGGGCCGCCCTAAACTGTGTGACATGATCGATATACATCCTCCTGCACAGGCCAAGAAAGGAGATATTGCAGTTGTCGGTAGCTGAGGACGCTTCTTACGCTAAATTTAGCACCCAACCTACCATCGGTCCCGAGTAAGAGCGTGTGCAGTGATGACGAAGATGCTGATGAGATCGCCCTGGGGTCTAGATCTGTCAATAGATGCGACGGCTGCTCGTACCTTGGCGTATAGGAGCGATTCATCATCTCTAAGTTCTGGAGTAGACCTGCTTGCGTGCTAGCAGCCTGAAACAGCTTGGGTTGAGGTTAGCCTCACCGCCACGAACCTCACGCTTCGACTCGGTCTGCAGCTTTTGCCCCTCATCCCAACGGATACCACCTTACCGCCTGTCAAGAACGACGCCCCTCGTCTCTGAGATACGACACTGGAGGAAAGCCGCGTCAACTCAGGGACGCGGCTCGCCACACATGCTGGCTGCGAAACCGCCAGGTGCGTTATGTGTTCGCCCTCCAGCTCCGCTCTGTAGATTAGGTAGGCGCTGTCGATAGGCTGGTCTCGGGCTCGCGGCCCCCAATTGTCCCCGGGCCTGCGTCGAGGGTTCCATCTGGGGAGGGGGTATTTCTCGCTTGAACGAGGCAGGAACTTGCGCCAGCAGGCGTAATCCGGGCTCTCGTGCCGCAGAGAACCACTTCCCAGGCTGTCTGTGTTGCCTTCCTCCCCGCAGCTACTGACTGCTTTGATCGCCATGTCTTTCCCTGCGCTTGGAAGGCTCCCACAGCCGATGTACCATCCACGCTTCGTCGTTGATTGACTTCCTTCCAAGGCCGTTCTTGCACATGGCATGGCTTGCTCTCGTCATCTTCATCCTGCTCCGTTGCTGGCGAAGCAGCCGTTTAGGTACCTCCAACGATCAGAGACCGATACCCTAGGCCCCGTTCGGTATAGGCGCCTACCAGATAGATATACATCTAGGGCAAGCTGCTTCGTGGGATACATTGGCTACATCCAGCTATCAGTTAACCGTGTGAGTACAGGAACGACATCCCTGGAAACGGAGTATGTAAGGTAACCCTATGTTGTCGCATGGTTGGGCCGGCCGCCTCAGGGGCAGAGTAGCAATGCATGCCAGCACGACCCAGGCACATCTAGCAACTTCTATCCTCGCGGGACTGTTCCGTCCGTCAGCGGCTTCTAGCCTTGTCACACCTGGTCTGTGGTCTCAACGTTTCGGCTCTCGAGGCTCGATTGTGGGTAGCTGTACCTTGATACGAAGAAGGCCAGTTGCCCTCCGAGGCAAATACCAACGGCGGGGATCTCGATGGCTGGCATGGGTTTCGAGAGCCAGATGCGGCTATGCCTCATTCCGGTTGAGGAGATCTTAACGTCGTGGGGTAAGGCACATCCGAACGTTACTGGCAAGGCATCGAAGCCGGAAGAATGCAAGGTCGTGGCAATAAATGGTCAGGTGAGTCTCGAACCCTGGAGCCTAGGCCGTGGAAAGAACACTGGGGAAGTATGAACGTGACCTTATCGCCCGCGGGTTCCATCGGCAGCATCCGTCTCAAGCCGTTTTAGATAGATAGGCATGGGTGTAGATGAAGCTAAGGCACAAGTAGCGGCGACGACGAGGGAGGGAGACTTGAGCGGACGGTAAAAAGACGGAAGCTTGGAAGAATTCCGGTAGGTGGGCATCGGTATCCCTTAAAGGGGAACGCTCGTGACCGTGTCGTATGCGAAGACGTCAACATGTGGACTAGGTCGGGACGTTTTCGCCGGCCGGCGACGCCGAACCTTGACGTTGGTCTTCGGCTGTCGTGGAGCAGGACGAAGCGGCTGATGGTGGCGGACAGGCCGAGGCCGGGGTTGACGGTTGACGGTTGGTCAAGGAGCCGGTTGCCGAGGACGTTGAATTCCGGCGTCGGCGCACCAGTGGACCGGATCTCGCAGCGTCTCGCAACTTCGAGATAGAGAGCGGAACTTCCGGGGCCAGCTCGTGTGAACCTACCTCTTGAGTTGAAGATAAGCGTGCTGGGCGCTGTTCTGCCTGTCTGCCATTCCGCCATTCACCTATCGGGTCGGTCAATCGGTATTACGAATGCGGCGCTTTCGCCCTGTGGAACTGAAACTGACATCGGCATATGCATGGAAAGACTGGAGAAGCCATGGCATCATTCCATGCATGGGGATTTCGGATCTTCAGCTGCATTTCCTGCCTCGAAGCCCGAGCGTTCCCGGGGTCGGCAAAGGCCGGCGACATCAAGCTGCCAATCGGCCTTTGCTCGGCTTGAAAGGGGACTGCCCAATCGTTCTTGTTGCCGCATCTTCTCGTTCCATGCGTTCCATAGCCTTGGGATCACTGACAACACCGCCAACGCCTTCCTTCGCTCGTCGCTAGCCCGGATGCGGTGTGCAGAACGAACCGTAGGAGTCAGAGTCACTGGGCTGAATGGAATACTGCACGTGGCAACATTGCACTGGTTGTCGTATGCTGGAGATGGGTTCCTCTTCTGCCTGTTGGACAGGACTGCACTCTATCGTACTTTTAATACATTATACCTCTCGAGTCCTTTCTGTGGACCGCCGTTCCACATAGAAATCCGGAGAGGGTCAGATAGGGACTTGCTCAGGTGTCCATGCGATCGGGAAAATTGAAACCCTCGACGATCCGGATCATAGCATCAAAGCTTGACTCGGTGACATCCCACTTGTGTAGTTTGTCGAGCACCATGTGCTGCAGAGGCCGTACTGCCGGCACATATGAGCGCAAAGCCGGCGAGTTTTCTGCCATCCACAGCATCACGAAGCTTGCCATGCAGCATTGCGAGAACCCCCACAGGTAGGGCGTGCGCTTGTCGATCACCTTGACGGCATTGTAGAGGTAGTTCACGCACGAATCGATGCACGTCTGGCACCTCTCCACCACTACCGGCGGCACATACGGGTCGGGCCCGAGTGGCGGGGACTGGGGAGGCGAGTGGTACTCCTGCCGTCCAACGGCTACCAGCTGCAGAAAGGGACGGTGAAGCATCTGTCTTGCCCCGTAGTATCGAGTCCTCAGAATGCGGGCGCGGTCGTTTAGTAGGGAGTCTGTCCCTTTGGGTGGCCGAAGGTATTCTGGTATCGAACTATACCATTCCTCGAGCTGTCGGTTGAGCGCAGAGCTCATAGTCAAAAGCGACTGCAGGTGCACTCGTCCAACGCCCATCTGAAGGTCTGTGGAAAAAGCCGGGTATTGAGCTGAATCGGGACTGTAGAGGTTGCTGGCTATACGATTCATCAGGCGTCGAATCGCATTTTCAGCCATGAAGTAGATGTGGTTCTCGTTATCGTTGGCTTCTGTCCTCTGTGGAAGTGGCATAACATCGACCAGTGGTTCTATGCCACTACGCGCAACATCGAACTCGGCGACTCGATCGCTGGCTATACATCAGTATACACTCTGCAATTCCCCAACATGGCGAATACCCGGAGACCTACCACTCGAACATGAAGCATTGCCAGAAGATACGTACTTCTTCGTCTTTAAACTCAGCGTTGGCCAGTAAGCGCGCACGGCTTCTTGCAGTTAGCTTGGAATGTACCTCAATAGCGGTGATTGGGAGGGGGGACGGGTTTGCTTGCCTTTCGACGATGCTGAGGAAAGTGCGGGAAGCAAAGTGTGCCATGCGCCAACTGTGAAGTGGTCTCCCTAAGTGCGAGAAGTATGAAGCGGCGAGGAGCAAGGCCTGGCAGAGATCGATGTTCGGCCGGAACCCCCATAACAACTCCCGACGTATAATCTTGAAAGCGAGTTGGAAATATTCAAGCCCCAACGTCTCAGGCGCTTTTGTGTTACTTTGGGATGAGCATAGAGTTCCCAAAGCGTAGGCACAAAAGCAAGTCGCTGCTGTAACATCGTCCACATCCTGAGTCTCTAGGAGTTTGGCCTGCCATACCCCTAGGTCTTGCGGCGTGAAAAGGGGATGATGCGGATGAGCGTGCTGGAAGTAAGCCTCGGCCAATCTGTCCAGCGCGCTTCGATCCAGAGGTGGCCAAATGACCGGGCCACTGTGGAGTGAACTCAGCAGACCGGGGAGAGCCAATTTCTCCTCTAGCTGAAAGAAAAAGTCTCTGGGGAAATCGCCAAAGGCGTCGCGTACGGGAGGTAAGGCCAATAGAGCGGTGGTAACAGCGGTATGGTTCTTTGGGATCAGGCTGTGGCCCGTGAGTGCTGATTGCGGATATTCCAGTTGTTGGAGAAGCTCGGACGGGAAATCAGATTGGTTAGGAGTGGCCGAACTAGGGCTTCCACGAGGGTTAAGCTGGTTGATCTGATGGCTTTGCTGTTCCAAGAGGCTTTCTATGCGGCTCAGTCTGTCGATGACAGCAGTTGGGCTTGCGTCCTCGATTCTAAACCCATAGCAAGAGGAAGTCAGTAGCAGTAACCCTAAGGATTATAGGATGGATGGATGTAGGCACCTCTCGAAAGGCAACTCCTTGTATACACAATCGGCGTTTGAATCTTTGCAAGTAGAACAAGGCCTCTTGCCGTCACATCTCCGTTTGCGATGTCTGTTGCGATAGCAATGACTTAGTAATGCTGCGGACGGGTAAGAGCAGGGAGAAGGCGGACCTGCAGAAATCACAGGCAAGGAGGGCCCCTATCCCCAGGGTTAGCGTGTGGCTGGTAAGGTACTGGAGCGGGAAGCGAAGCATACGCTTTCTTGTGTAGTTCATGGGGTGGGGAGTCGGGAAGCTAATGCACACGAGCTTTGCGTCTGTTGCCCAGGGCCGAGAGTGGGTGATGGGACGAGGTAAGCGAGCAGTGCAAAAGACAGAGGTTGGGTTATGCTCGGGTCAGTTGGCAGCGCGTTCTCTTCCGTATTGGCAACAACGAGAACACGAGAACAGTACAGTCGCGTCGCTGTTCTGCTCAGGAACGCGGCGGCTTATAAGGCGGCTCGGCCGCCATGGGAGGCAACGGGTTCGGGCGACGATTGGTTACCTGCCGAGGACCGGTGGTGAATGGGTCAGAGCGATACTGTCACCCTTGAAGAGATTCAAGCGCGTCAGGGTTGAAGCCTTGGGAGGTGTCCAGGTGGTTTTCACCGCCCAGGCCGCTACGTACTGTGTACACTGGCAATGGGTGTGCATGGCAGCTCGCCGACCCCTGGCAAGCTGCTGCACCCTTCCTCGTGAACTGCCCGCCATTTCTTCAAGAAGCAGAGCATATGAGCACATCCCTATGATGTAGGATCCCAATTCAAAAGTCCCATCTTCAGCCCTGGTGGCAGAAGGTGGAGGCGTGTTCACACTTGGTAACTCGATGCGACACCCGGACCGCGACGTGACGGCTGCCTCTGGCTTGGATGAGGCAAAACAACACCTGGGTTACCCGGGCGCGCCCAGCGAAACAGGAGGCTGAGAAGGTAGCAAGACGGTAGTCTGGTAGTCGATGCTAGACGAGATCGCTCGAGGCCGGGTGGCGGCTCGCGATCTAACGGGAGCGAGCCTCGGCCGCAGAGTGCAGAAGGTGCCTGAACCGTCCAGGCTGGCCGGCTACCAGGGTCCTTCTGCCAGGCGTCGCAATGCCAGGCATGTGGCCGGGATAGGGCTTCGTGGCTGATCTGCAGGCGGCCCCCCATTTCTACATGGGAGTTGTAGGAACTGTGCGTGTTGCGTGGTATTTGCCGCAGGCATGCTTGGGGCTGGGGCGAGTTTTGCTATCTGGCAGAAGACAGTCGCGGGTTGGGCGGATGTCGGCAGTAAGGTACCTACCTAGGTAACCTCACCTATACCCTTCCCTGTAGATCGCCTCGCTGATAGGTAGGTATCATATATGAGCGCCTTATCTAATGGATTCCGGTAAGCCCTTACCTGCAGCAAGACCGGTCGGTTGCTTCGACAGAAGACGGCAGGCACCGGCAAACCAGCGGATATGAGCGAGCGAGGTTGCCTGTTGAGGTCATTTGGCCGGTTTCTTTAAGGTAGATAGGTGCATTGCGACCCGACTACCTAGCTAAAGTAGGTATATCTTAACATCCAGCAACTGCCAGCCACCACTTACCTCTTAATTAGCCACATCTCACCTCTTCAGGGTACCTTAGCATTCACCAAGCTACGCACTTCGACTTAGGTACCTTACCCAGACGCCTAGGTTAGAAGCAAGGCGGGTAATAGTGGGTCATAACTTAATCGGTCTAACCTGTCCAACTGTGTCCTGGCAGCTCATCAAAACCCCCGGATTGCCCCTCCAGCAAGGTTTCTGTCATCGTGCACCGCCGAGGCCAACCCTGGCAACTCCAGGAGTCTGCCAATCCCGCCAGTTTGTGTCGAGCCGCCGCCTACCTAGATGCCTAGGTAGACAGACATATGCTTGCTACCTATGATTCTAGCAGCGACCCCTCTTCATCCCCATAGAAATTGCCTACTTCCCAGCACTTTGTGCCATACATCCTTGCCCGTGGCTACGGCCTTGTCAACGCCGAGGCCGAGGAGCGCGCGTGACCCTTTTCAGCCACCGAGACGCTCTCGAAGCCTCCCAACCTCCGGTAGCGAGCCGCGCAACTTCTCCTCGCAAACCATCTCATAACTGATGGCAAATCCCGTGCTGGTCCCTTTCCACGTTAACAGCTAGAGTGGATACCCAGATGTTGGGGAGGGAGGAAGGTTGGAAGGTAAGGCAGCCCTTCTCTTCCCGGTCATGGACGGAATGTTCGCCGCGAGCCGCGAGCCTCCAAGGAATGCCGTTACATCCCGCCCAGCTCATATCCTACCTACCTTGCGCTGTACACTGTATAAAGGCAAGGTAGTACAAGCCCTACCGTCATCTTTCTTGACAATCTGTAGGTACGGGTATCCACGCTGGATATGCAGTCTCGATGTCACTCTACAAAGTTCGCCCTCTTGTATACCTCGGAGAGCGTTCAACCATAGGTAAGTTACCGTCTGGCTTGGCCCATAGATATGACACGACGCCCATGCTGGTCTGCGGCAAGGCCAATGGGCCGAGTGTTGCTGAGTCAAACCCCTCAGGGACAAGGATTCATCCATGAGTCGCTGGGGAGCTTTGTTCCAACTGCATTTGTCGCCGCCCTATCAAGTCATAGGAAGTTGGACGCTTCTCACTTGAAATCTGCAACGTTTTCCATCCAGGGGCTGGTCACCTGCAGGCCCGCGGCGAGGGCCCCGATATTCTGGTCGAGTCCTTGCTTCTAGACCTGGAACGGTTTGATGAGATTGACGAGCTCGCCAAGTCCACACGATAATACCGTCCAGCTAGGAGGTCACGCCAAAGTCAAGGTACCAAGTTTCCAAGGAACACTTTTCGCTTGCTCTTCGATTCACTTTCCGGCCAATGGCAGTTGACAAGGTTGCAGGGACTGCATTCCCCAGCTCGATCCATTGTTCCGAGTCCCAAGGATCGATCTTCCGGGCTTCAGCGATGCATGCCAAGCCGATTGCACCCCGCGAGGAGTGATGCCACTTCCCAGCGGAGCGGCGTTGGCAGGGCGGGCGCCATTGCTTGAGTCTTCCCTCTCGCCTCAAGAGGTTGCTCAAGTGGCAGATTGTCAAAGCTATGGAGGTAACCCTGAAGTACTCTGTCTGGTTAGATGGATACCGCTGGACATCTTGTGACAGGTTGACCCAGAGCCAAAAGGCGGAAGTAATTCCGGGCTACTCTGTATGGGAGCAAGATACCGGTAGCTACCGAGCGTTAAACTCCCAGAGACAAGGACAGCGACTGCTATATTATCGGTGTGGTCTCGGTCTACCCGCCTGGGTTGAGAAGACCGAGTGCGTAATCTACGGGAGTCTTAGAGGTCTTATTTAAGGCTTTGATAAGGCTGTATAACAGATCCACGGCCTGAGCAGGCTGCACGAACTCACCCTGGTATCTACACATGAACTAAAGCAAACCTGCTTCTGTGTTCCAGTACTACCGACAACCCCAGACGCCTCGCGAGAACGAGCTGCTATTCATGCCTAGCGTAATTTTCTGTCGTTGCCGTTCAATTTCCTGATTCTATCGTCCAGACCAAGTCAAACACGTAGTTGAAACTGCAGTTAGGTACTCATTTTTTCTCGGACATTGTGCGAGTACTGATATGCTCGCATTGGATTCGCCTATATACTGCCCGCGTTCTCGACTCGTTTAGAAAGAAGGCAGTGACCTTGGTGAGAAGAAAAACTCGAGAAAAGGAAGAAGAAAATACTGACGCTTACAGCTATTAAAGCATCCGCTGGATGTCCAGATCAAAGATCAACTGCCTTCCACGCTATCTCTCGGCAAGATTGCAGATCTTTCAAGGAATCGGAAGCAGTAGGGTTGTCGCGATCTAGCATTGCAACTGGCAAAGAGCTTCCCGTTTGGACTCCTCGTGTGGAGTTTGGTCCTATCAGGAAGCGTTTTCGGTATGTCTTCCGACGACGTACTCGAGCGGACCCCAGCCGATACCTTAGCCATTCCACCGGGCTGCCAGCTAGATCAGAGTCGAGTCTCTACATTCGCAGCAAACCCCCACGGCTCGTACTCGCTGGCTGGCAGTGCCGTAATCACCCTGAACTTGTGCAATCCGGCAGTAGCCCTACAACCTGCCTACGGCATTTGCGGCTCTTTTTGATAGCGCCACCAGACTGGGGGATATGTGGTACTCACCCGAGGTTTATACCCCTGACGGGACTAATGGTCACATGCAGCCGTCCCTGACATCGATGAATACGACACTCGATCGCCAAGTTGCCTCTTCACGTGGCGACAGCTCGATGCATCCCACTTGCCATCCCGTCGCTCAGTCGCTTGGCGAATGGCGTGGAAGCCTGCGAGTAATTCCGGAATCACGGAGACGTCATGCTATCATCTAAGTTCCTTGTATGTGGCCAACACTCTCATTGGTCCTTTTAGCTCGTTGCATGTGAGTTAACTGACGCAAAACGTGGTCGTAGGCGGTAGTCAGCCTGACGAAGGAGACACTCACGATCTTGATACTCAGCAGCACCTCGTGTTGTTGAAAGCAAACATCCCGCGATCACTATTTCATATATGAGCTAGCACGGGGTCGAATTGCTGAATGAACGTGACCAAAACGCCTCTCCTACAGCATTGCTATCCCACAAACCCTGAAAGTGACAATCTCCCTCGTTATTATACGCCTTGACCCCGGCAGCTGGCATTTCCAAGAGTCGTATACCGTTCGCCGCTTTTGAAGGCCGACGAATAGCGAAAAGCTACAGCTTTCGAGCCCGCCCTCCCAAAGAAGTGCGCGACTCTCACAGTAGCATGGCCACAGCACTAGCCGCGAAGGCCAGAGCCATCCCGGCACCACCCGAAAGAGCGGAATGAGCGGCAGCAGTCGCAGTCTCGACGGTACCGGGGCTGTCGGTACTTGTATTGTCGGCATTATGAGGGAAGGGATCGGGGGTGTGCCAGATAGCGTAGGTCTCGGAGGTTTGAGAAGCGCTCTGGGTCTTGGTATCGCTCTGGGTCTGGGTAGCGCTCTGGGTCTGGGTAGCGCTCTGGATCTGGGTAGCGCTCTGGGTCTTGGTATCGCTCTGGGTCTGGGTAGCGCTCTGGGTCTGGGTAGCGCTCTGGGTCTTGGTATCGCTCTGGGTCTGGGTAGCGCTCTGGGTCTTGGTTGCGCTCTGGGTCTGGGTAACGCTCTGGGTCTGGGAGGGCTGCTGATGGCCACCGTTCTCTCCCTCGCCGCCCTTGTGAGCGTCGCCGCCCTTCTGAGTCTCGCCGCCCTTGTGAGCCTCGCCGCCCTTGTGAGCCTCGCCGCCATTGTGAGCCTCGCCGCAACTGTGAGCCTCGCCGCCCTTGTGAGCCTCGCCGCCATTGTGAGCCTCGCCGCCATTGTGAGCCTCGCCGCCATTGTGAGCCTCGCCGCAACTGTGAGCCTCGCCGCCCTTGTGAGCCTCGCCGCCATTGTGAGCCTCGCCGCCATTCGCTGCCTCATCGCCCTTCGCTGCCTCATCACCCTTCCCCGCCTTGCCACACTTTCCCTTGGGCGGCTCCTTCTCCCAGGGAGCCTGCTCCTGGTTCTTGGGCTCGGAGATCTCGGGCTGGGGCACCTTATTGACGCAGACGCTGGGCGCGAGCGCGTACTCCGCCTCGATGAACAGCAACTTGCCCGCCAGAACCTGCTCCTGCGCCTTCGTCTCCCGCGCTGCCGGGAACTTTTTCTGAACCACCTCGTAGAACTCGTTAGTGGCCATGTCTGGGGTATGGTTAGCTGGGTGGCGTTTCCGCGCGTTGAGAGGATTGACGATGAAGAATGATGCGCATGGAGATGATGAGAATAAGAGTCCGACTCACTCAAATGGACTGTGTACTGATACAAGTACGTGCAGATACCAGCAGCCTCGAAGGCCCACTTGGCCGAAGCAAGGTCGCTGACCAGCTGAGTCCCGATCTCCTCGACTTGCTGGATGAGCGGGCCAGCAGATTGGAGATCCTGGGAAGTGATGGTGCAAAGCTTTTGAGCAACCTTGGTCTGTTCCCTAATGGTCTTGTAAAATTCATGAGATGCCTTGCGAAGGGCCATGGGGGGACCACCGCGGTAGGCTGTGACTTGAGCATCGACACTCTTCATACCGGCGTAAACGGCATGGAGCATGCCGCTTAAGATGGCGGTGTTATCGCGCTCCACCATCATGGGCTCGGCCAGAGCGCGGAACGCAAAGACGAAGACGACAGCAGTGATCTTCATGTTGGCTTCAAGGCAGCTCGTAGGGCCAAAGATTGTGTATAAAAAAAAGGGCGCAAGACTTTGACGAGCAAGAAGATAAGGCCAGACTCGGAGAGTTGATGACAACGACCTTGGGTTATATATACACAAGAGTCAGTTTTTATTGGTGATCTGAAGGGAAACAGACCAGCCAGTCCAACATGGCCGTGTCATTACCCCCCCCCAGAGAGCGCGCTAATAAATTCACAAGGAGATCACGCTCGCAGTGCCTGCCTCCTCGGGTGCTGCACACTGTTGCTCGTGGCTACATGGCGCTGACTGTCTGTCAGGGAGCGGATGGCTTCAACTTAGTTCATGAGCCATTCCACTGGAGGACCACTAGATCTTGAACAGTAGCTCAGGGCGGCTGGGTATACGAGGCTGGTAGTCACGGGAACAGCCGATAGCCTATTCGCGGGGATGAAGGAGTTGTCTACCGCCTTGGACGGCGCGCAGCAAACCCATTGAGACTGTGCCACGAACGTGATGTGGGTCAGCACCGATGGCGATATCTGGATGATGCTCACCATGCCAATATGAATTCTATTTTGAGGGGTGCTGTTCTGGCTTTTCCCTGGACTCCAGATGATCGAGTAAAGAACGATACCAGAATAAATTCCCGGAATATGCCATCCGGAAGAAAGCGATCTTCTCATGGTAGCCTCAAAAGATCAGTCCAATCCTGACGTCGTACTATCGGGCGGACAGTCTGGTCGGTTAGGATAACTCGATAGCCATGTGGCGGGGGAAGATTTGAGGGCGAAACTAGAGACCAAGTTCGATGAGACATGTGCACCTGAATAGGTCATTGTCGACCCATTGCAAGTTTAGTTGAAGTCAGAGTCCCCGTTCGTTGGAGCAGTGCTCAAGGCATGTGACAGAAAGCACCTATAACATGGTTGCTGTGCGCCGGTTCTTGCCGAGAGATGCGTAGTCGATTTAGTAGAGGCTCGCATGCTGCAGTGCTTGGACTCCAACCATGCCGGCTGTGGGCTGCAACATAGTCCCAAACGGTTCCCTGTGACTTGGAGGGCCGTACACTGTGGGAGGGTGATGTATGGATCGACTTGGGATGCGAACCTAGCATACCTCTTGCCTGATATATCATATCAAGAAGGTCAGTCCTGTTTTGCTCAAAGGGCATACACCACCTAAGGTTAGCCACGATGTCATCAGTCTGCGCAGACCAACGAGCTTAGCGGCCTAAGGAGGTCGCGTGGGATGCAGCGAAGGCATGATACCAGCTAATCGTTCACTGGCTGTCGTCTCGGTCGAAGGTTGTGCTGGCAACGAATGGGACGTTCCATTTCCTACCTAAGGTTCTGATTTTTGGCTGGACCGGACACGGACCGAGGAGTAGAGAAGGAAGGATGACTTGTCAGAGAGAGGTGCAGAGAAAAACGGCAAGCGTTTAAAGCTGAAACACCAGGCTGCCTTGGCACTGTCCTGAACGGAAAGCGCGAATCAGAGTCCGCTTCCCCTTGCAGGTGCGATACGCGGAGAGACGCCGGAACATCGGTGATTGGCTGATCTACCTTAGCGGGGCTCCATAGGGGTGAACATGCCTTGTGCTAGGCCTATATGACCTGCTGGGTTTAATTCTAGAACATAGGCTACATCCCTTGCGCATCTCTTGCCAAACCAACATCTCTTGCGAAAGCCCCACTATAATAGCCCCTAGCCAGATTTTTTATTCACTAAAAAGCCCTAAAGCATATGCACTAAAATCTATTAGCATTCGCTATTAAACCCCCTAACTTTTTACGTAACCGCTGTAGCCCTCTAAGCCCGCTACAACCTCCCAAGCCCTCCAAACCCGCTGCAAACCTCTCAAGCCCACTGCAACCCTCTAAGCCTACTGCAGCCCCCCAAGCCCGTTACAGCCCCCCAAGCCCGTTACAGCCCCCCAAGCCTATTGCCAGCCAGCTAGCCCCACCCGCCGGTTAGTTAGTTGGTCGGTTCGTTCGTTCGAAATGCCCTCACGCGCGCTGCACCTTTAGTCACCCACTTTAACACTTATTAAAAGGTTAGCCGCGCCGCCGCAAGGGCTATCACTTGATGGGCCTTGCCAATACTTGTTAGAAGGCGGCGCTGCAGCGTGATTAGTGCGGCGCGAGGTGTGTGTATGTGTATATGTGTGTGTGTGTATGTGTGTGTGTGTATGTGTGTGTGGAGGAGCGCGGCTAATCGTCGAGTGGAAAGTTTGAAGATGAAATCTGTGGGTGGCACTAAGGTTGTGTAGGCGGAACGGAAACCTTCTTCAATTTTTTGGATGCACGGTCACGTGTGCTTTGCCGGGACGGGGGGCCTGCCACGAGGGGCCTGCCACGGGGGGCCTGCCACGGGGGGAGCTGCAATAGGAAATGGGCTGCAATGGGCTGCAGTGGCTATAGGGGGTTGCAGCGGCCGGTTATAAGGGGCCGCTTCGCAAGAGATGTTGGTCTGGCAAGAGATGTTGGCTCAGCAAGCCATATTGGCCTAGCGCTATAGATGTTGCTCCTGTGCTAGGCATGTTTGCCCCCTAGGACCCCCGCTAAGGTATCTTACCTAGTACTTAGGGTAGCTGGAATCTAAAGTCCGATGGATGCTCGATACCCTCCAGAAAAGCACTGCCATTGCACTCTGGAGTTTTCTGTCCAGTCATCACTTGATCCCAACCCCGTAGGAACTTGGGTCTCTTCCGGGTTGTCAAGCGCTTCCTCAGGTGCCAGCTCGACGGCAGCATGCCAGCTTGGTAAGTGGTGGTGGTGCGCTAGCTGTGGACGGGTCTACCAGGTATGCCGCGCGCTTGTGCGGCTCCTACGACGATCTCCCCAAACGGGCCCTTGCTTGTCTGCCAAGCCTGCCAGGGCTGTGATTGAAGGGAGATCTTTGCGGCCAGTCAGGGCTAGTCTCTGCCACAATTGTCCGAGCATTGCTGCCATCGCATGAACCACCCCACGCTCTATTTATTAGCGTCCCCTGCACCGCACCGAACGTGCTTTTTCCATTCCCCTTCCATCGGTACATCTCCTTTCGCCTTCGTTCCAGCTTCAGCTTAGGTTACGCTACACCTTCGAGCGATTTGCATTAACGCTCTTTCGCAACAATCTCGTTGCCGTTCATTCGTTACAGCTCTAGCAAGCATCACCCTCGTTTGATTCGACTCGCGCACAACCAAATCCTCTGTGCGCCCCGTCGACAGTATATCTACCTTCTCCCTGCCAGCGCCCGCATTCGCGCCCACCCGCTCAGGCATACTACCCATTATCTCTACCATGTTTTTCAACACCGCTTCGATCATTGTTACACTGGCCGCCGCCGGCCAGATCTTTGCCGAGCCCGTGCGACAGCCCTACCGGCCCAGCCAGCCCAGATTTGCGAGGTCTTCGCCCAGAGAACTCTTTGGTCTCCGCGCCCGGGATGCCGGCGGGTACGCGCCCGAGCAGGAACTGTGTGGAAGCGGCAACACGTGCCAGGAGGCATGCGGAAAGGGTTACGAGAGTTGCGCTTCCAACGACGGCTTCACGCACTGTTTCAACTCGGGCGCGAACCAGACCTGCTGCCCGGGCAAGACCGGAGACTCGTGCGACGAGGGCTACTTCTGCTCCGCCGACGATGAAGGCGCCGTCTGGTGCTGTCCCGACGACATGACCCTGCAGGAGTGCGCCAGGAAATACGACCTCCCCGGCGTCCTGACCTCCGACACCGCCCCGACCTCGACCGCGTCCCCCACATCGCAGGAGACCGCGACTGCTAGTGCAACCGGGAGTCAAACATTTGTGAGTGAGGTCGACGAAACGAGCAAGGCTACGAATACGCGCACGGCGACGGCTACGACGAAGGCTACGACGAAGGCTACGACGAAGGCTACGTCGAAGGCTACGTCGACGTCCAAGTCTACACCGAAGCCTACATCGACGCCTACGTCGAAGCCTACGTCGAAGCCTACGTCAAAGGCCACGTCCGCCACCACTGCCATCACTTCCGTAGCCACGCATGCCGACGTGGAGGTGTCGACGTCTTCAACGTCGTGGGAATCTTTGATTACTGCAGCTGCTGCAACTAGTACCACACCTACTGACGCAAACGAGGCTGCATCGACGGCTTCTGCCACCACCGACAGTGACTCCGCCGACAGCGGCAGCGCCAACAGTAAAACCGTTCCCGAGGACGCTGGCACCGCCAACAGTCCTGCTGGGTTTCTGGTGCTGCTTCTCGCCGCCGCCGCCGCCGCCCTTGTCTAAGGTTCTGACCGCCACGATTACGTGATTACGCGATAGTCTATATGAATTGGTGGTGGGAAACCTTGGCGCCATCGAGCACGAACCCGAGCACGGCACGATCGAACGCGCCGTGTCCCCTTTATCCTTCACAACTCAAGACGGCCTTCGCAGGAAAAAAAAAGAACAAGAAGGAATTCGCTTACTATCTTCATCGCGACTCCCTGCATCTGCTTCATCCTTTCTTACTTGGTTCCAGCTCACGATACCTTTTGTTGCGCCGGTTTTCCGGCCTTTGCTCCCACAGTGGCGTGCCTCATGTATCTGCCCTCCACGTTTCAAGGAACCCATTTTTGGGATGTGGCGGTTGGCATGCCTAATTCAATGATGTATATATACACAGAAGGGTTTGGTAGAATCAACTCTTTTGATTCGAGATTGACCGTGGCGTTCAGCGTGGCCAGACCATCTGGTTTCGAATTCTCGCATTTGGATATCAGCAGGGCGGAAACTCGGGGACTAATACCACATTTTCTGGGGTTTTATACAAAAGTGCCTGATGCACCATCTGCTGTCCATGTATCATACCTATACCCTACCTACCTACCTTAGCTGTTAGACTGATCAAGTCCCCCTAATAAGACGGCCCCATCGCCTGATATCACGTTCACATGAAATGCAGCTCTCCGTTGTAGGCGCAGCAGACTTCTCAATCAGATGGACCGTGTAAAGTGGAAGCTTTCATGTAATCGGGAGTCATAATCAAACAGGCACATATCATACCATCAACAAAAGCGTTGACAAATAATCCCCTTCACTTCCGCTATCCGACCTCCTAGTTTCCCATAGTCTGGGCTACGGCTTCGCACTCATGCGGTGAAATGTGTACCAAGAAACAAATGGGTTGCAATTCGACGCCGACTCTGGTATCCATAAACATAGCCGTACCTTGGCCGTGGCGCCGCTGTGAGCGAGGGAGGCCAATGCTCCCCTATATTACAAGTATTGTATCTCCGGGTCTAGCAAGATCCAGTCCAGAACTACCTTTTGTTACACAAGCATTTGCATAACACGATTTCCATTGCAGAATCTCCTTTAGCGCACCGCCTAGTCGCTCCATATCTAGCTATAAGCTAAGTATTCGCGGAATTCTTCATCGCAGGCTCAGATGCCTCCGTCGTCACCTCCGTCGTCCGCGTCGCCGATATCGCCGAGATCCTCGCCGGCGCTGGGCAGCGCGCCCTCCGTAGGCTCGCCTTCGATGATATGTCCGTCGTTTTCGTACGTGACGCGTCGCCAGCCGCACGGCTCGGAGCCGTCCTTGATGTACTCCATGGTCGGGAAGTAGTGCTCATTTTTCTTCATCGTGATGACCCACGGCACGTTGTCAAAGGACATTGCCCGAAGCCGAAAATCTGAAGCACCGGGTTAGAAAGCTCTATCACAAGACGACGAGTGGTGGCCTCTGAGTCGACGACCGGGGGCGAAGGGGGCTTACATGTGTTATCCGGGATCTTGGTGACGTTTTTGAGGAAGGAATCCAAGTCCGGCGTCGGCTTCCCATTGACGTGAGTGATGAAGTTGGTCGGGGCTAGACCGTACTGATAGGCAGGTGAGCCCCGGGTCCGCGCAGAGACGTAGATCTCGCTGTGGAGCTTGCTTATTTGCTGTCTAACAGCCAGATGCGGCACGTGGAGCAGGGCGCCACAGAACGACACTGCATGGTCCGTTTCGACATTGTCGGCTGGTACAGTAGGAACCATGAGCTCCATCTCCTGACCCTCTCGGACAATTACAGCCTTGAGCTGCTCATGTGAATACATTACATCCAGCTCGGAGACACGGGTGATGATCTTGTCGTTGAGTGTCAGGATTATGTCACCCTCAAACAGGACATTTGGATGGTTTCCTCGCTCGAATGTGCGCTTGGATATCATGAAAAGCTGGTGGGCTTGTTTGTTGGCGAGCGAGACTTGGTGAATCCAGTGTTCGGAAACCCCCATCACGCGCGCTTGGGACATGGCGATGGCCCGAAACTCCATCGAGAGCATCCTCAGCTTCGGTGTCTGGCCTTGCTGGATTTGTCTGAGCACGGGGAGCAGAGTGGGTGTAGCCAGGCCCAGGTGGTACTCCTCGTCCCTGGAACCATGTGATCTCTCGCCCAAATAAGTCAGCCAGAGCGCCTGCACAGTACCCTCTCTGTCGACAAGCACACCGCTTCCACACTGTCCACTGAGGTTCGTATCTACCGTGATCGCATCCACATTAGTGGCCCGATATCTCGGTGCTCCGGAGTTGGCTGGAATAGCGACAGCCGTAACCTCCGTCACCGTGGTGGCAGCATGGACAACACGGCCACTGCGGTTGTAACCGATGAATGTCGTCGAAGCGCCCTGCATGATGTTGTCGTTGCCCAATCGTGCGCTCAGCACTGGGGCTTCAACCAGTTTGGGATCGTACTGGATGATGGCGTAGTTCTGCAGCGGGTGCATGAAAATGACCTTGCCTTGCACAACGATGGAGTCTGCAATGGTAATCCAGATATCGCATAGGTCGTAGGGAACAACGGCTCGGGAGATGACCACCAGCCCCTTGTCGGCGTCGATAACGAGACCCATGCCCCATTTTCTATTCCTTGGGAAGCCGTCAAGCCTGAGAGGCAAGCTGCAGTTGACCCGCACAAAACTTCTGACGAGATCAGCAACGGCCGGGTGGGAAGTGTGCTCTAGCTGAATGAAGGCACCCTTGCGGGGTACGGGAGGTTCGGGAGGGATGGGGTCAGCCAGATCAGTGAAGTCCCAAAGGCCAGTCTCGTCATTGCGAACCGCCAATCGCATCTTGGTAGCCCAGTGCCGGTCGACGTTGATGATGGTGGTGTTGAGGGTGTGCAGGTCCCGCAGGTGTTTATACGTCACTACCACGCGTTTCCTGTCGGGTATTTGCTTCATGACTTCAATGAAAGCATTCAAATCCGGCGTCTTCTTCTGGTCCACGGTTTGGATCATCCAACCGTTATCCGAAGACTCCATGCGGAAGGACCCGGTGGCCTCGCAAACAAATACACCACCACCCTTGCAAGCAACTCCATAGAGGCGCGCTTGTTGATACGAGAGGTCATGGAAACTTGCTCCAGCCACGGTGACGAAGCGGTCCGGCGTGATGTCATGAAGATTGCCGACCTCGATGTCGACATCGATATCTTCGCCTCCCCTTTGGAGGCTTACGCGGATGGTCTTCCCAACACTGGAATCTAGAATGTCATCAAGACGAATGAACTGGGTGATCATCTCGCCGTTGATCTTAAGAAGTACGTCACCCTCCTCGATCTTGTTGTAAGATGGGCCATCGGGAAGAACGATCTCGGCCACCAGCATGTTGATCTCCTTGGGGAAGGCCTCCCGAACTGCCTTTTCCCACTCGGGAGTAAGACCCAGACGCCGACATTCGTCGAAGGGCTTGAGCAGGAACTGGCATTGGATGGTGCCTCTTTCGACGGATTTGCCTTCTTGGATGCAGCGCAGGGCTCGGAGGGGACGATCTAGCGGGAGAAAGTAGTCGGTTGAAGCACCGTCTGACCTTCCGCCAGCTTGAAGAGCTACAGCAAAGCCGTCGATGTTCACCACTGGACTACCGGAACTTCCTCCGCTAGCCGCCGCACTGGCCTGGTAGTAGCACGTGTTGAAATCACTGTAGCCCTCGCCGTATTCGGGAGCGTTTCTGTCCAGACGACTGATTACGCCCGACAGAATACTGAGCTTTTCCCCAGCGTCGTTTCCCACCACTCGAATTTCAGCACCGACTAAACAGTATGTCAGTAGCCTCACTCAACCTGTATAAACATAGTACTCGAAGGAGATTGTACCTCGGGCTAGATCCGGTCGTAGTGATAGAGATTCGACGGGCATATACTTGATCGCTTTCGGGTCAAATCGTAGGATACCGAAGTCGTGAACGGGATCGCGGTATATCGGGTACGCGTCTACTTCTTCGTGGTTGTCGAATACGACGTAGCCCCAAAAGGGCCCTGCACCAACAACATGTCGATTGGTCAGGATATAACCCTTCTCGGCATCGACGACGAAACCAGTAGCTTCGCTGGCGCAGGCAGCGTCGGTATCGAAGGAGCAAGTCTGGCAGAAGCGAATGGAGACGACGTTCCGCACAACTTTCTCGATGGTTGCCTGCCACTCGGCCGTATCGGCAGTTGGGGGTGCTGGGTAGAACACTGGCATCTCATCGTCGGCAGGCTCGCCATGGGGCGCGTAGGCGGAATACTCGACTTCTGTGGTGTTTGGGGTGTTCTCGCCCGAGGAGGTGTTGCCGTTTATCGTGAGGCCTTGTCGAAACTGCTTATGCGGGCGCTCGTCGTCGGCGGATGCGGGACCCTGTTTGCGCTTCGACCTCGACATAGCACTGGCGCCGTTCATTTTGGCGGCGGCGGCGGCGGCGTGGGCAGCAGCAGGAGGCTGGTGGAAACGAGCGGGCTGGGTATGGATCTCGCGGAAGGAATAGGTCGTCGTTGGCAAGGCGGGAGTGCTCGAATGAGCTCGAAAGTACTGAAATCTTCGAAAGGAGAGTGTGGATGGCCGAACGCTTGGCTCTAGAAATAAGTAGCTCAGGAAGCGCAGAGGCCTGAGGTGCCTCCTCATTCAGCGCCGATTTATGCTGAGCCGCTGCAACCAGAGCTTCCCGTCACCGGATGATCCCGTTTGTACCATCGGGCGCACACAGCGTGCGACGGGTGACGAGTGACGAGGGACAGAAGGGAGGGGAGGTGAGGCAACACGCGGCTGGCTCAATGCGACGGGCGTTGGTGCGGTGATGTGTTGGTGCAGCGGTTTGCAAGGCGCAAGGTGACGAGAGGTCAACAAAGGCATGAGGTGAAGTCGCAAGCTGGCAAGGCACTTTTCAGCTGCAGGTTAGGTTTTGCAGACGGGCAGGGATGACACAACAGCGCGCCTGGCCCTCTGGCCCACGGCAGTCGGCACTGCATTATTCAAGTTCTACCTACCTACCTAGGTAGGTAGGTACTAAAGTAGGTAGTACCCGTCAACCCGTGCTAACCTACCCTGGTAGGTAGATACGTACTTGTGCCTTTCGCCCTCCGTCCTCCACTGGCCACCTGTGCTGGTGCTGCCGACAAATGTGTGGCGTCGACTGCAGACATTCATGACGGCGGGGGTGGCTCGGGGCGCGCGTACGGAGACCCGTGACGGGAACCGTGATGCGGGAATTGGGGCACATCAATGGACCCCGTATTCGTACCTAACCTCGATCTCGCAGCACTGCCGCAGCTATATAAAGCATAATATTTTTACATGCAGCAAATGGGTATCAACGCCTCAAGCCTCTCGTGTTCCTCTTTTCCACATAGAACACTAGCACCGCTCGAAGACGCGGTAAAGCCCCTTCAAGTTAGCCAACTCCAGCACGCCCCCTTTCATGAACGACTTCGTGGCCACGAGTCTCGCTTTGAACGCCGGAAAGAAGATATGCTCAATCGCCCGGCGGACCTGGTTCCGTCTCACTCTGATCTCATCAGGTACCCCCTGCTCTGTTTTGTCATTGCCAGGAAGAGAGGGGAGCTGTTCAGGAACGTAGAACGTTGCCAGCTCCTTTAAGAAGGATTCGAAACATGGCTTTTCATCCGTCCAGTCTACGTGAGGCCCGAGCCGAAGAAGAAACTGTGGCAGTTTCGCCATTGATGGTGTGTAGCCCTTGAGGAGTAAGGGAATACTCAGAAGTTCGCCGGCTGGCGAGATCTCGAGGCTGAAATATTCTTGAAGCATTTCTCTCCGTTCAATCAGTTGCTCAGCCACGGCCTCGACAACCTCGCTGGTGTCGAAGTCGTCATCTTCGGCTAGATCTCCATCGGCAGCCGTCGCCTTCTCATGCTCAGCAGCAATGTTCAACACTTCACGAAGGTCCAGTGCTGGCTGGAACTTGATCACACCGAAATTGCCGAAGTCGGTGAGCCCAACCTGATAGAAATACTCGAAGCAGGCACGGCCATAATCAATCAGATACAGCTTGACCCCCCCTTGGATGGTGGCGAGGCGCCGCTTCTCGTCTACAACACCGACGAAGGTATGATTAGCAAATATTTCCGTCAGTTCATGATGCATATCGTCTCGGACGGCTGAGCGAAGCTCACGGACACTCGTGAGGCGACAGTAGACCGGCTCGCGGTCAGTGATCTCGTATCGTGGTTCAGAGTCGCTCTCGCCAAGGCTGACATCCCCCGAAACCCCGGGGGCCGGTGATTTAGAAGCAGAGGGGAACATGCTCGTGATCTTGCGCAGCGACGCATCCGTCCGTACCAAGTTGTTCTCGTTAGGCCGAACGGGTGTTTTGCGGGTCGAAATAGGGGTCTTGGCTGAGCAGTCCTCGATATCTGGCTGGGAAGCGGTGCTTGGCGCTATTGTACCGGGTAGGAGCGTTTGGGTCATGAATGTGCGGCTTGTGTCGACTGCAGCCAGCTTGTCTCTGATGTTCTCGCAGAGTGCTTGGATGATTTCGTCCTCGTTCAGGAAGTTGACTTCTCTTTTCGTGGGATGAACGTTGACATCGACCCGTTGTGGATCGATTTCAAGACTGAGATAAACAAACGGGTGGCCGTTCTTTGGAAGAAACGAGGAGTAGGTCTGCTCCACAGCCTTCTTGATGTTGGTGGACTCCACACTGCGGTTATTGATGAACAACAACAATGTCGTCTTCTTGATGTTGTAGTTTGCGTTCGTTGCCCAGCCAGAAGCTTTGAAGCCCCAGCGATCATCGGATGTGCCAAATTCAATGAGCTCGTTCGCCACACTGCCTCCATAGATCTGACGGATCCGATCTATCTTGGACGCTTGGGACTGCACGGTGATTGATGTTCCAGCATCGCCGTGCTTCTTGCAGGAGAAAGACACTCCGTGGCAATGAATCGCATAGCGACCCACCATGTCAATAATCTTGTTGTACTCGTCCGAAGTCGACCGGAAAGCCTTGCGGCGGGTTGGAACGTTGTAGAACAGGTCCTCCACAGAGATCTGTGTTCCACCTCGTCCTGCGGTTGGCTTAGGGTCGGGCGGTTGGCCTGGCTTTGCGGGTGACAATGCGCCACTGTCATAATGAGCCCGCCAGGCGCATGTGGACTCGTTAGTCTTGGTCGTGACCGTGAGATGAGCTATGTGACTAATGCTCGCCAGTGCTTCGCCGCGAAACCCATAGGTAATGATATTGCTCAAATCTTCGAACGTTTTCAGCTTGGAAGTGGTAAATCTCTCGCACAGAATTGGGAGGTCTTCTTTCTATGGCTCGGTCAATAGGTGGCGGAGCTCAATATTTGTACACGAACTCACATCAATTCCGTGGCCGTTGTCGGTGATCTGCAAGAGCTTCAATCCGCCGTCCTTGACGAGAACTTCTAAGGATGTGGAGCCAGCATCAACCGCATTCTCAATCAGTTCCTTCAAGGCATGTACTGGGGCAACGATAATCTCGCCAGCAGCAATCTTGTTCACCACATCTGGATCCAGTGCCTACAGGACAGGTGCAAAGTCAGTGGCGCTGCTACTTTGACACGTAACGGACGGACACAATACCTTGATGCGACGAGGAGTGGCATCATCGAGTGGTGGCGATGGGGCTTTGCGCTTGATGCCTCTCGGCTCGTCGACGTCCATTGCGTCCGCCATTCTAGTGTCGTGCAAGTATGGTGTGTGCTTCGTGACGCTGATCAAGCTTTCTGCTGTCCAGGTAGAGTCGAGGTTGATGGGCCTTTCAGCCGTCAGTCCTAGTCCAGGACTCCAGCTAGAACAACGAAGACGAGCACATGTATGCTATGCCGGATTTCACGTGGACTGAGCGAGGGCATGCGCATGGGTTGTTGATTTTACTTCCGGCATTGCATGAAACGAATTGATGTAGTTTTCACGAGAAAGGCAGTGACTTGATACCACTCACTGGGAGCGCGACTGCCTTGAGGTTGCTAAAATCGGGCGTCGCAATTGGTGTACAGAAAGCTGCGGGCCCGAGGCACTGTCCTGGCTTGGCCTGGCCCGGCTGGCATACGTGCCACCTGGGCCAGCTGGTACTGGCTGAGCCTCCTGGGCCCTTACCTTACCTGGTAAGGTTTACCTGGTAGGTACTTAAGTACTTACCTAGTCCCAGGTCTTCAGTCGAACCCCCGCGCCCCGTGCCCCCACGCAGCGCGGCAGCAGACTCTTGCTCTCATTCTTCGCCCCGGATAAAGTATGGAACACTGCCAATTGATTGTACCAGTCACTCTCTAAAGTTGCCCTGGAGGTAATCGGCTTGTCATAGGTCTTTGAGAGCTCTGTTGGCTTCGACCAATGCGGTGCTTTCCCGAAGGCGCCGAGGCCGTTACTGAGTCCTTTTACCTCAGTTTCAAGCATGAAAGTGGTTTACTTCGCTATCAGGTAGTATGGTCTCTTTTACACTGGATTAGGCGACGCAGACCCTCGAAGACCGCGGGAATAACGGTAAATTTGGGATTGGAGCCCTCCTGGCTTTTCTTTTCTTCAACAGGTCGCCGGCCCCCAAAGCGCAGCGAAGCAAAGCTGCGGGCTGAGCCTCAGCTGAGCATAGCATTGCCGGTGTTCTTCAGGGTCATCCTAAGCTCCGAACTTCTCTATTTCCACCCTCTATGCTTCTACTTGCACCTCATATTCATCAGACTCTGGAAAGATTCCTGCTTCGCTATGACCCTGCCTTTCCATGCGGTTGTCGAGGATCTTCCGAGAATCAGGAGATTCGAAGACCAAGAGCTAGGTAATGGCTTCATTTGGAGGGGCGTTCCCGCGTAAATGTCCCTCTATACGGCTCACTGTACAAAACCCGTGACCGTCATGAAGGCCGGACTCGGTCGTCCTTGAGCTGGGCCGCCTAGAAGACTGCGTCTTACAGGCCGCCAACCTGAGTCCGCAGCCGCAAGGGCCATCGACATGGGGTCCTGAGAAGATGCACATTTGATGCTTAGCTAGGAAGTCCTTGGCCTCATTTTCAGGCTCTGCTTTGGAATCAAGCGCCATATCCATGCCCAAGGCAGCAACAAAACCCTCCTTCTACGTGGCATATGGGACTATTCAGCCTTATGGCCTCCGGCAAGGCGCAGTAGGCCATCCGCTATGATGATAAAACCTCCATTGACTGAAGTTTAGGGTGTGGCAACCAGTCAGCTTGCTTGTCTTCTCTAGAGGCATCGTGAAGGCCCTCAGCTGCCGGTTGCCTCTGGAAAGTAATGAGGCACCACTATAAAGCAGCATGACAGACAGGAACGATTGCCCAATTGTTAGCAATCCCTCAGGCACTCACCTCACCATCTACCTACTCCAGCTTTGTTGAATCCATTCAGCACGAGCCCACGCGGACTCCCCAATACCATCGCATGTCTCAACCGTGCCGGCAGTTGCTTCCGCAAAATAGGCACCCCACGTCTGGGGTAAACGGGGGTGATAGCAGGTGGTCAAGCAGCGCGACTGGTGTTCACTCGTAAGTGGTGCCTACTTCAGCCCGAGTCAATGAACTCCGAACAGAAGAAAAACGGACTAAAGCTCGTAGGGCACCATCCTCGGTGGACTCGATTGGCGCTGCGCGTTCCGCAGATGCTGGCGAGACGCGACGACAGAACGATGAAGAGGAGGACCGTCAAGAATCACCAGTAACGGGGAAAGAGGTCCAGACCAAGGAACGGAGGCGAAACGACAGGTTCATGGGTCTCACACCTCCACCCTTACCTCCTGCAATGATTCCAAGCAAGGGGCGATCTCTGCATGAGATTCTTCGCGACAAGAAGGTTCCAGAGAAAGACAAGATGTCTAGCGAAATTGACGACATGGTTGCGAAGGCCAATCCGGGAGAATACCTTTTGACATCAGCTTCAGGCAGCACCACGTCTGCTTCCACGAGCCCCTACATCCAGGCCGCCTTCTCCGAGATTTCCAAAAGCGACGAGGTACCCCGAACTCTGCCATGGGATGTTGCTGACATGCGACCGCGTGATGGACGCTCTCCATACGGCTGGTCCGCTTACAATAGAGGCTCGGGCGGCAGTGGCGGCAACCCATCTGTCGTGGATGGAAACACCTATGGGACCTCACCCAAGCATGACAAATGAGATTCACGAAGGCACTGGACGTTATCACGAGGTTTCTTTCTTACGTAACACCACCCTGTCCAACTCCCGTCACCTAGCGATGTCAAATCGCCCGGCACTCAGCAATGTGTCGTTCCAGTCTCTCGCTTGTTTGTTGAGCTTTTCTGTCCCACAAATTGATCGTCGCCAAGGTGGAGGTTGTGGTATCGCTGATATACAACCTGTGCACTCCGTGCCCGAAGGAACAATGTAATACGAGTTGGACACAGCTACCCAGGGTTGCGTACGATTGAGGTACCCTGCCACTCGGCCAGCGTGCAACGGTCGGCGCAGTACAGTCCTTTGGATTTGAGTCTTTCATGATCAGCACGCTCACTTTACCTAGAAATGCCAATACCTTGATGGCTTCACATATTCGCATTCGACTGTGGCTGTATGACAGGGCCCAGTCAGGACCTTACTAGTCGTTTGGGATACACGATGCAAGGTTATATTACTCTGTAGCAAGCCCGAGGGTTATCTTGGACTTCCAACCCAGCCGGGCGGTTACACCGGTCTGCTGCGACGGCTTATTATGCCCGTGTTCGTCGCAGCTTCTGGTGGTCTGGCCGCCTGCTCTACTACCCCCTGGGTTCCAATTGTTTAATTGCTGGTCGGTAGGTCGGTAGTAGCCGAGTGACTCCATGACCGCGGCATACATGTGTAGCCTTAACGTTAAGGTATCCAGGTGCTCGGTAAAGTATCAGGACCTCGGTGTACCTACATCACTCTGTTCTGTAGTATGTGTACTTTTCGATTCTCTTTTCTAATGCATACCTTGAAGAAGACCCTTGTGTCATCAGTGACGGTCACCCACCAGGGCGGGCGTCTACTGGGGTAAGGTAGGTAAGGCATCATGACAGCAGGAATGACTTGGTTTGGGATAGTTTAATGAATTTACTTGGAGAAGGCATTATTGCCATATCAGGGGGCGCTGGATGCCGAGAGTAGCTTCTGATGGTATTCTTGAAGCAGCAGTGCTATTGGTTCGAATTGTGACATTCAGATGAAGACAGATGTCGATAGATACCTACCTAGGTAGCTAGAGAAGACCGAGCAGCTTGCCAGAAAGAGTGTCCTCTGCGTTTGGTAATTAGAACAACCCGACGACAAGGTATCGGCCACCAGGCTGGCCTGGCCACTTTTCGAAGTGAAGAGACTCGGACGGATGACCTTATTTAGCCTTACTCAGCCATCATGCAGTGCGGCTGTTTGCGAACACATTTCACTGATCTGCAAACTTCACGAGATGAGTTATAGAGGTACACCTTTCTCGCACGTGCCCTATCCTCCTTTCCTTCGAACTATGCGTCCCACTCGCTCCTCCACCCCCCTCTCACAGCTCTCCGGAGTCCTCTTGACGAGGAACACGCCTATCAACCTGTAGGATTCAGACGTCCCATGCTCCGGATTATAAAGCCGTGAACCCGCTTTATCTTATCAAGACCATAGCAACAAATGCTCGCAGCGGTCTTGAGATTCCGAGAACTCACAAGACACCATGAAGATCGGATGAGATCAAGCCCAGCGTGGTAATGTATAAAGGTTCCTCGAATCGCTCAGCGTCACGTCGCCTCGAGATTGCTTTCCTAGGGAGAGCTCGAGCACGAAATATCAAGAAGAACGGTCAAGAATCCCTCCCCTGACTCAGAGAAGCCATCATCATGGGTGCTAATGCTTCCATACCAACGGATCCCTCGCGGAAATTGCAGATAATCTCAGCCGGATACTCGCGGACAGGTACGCTGTCCATGACCCTGGCGCTCGAGACGCTGCTTAGGGGTCCAGTCCATCACGGCGGCACTCAGATCGTGACTCGCGACAATGGTAGGTTCCCCGTGGCGAAGTATAACACACTGCATTAACCATTACGTATTATATAGAGCACAACCGCCTATGGATCAAGGCATACAAGGCCAAGGACGCCGGGGATCGCAAGGCGGTGCTCAAACACTTGCGCAAAGTGACCGCGGGGTTCGTGGGAATCACCGACCTCCCGGGCTTGTCGTTCGTCTCGGAGCTGATGGAGATCTACCCCGAGGCCAAGGTGGTATTAGTCCGCCGCAACCCGGAAAACTGGTGGCAGAGTCTCAAAGTCGTCATGGAGCGATCAACCGCCAACTGGTGGTTCGAGTTGCTGATGGCACCGATCCCCGTCTGGTGCCATCTGCCGACATTTTTTGGGTACTTTGAAAGAGGACTACTGCGGTTTGCAGGTGCGCCGAACCCGGAAAACACGAGCGTGGAAAATATTCACAAGTTCTGCGGTCCCCGTGAGTGGAAACCCCGGCCCCGGCCCCGGCCCCGGCCCCCCCTTTTTATCTTTACCTTTTCACCCTTCCCTTACTTCAACTGCTTCTATTACTCTCCTTCATGTTCTCTTTTTCACTTTCTCTGGTCTTCCCTCTCACTACTACTCTGCGTTCCCCCCTTTCCCCTTACCATATGTGATGACAGAAGCTGACATGCAAATGCCTTCCGCAGATCTGCTCGAAATCTGGAACAACCAAGTACGAGAGATGGTCCCTAAGGCCAAGCTGCTCGAGATGGAACTGAGGGAGCATTGGGACCCCTTGTGCAAGTTTCTTGACATGCCGGTGCCGAACGCGGCTTTCCCACGCGAGAATGACGGAAAAGCCATTGGCGAGTACGCGGCCAAGATGAAGCGCCAATGCCTGCAGATCTGGGTCGGGGTTCTCTTCGTGACCGGTCTCTTGCTGTGCTTGGTGTTCGGGGGGGTAGTAGGTCAGGTCTGATACTAGTTGGTACCGCTGTCGTTAATTCTTAATCGGAATTGAGACGCCCCATGCCCGTATCATTGTCGTTCAAGTTTGATGGCCGCGACTACTAGTCACTACTGTAGGGGCCCAATGTGTCTTGGCATCCCCTCGCCCGTCCCATTCGCTGTCTCGCATCACACGCAGTATGCAACGGCTCGGACAATTTCACAGCTGCATGTCAGACTGCATACGGATACATGCATCCCATTTCCGATAGCTACATACTTATGAGGGTAGGTACCCTGAGTCCCTGAGTCCCTGAGTCCCTGGCCAGTGACCGACCACCTGCCAAACCCGCGCTACCCCGGTCCCCTGCACAGGCCATTTTCCCCTCTGCAGGACGTACCTTAGGTACCTACCTACAGCCAGCCAACCACGGCGGTCCGATGCCATCTTGCAATCTCAGGTACACACCTACATTTACCTCTCCTACAGGTCGACTCGTGGGATGCTAAAAGGATGCCATTGTCTGCTTGGTGCGTGCCTGTCTGCTTCTCCAATGCCAAGCTGGCTCTTCCAAGATCCCGTCCTCTCTGCCTCTGCGGTCTGGGCTTATCTGGCGGTGAGTCGGACTGCGCTGCAGCGGCTCATCAACATGCTAATGCACGATGCACGAGAAACGTCCGATCCGCATCTGCAGTCACTCACCCACGCACCCACGCACCCACGCGCAGGCAGGCGTCACAAGAAAAAGAAGCAGGGCTATCCCCTCCTCCCCTCCCCAACAACACGGCACGAAGAGGGGGAAAAGAAGAGCTGCTGCCTCTTTTTGCGTAACTCGGCCTCGTCCATACAAGAAGTGCGGTGGTGCCTCATGTATGCTGCAGTACGCCATCCATCAGAGTACCTTAGCTACTTGTACCTTACCCGGCTCAATAGCAAACCAACCCCGTCCTCCTCCCTGTTCTTGCTCTTCCTGCTGCTCTCGTATTGCCATCGTCTTCCCCTACTCCCTCTTCCTTCGCGCCTGTCCTGTCCTATCCTGTCCTGTCCTGTCCTGTCCTGTCCTGCCCTGGCCTCGTGTGTGCATGGCCGACCATTGCCTCATTTCCCTCGACGCGCCCATCGGTTCTCGTGAGCTGCTCGCCTATATGCGCGCGAGGTTAATGGGCAGGAACAGGAAAGAGAGCATTGCCGCTAACCCGGAAACGGCGCTTCGCTAGACCTCTGTTATAATATCATATTATAGCACCGACTGGTATATCTCGCGACATGCCACGGGGGCTTCTCACCGCATTGGACAGACGACCGGCGCCCGGCCCTCGACCATGTCCTTCCCTTTTACCTCATTCCTACCATTTCCCGGTCTTCACGCTGTTCGTCTGCGCGATATTTTCGACCTGCCTGCACTCCCGTTGGCTGCTGATCAGAAGGGGGCGAACCCGAAGCACCTGGCGGTGGATCAAGAACCCCGGAAGGTAAGTTAGTTGACCTGAGTTAAGTGGCAGCGGTCACCCTGGCTCCCACGGCATCTGTCACCCTACAACCGGACCATCAGCCGCCTTCGAGCCAACCGACTGGGCCATATCCTCTTCTGCTGTCTGGGGTAGGAGATTTGACGAGGCGGCGGCGGCGGCAATGCGGTGGGGAGCCTTGCCCGGACCTTCTAACCTCTGTCTTTATCAACCTGCCCTTCGCCGCCCTCGCCTCTTACCGACTTCGTTTCGTTTCGTTTCGTTCCGTTTCGTTTCGACCCTTCTTCCCCTCGTTGCGTCTACCCTGCTTGTCATCCGAAGCGGCTCTTGCATCTCGGCAGCACATCTTCTTTCGCCGCGTTGGCCCTCTTGTGTCTTCTTGAAACTTGACAATCTCTTTATTCTGCTCTTGACTTATACAAGGCCTCTTCCAGATTGGCGCCTGAAGATTACACCACCTTGTCGTCGAGGCTTCTTGGCACATCCGTGCCGCGAAACACGGTACATCAACGACATACACAAGAAATCAAAGATATACACGGTACCTAGATGTCTCCGTGAGACCATCAGAACCCGTCCAAGACGGCGGTTTGTCCTCCCCCACCCTTCACATTACCTCTCCACAATAGGTTCACCCCCCGTCCATCGATATATTACAACAAGAACGGCCACGTAAAAGACCTTCTCGAAACTGTGTCTCATGATGCCTTGTTCGCGTTTCGCCCTCGGCTGCCATGAACATCGTACAGCCCGCCGAAACCTAAGCGGACCGAGAATGCCGGAGCAATAGCAAGTTCCAGACTTCACCCACAGGCGCCGTCTGATGAAATTTGTGGGGATATTAGGCCGCCACTGGAAGTATAAATGCGAATAAATGCCGGACCAATCGATGACCGACAGAATCATGGCGAACGGCGGGAACGGCCGATATACGATATGCGAAAACGAAGACGCTTGATATTGTACAATGGTATCTGCAGTGCGGCCGAAAATCAACTGGGTATATGTGCAATCCAATGGAGCGCGACGAGGTCCTTTGAGGGATGCCTCAATAATCTTGGGAGTCGAAGGAAGGGTTAATTTCGGGGAAAATCGGATCATCCAAAGCGTCACTGGCTTCGTCGCGGCAGACCAGGCTGATCTATCAGGCCTCCGATGTCCACACGGCCAGGGCGGTCATCCCGTTGCCATGGCATCTCAGTCGGTGGCGGCACGGTATGTGGCTGGTTGCGAATAGGGGGCAGCTGATATTCAGGCTGCTGTGCTGGGTGCGCCGGGTGCAGCTCGCTTCTCGGGATATGATGCGACGGGGCCGTAGGTTGCTCCGGCCGCCCCGAGACCGACGCTGAGTACGAGGGCACGTTGGGACTTATACCTGGACTGGGTCCTGACATCATGTGCACCGGCGTTCTGGGAGTATAACTACTCTCTCGTGGCGGCTCGCCGAATCGTGACCGCGCAGGATCAAAGGACGCCGAGACGGGGGTGAGTTGAGCAAAGGTTTGAGGTTGGAAAGAGTACGAAAGATCTCGGGCATGAGGCGATGGAGATGGATGCGGGAAGGGGCGTGTGGGAGCGCTCAACAACAAGACGACAAAATATATCGAATCCTCCTTGGCCAATCCAATGCGGATCGGATACGCTCGGGGCTGCTTATCTGCAGCGACGAAGGTGAGAAAATCTTGACGATCAAGCTGGTACCTCGAAATCGACTCGGAACTGAACGGAAGAGCTTGAATGACCCTTTCCGCCTCTTGCTTTCCGTATATCGGAGGGAGATAGTTGGGCTCTTTCCTACCCTGCTCATCCAATAACGCTCTTTGAAGGGCGAGCACGCGGTCCCGATCGGCAGGGGCTATGACATTGGCCAATTTTTGGCCCGATATCGACTGGATACCAATGGCCTCGACGAATGTGCTGGATGCTTTGGTGAGCTCCAGGTCGATAGTCAAGAACGCCACTGGCTCCGGAGCCCTGGGAGGGATGGACAATGGAGGCGGAAGGAAATTCGCGTCTCCGGTTGACCCCCGTTCAAGGAACCTGGGCGCAACAGGATCGCTGGGCTGGGATTTAAGGACCCGATACGAGTGACTCCTTCGAAGGGGGTCCTCGAAAGGCGGAGCAGGGGTACTCGATGTCGAGTAGAGGGATATTGGTCGTCGAATCGAGGGGTCCGCCGGATGAGAGAATCGCGTCGGATCGAAACGAGGCTCCCTGTCATCGCGCAGTCGAGGCCGACCTCGCTTCTTGTGCTGGACGTCTACGCAGGAATCCTCCTTGCCGTTACTCAAGCATCGGGAGCAGGGCCTTTGAGCTACAGAATTTCTTTGTCAGTACTGAACAGGTTACCGCTGGTGGCAGCAAAGTGGTTGCAAAGGAAAAGGGTTAAGGGGGAGCGACCCCACGACACAGACTGCAACTACAGTCCCGACTCTTCCAATGCGCCCTGCCTGCACAACTTTGCTTTCTCAGCAGCTCAATGATTGCGATATCGACCGCGACGACTGCATGCCTCGAGTTTCCGAATCTTGTAAGGCACTATCCCGGCAAGTCGAGGTGTCGGCATATTGAATGGGGATCGTTCACTCTGTTGCTGCGAGTCCCATATTCGCGATCTGCACATGAATTCGCAGTCGGAACGGAGCGACCAGCCGACCACGAGGACATGATTCTGGCCCTTATGTTTCCCCACGACCAACGCCCACTTGACGCTCGTTGCATACACACGGCTAGAGTTCGAACGAAAGTTGCGGTAAAGGAATCAGTACATACCATCACACCTAGGAACGTTAGCACTTTCCAACCCTCTCGAAGCCGGGTTGCTTACCGTAAGTGAGCTCTCTTGCAGGGCACGCAGGCGGATGCCACGTGCCCCTTGGTTTTCCTTTGGGACCTGGGGGAGGTAAAAGATGGGGTCTCCCCTTGAGGATTGGTCGCGATCGGATAAGGCGAGGGCCCGAGGCTGGGACCAGCAACGTGCGGGAGGGGATATTGAGGCTGTGGAGGCATCTGACTATGCGCCGGAGGATACGATACAGGTCGACCCATGGTGCCTTCGGGACGGTGATACGAGTACGGGTATCGCTCTTGGGGGTCTAGCGGAAACGGTCGAACACCACCAGCCGAGGGAGGTGGTGGCAGGGAGGTTTGCTGCACTGGCGCCGGCCGATACTCGCCTCCGGGAATGGTCGAACTGGAGCGGTAAACATCGTGAAAGGGGGCCTGGTAGCCTCCCTGGCCCCGCTCACCGGCCTCTTGATTTGGCTTGGGCGGCAGCGGAGGAGACCCTGACATGGGCGGAGAGGGATATGCCCTTGTGCCGCCAGGAGCACAATCCGTCTCTGCTCTTGCCCAGGTCCGGTCGAGAGCGACGCACGCCAGATCGGGCTTGCCTCGGCGCTGGCCGAGAGGAACGTTCAACTGCTCGACGCAATGGCTTGGGGTTTGCATGGATGCAGCCGGGGAAGAACGCACGATAGGAGCAGGAAAGTTCCTAACGTCTTCTCCCAGACGGCTGCCTAGCACCCTGGTGTCAGCGGGAAGGGGTTTCCGTTCAAATATACGAAACAAGGTCGACGAGAAATCGCATGCCCAGCTTGCGTCGTGATATCCGCGGGGTTATTCTGTTCACTCTTCTCCTCGAGGGGGGGGCAACGAGCCGCCGGGATCAGCAACGATGGTCTCCGAGATCGACAGCCGACTCAGGTTCTTTCTGCTGTCTCGAAGCGGCGTGGCAATGCCAAGGTCAACGGCTGGATATCCCTCGGCGCGCCGGCCACGCAACAGTTATACGTCTCTGCAACGGGAGCACAAGGCAAGCCGGTACAGCTGGTACGGTGAGGACCCGAGTGCGAGGACTTAGGGCCAGCGTTGGACAAGAGAGTCGGGCTGTGATACTGGCTCAGTCAAGGCTAAGAGATCCAGTGATACGGCGCGCGGCGGTGCTAGTGGGAGGAACCTGAGGGTTGGCGATGGGCGGAAAACTGCAGAACGGACACAAGACCTGTCCTGTAGCACGTTGAGAGAAGTGAGAGGTCGCCGTCCGCGGGTGGGGATTGGGGCGTGGTGAAGCAGCTTTGGTGGCCTTCGAGAGCAGGAGGACGGTTCTGCGAGTCTGTGGTTCTGCGGTTCGGCGATGCTGAGTGCAGAGCTCGAAAAGGCCGAAGAGATGTCGGATCGACGAGAGAGAGGCTCAACAGCTTTAGCTGTCAACGAGATCGTGGGAGGTTTTGTGCGACTTTAATATTAGATTGGAATAATTACTTTAGGTAGGCATGGGTCAGGGTGCCACTGCCACTTGGGACTTGGGACCGGGACTGGGACGTGGACTGGGACTTGGGAAGCTGGCACGCTGGGAGGTACCTCTACGCAGTACCTTACGGAGTACTTGCCTACTTGCCTACCTACTTACCTACATCGCCTGGGGCCTGGGGCCTGGCACCCTGGGTCCTGTCAGGCCGCGGCCGGGGCCTGCTTTGGGAGGGGCGGCGGCGCGTGTGCTCCACAGCCTGCACAGACAGACGCCGGGTCTGCTTGGCGCTTCTTCCCTTCTGCTTTGGTCAATGGGTTATGGGTTACGGGATATGGGTTACGGGTTATGGAAGAGGGCACCGACGCTGCACTGGCACGGGCGCCAGCCTGGGGCAGCGCCAGGGGGACCGACGACATGGATCCAGGCATGGACATGGACATGGGAAGTGGAAGGGAACGAGATGGGATGGGTTGCGATGGGCATGGATTCGGAATTCGACTTGGCCTTGACGTTCAGATACACGATACGCGCCTGGTCTGGTGGGCAAGACATGGCCCGGCCGAGGGGCAATGGCCAGAGGCCTACGTCGAAGCAAATAGTCTACGTGCTTTCGGATCTGTACTTTACCAAAGGGCAGCGACGCAGGGAAAAGCGTGGAGGAAGTGGTAAGACGGCCAAGGGAGAAAGGAAGAGGGCGGAGGCAGGATGAGGGAGGGAGGCAAGGAGGGAGCGAGGGAGTAGGGAAATGTAGAAACAGGAACCTGCAGGGAGTGCTGAAGAATGTCGACGTAACCGAGCGGGTATACGCGAGAAAGGTGGTCTTGGGCTGGATTTCAGCGGTCGGAAAATGTATAGTATACTCGCAAGGAACGGGGATAGATGTACCGTAGGTAGTAGCGCATAGCAGCCAGCCAGTGTGCACCATCTTCAGCACCAGCACCAGCACCAGCACCAGCACCAGCACCAGCACACGACCAGCACCACGGCCAGCGCAAGCACAGCGACTAGGTAGGTGACAGCCGTGCCGAGGGTAAACCACGCGGAGGGTGGTAGATAGTGGTGGGCCTTGCTTGACATGGTGCCATGATGGTGGGATCCTAGTCCTGTCCAGGGCCGCTGGGCGTTGCGGGCTTGTCAGGGTATACCCTGGTCTCTTCGCCCGGGACGCAGTCGCTGCTAATCATCGATCAGGGATTCTGGGATAGACAGCCTATGCCAGCCAGCCTATGCCAGCCCAGCCATCGTGATGGACGAACCCTATGCGCTCTCGGCCATGCGGTCGAGGTCACGATACAGATGCCATTACATATGCCATTCCGCCGGCGCGAGATCGTGTACAGAGGTGTCTATCGCAATTCGGAAAATGTACCCGTCCCCGTCCGCGTGCCGGCTCGGGCCTTGTTGCTTTTCCACCTTGGCAGGCGTCTAGCAGTGAGCAGGACCGGAAGAGGAAAGGTCACAGGGCAGCAGAAGGAGACAAGGAGGAGGGGAGCTGCCACTCCTGGATGATCACCAAATTCTCCGTCTGAAGAATTGCGCTGCCGACGTCTCTGGGGACGGGATGTTGGATGAGACAGGTTTGTCGGAAGCCGGTCGTCCCATTGGACGGCACTGTCGAGGGACACGCTCTGGACACAAGGGGACAGAGACACCAAGGCATGGAGACACCAAGTTACCATAGGCGTCCCCTTCGGGGGGAGGGCGTGTACCTCAACGGCGGCCGGGAGGGTGCATGCCTGGCTGATACCTCATTACCTCAACAGCAGGCCGGAGTCTGGACTTGCTCAACCCCTCTGACCTGGCAGGGTAAGGGTAGACGAGGGCGATGTGCGTGGTGCAGCTTTGCACAAACTTCCGAACGTTCGACGCGCGATGCAACAGGACCAGGCCGCTTTCGAGCAAATTGTCCGGCTGTTGCAGGACAAGAATAGACTGTGCGTAGCAGTGTCGTAGTTTCAAAGAGATGGGATGAAAGGGAGCCCAAGGGAAAATGTCCGTGTTACTAGGGGCCGACGCGAGTATGATGTTCGGCGCAAGCGTGTCATTACACCGTTTCGAAGTCTCCAGCCGACAAAAGCATCGCGTTCAAGACAGCCAGACACCACCAGACTGACGGCTGGGCGGGCATCTGACAGACGCTCGGCCTTCCAAGCGTCCAAGGTCCAAGATGCTTCCCCCCCGTGCCCCTTGGCTCTGATTGGAGGGATGGTGATTTCAAAATGTCTATCAACCCTCTCACTGGGGAGATGGAGGAGGATCGCCCTTTCACACACGCATCGTGTGAGACTATGTTCACGGCCACGGGCTTCACCCGAGCCTATGGGTAGACAACGTAACCAGCGCGCGTCTGTCGTCGGTGGTCTTCACCTTTCTTGGAGTTGCGAAGCCCGTTGTGTGTGTGTGTGTGTGTGTGTGTGTGTGCGTGGCTCGTGGTCGTGTTGCAATACCAGGCTGCGATATAGGACGCAGTATAGTCCAAACGTACTAAGAAGGTCCCCGAAAAGCAAGGCCGGACAGGAGTCGCTTGCGTTGCATTCCGACTGCTCCTGTGGCCTCGACGTGCCCGCTGTTCTGGCCATCTCCATCTCCGGGCTGTTACATTTCGCTGACGAGATCTGGTCGGCAATGTTCAAGTAAGTATACAGTATCACATTCCCAGAGTATATCGGACGACGAAGCCGTGGTGTCGGTACGTATAATCAATCCGACTGGGCCGCTGGGCCTGACGTAAAGACGCATCCACCGGGGCCTGGCAGGCACACGCGGTCCAGCAGATCGCTAAGCCGGGGACGAAAGCGAGAGATGGCTAATAAAACCCGGACCGTTGAGCAAGCGCTGAGGATGACCAGACCCTTTATTAGAGCTTTGAATGGTGGAGAATTTTGCGCCGCCGAAAGTAGCGGTATCCGGACGAGAGGGTTAGCTGTCTTCAGGCTTCAGAGCTTCAGGCTTCAGCGTACGGGGTGACGGGGTGACGGGCAGGCTGATGGGTACCACGGTGGCCTACCTACCGTACTGTAAGGTACATAGCAGAGTCCACGGAGCCGGGCGGTGGACGGTACATACTACAGTGCCGGGCCCTCCCTACATGGCGCGAGCCTGGTTGACAGCACCTGGGTACCCAGGTAGGCTCGTGCGGAAGCGCAGGTCAAATATCCCCGACCTGTTCCTGGGCTGCGGATTGGACGACACTGGACGACCGCACCCGCCACGACGACCTCAATCCGATCCGAGGCGCCCAACTCTGGCGGGCGTCCTGGTTGACGGGCACCTGCTGGCGCTGGACGTGTGCCGGTAGACGCCAGTAGCGAGGCCGGACGATCATTAAGGACGGTTGATGTCACCGACACCGACACCGACACCGACACGCTGCGCTGTGCCGCAAGAGTCAAGACATGCACTCCTCCTTCAGGTCGAACGGGTTTGTGGGATTCATTTCGCGATTGCGGTGTACTCAGGCGAGCCACACAAGCTCGCCTTCAACCTCTTACCAAGCCAGGTTTGCCGGCGACATGGGGGCTTCGAGAAACGGTCGTCCGTCGGCCGCTCATCAACAATCTCGACTCTGGACGCTCACTCTCTTTCTCTTTCTCTTTCTCTTTCTCCTTCTCCTTCTCTCTCTTCCCCTCCCTGCCCCCCTCCCCCTCCCGGTCAACCAGTCCAGCCGAGTCAGTACTAGTCCTCGGCACGTTTGACAGACGGACATGACAAGGGGTGAGGTTGCATGCCGCGGCAGGCCAGCCAGGGCCGAACAGGCGTGACAGGCGAGGATAGGCATGACAGGGTAGGGCTGCTGAGTACATATACGATGTGGATGTGTGGATTAGTGGAGGAGCTGGTGGGCTTGATACTGCAGAAGTAGACCGCTAATGGGGGGTGGTGGTGGCGGCGGCGGCGGCGGCGGCGGTGGTGATGCTGACGATGATGATGATGATGATGATGATGGTGATGAGACGGATCCGTTTGTCGCGGGCGGGATTGGAAACTCGCCGTGATCGGCGCTGGGAAGACGGCGGGCGGAGGATGAGGACGATAAGCGCATGCATGCATGAGCTGGAGGCTCGAGCAGATCAAAAGGAGGCATAGCTCACAAGCTTGACAAGGTGTACAGCGGCGGCGGTGGATTTAGGGGACCTGCCGGGACAGGCTGACAAGCTTGGCGCATGGGAACTGTTCCCCATCTCGGTTCGCTATCGCGGACGGATACTTCCTAGTCTGGTGCGCTCTTCTGCCTCAGAATGAGGCTATTAATACCCGTGACGGCGAATTATTCCATACCCTACAGGTTTAAGGTTGGCTGTCAGGTCCTGAGCACGGGTTAAAGCAAGAGACCTGCCAAGTCCCAACCAGCCATGACCCGACCTGGAGGAGCCCCGCCAGGGCAAGGGCAGTTCGGTCCGGTGCTCAGCAGGTAACAGATGCGGCAACGGAGCTGCGGCTTAGTCGTACCCAGTAATGTGACTGTCACTGTATGACATCGTGACCTAAGGTAAGCGACTAAGGCGATAACATAAAGGAGGTAAGGTGAGGTACCTAAGGTGATATATGGCAATATAATATCGCGGCCGCCATAGACCGACCGCAGGATGGTGCCGAGCATGAATGATGTGCTGCACCCGAACGAATACGAGCATCTGGACCAACGTAGGTCCTGTAAGCCGAGAAGATCGCCTTTCGCAAAGAGGGCGCTGGTCAAGGCGGTTCCAGACAGCATGGTTGTGACCAGCATGCCATGTGCCACGCGACACGCGATGATAAAGTACGGTAAGGTACCGAGGTAGGTAGCGGCTCGAACCTAATATGGTGGCTGCGTCCCATGTTGCAGTTTGCTCTAATAACCATTCCACTGAGGCGCGTTCACTTGGATGGTCTAATGCAGGGGCTACCCGTATCCCGTCGTAACTCGGGAGATGTTCCCTAAGTGATGATCATTGGTGGCCGGTTTCTGGGTGGTTAAGATTGATAATAATCCTCGAGAAGAAGAAACGAGTACTGGAGATGGGGTTCGGCGGGGACAAGACGTTGTTGGTCCTGAATAAGGTAGATAGGTAGATAGATACCTTAGGTACGGTAGGTAAGTACGGAGTACGTGCGTCGTGGCCACAACCTGCCCCGTGTTCCTGTCATTTTGTTTTCCGTTCCGGCCGGAGTAGAGGCCGGAGCTCTGGCCCTCTCTCGGCTGCGTGGCCCAGACAATGCCTTTCTATCGTGGCGAATCGTCTGCCGCTAAGCGCCTGCCACTGTGGCCGAGGAGGGTCGTTTCAGTTGCAGCTGCACAGTTCCTGACTTCATCTGGAACCGATATAAAAGATGGTAGGTGCAAGCTGGCAAATGAGGTACCTGCCTTACCTTGCCTTAGGAGGTACCTAACGTTACCTACCGTACCTACCTAGGTAGGAAGTAGGTGATCGCTTAAGTAAGGCAGGCGCATCCATGGGCCATGTTAATGAATACCGTACTTTACCTAGGTAATCATAATAATAATACGTCTTCTCCCTGATCTCCATCGCTGCCTTTCAACTAACCCCAGCCACAGAGACACGGTATGAGAGATCTGCGAGGTGCTCGGCTGCCATCTCATGTTCTTGCAGGTCCTGCAGGCTGGTGAGATAGAGCCCAGAAAGGCCCGGTTTTGGCACCAGCATCCCGCAAAGCAACCCGCAAGGAAGCAAGCGCGCCACTAGGAGAATATGCCACGCCCCTGGTCCCTGTCCAGCGCGGCTTTTGCCAGCGTCTTTTCGTCCGATGTCTGATGAACATTCGTCCCTTCTCCGTGCTTCGGCTGTTCGTCCCCTGCCGCCTCTCGCGTTCTGCTCTGCCTTGCCTTGCCTGCCTGCCGAGGATGACCAGGTACTGTGACTGTGGACTCTCGGCCACACGGCTTCCACCAACCCAGCTTCTCTTTCTCGCCCGTTCGAGGCCTGACGTGACGAGACGTGACGTGATGTGACGACGCCTGATCGAGCCAGCCTCCGAACGGCCAAAAGGCCTCCCGCCAGCGATGCAGAATACCATGCTACTACTGTACGTTACCTTACGCAGGATCAACACCCTCCCTCGCATCGCGCCTCTCCAGACGAAATATCCCGAGATGAGCTAGGCTCAAGCTTACTGTGACCATCTCCACATGGGATGGGACTTTTGCTGCATGATGCATTCGGCACCTGCAGCAGGCAAGCAGGTAAGGAGCCTCTGTGGAAGAAGTTTGTCTACTCACCTGGAACCTGGCAGCCTCCTCTATCCCCGTCCATGCTGATCTTATGCAGACCCTGCCTCGGGCTATCTGTCTCTAGGTACTATAATAAGTTGCCTACAAGCTATCCTACGCCAACAGGTCGAGATAGCTGGAATCGGGGGGCACACAACGATGTACGGGAGCGTGATGGCCTGATTGGACCCAGCATTGGCCTAATTGAGACCACTCGCATCACCGGTGCCATGATCAAGGTACCTGCATGCATGAAAAAGGCAAACTTGTACCTGGAAGTAGTGCAGCGTCGCGCTGCATACCCCCTGCTGCAGATTTGACCTTCGATCTCGCCTCCCAACCCAGCACTGACTTACAACGACGGGATGCTGATATCACTTCTATTTCCCTGTCTCGTGGACGAGGTCTGCTGGCAAACCTCGTAAGCACTGGACTGGTTCTTAAGCATTCCAACATTGGTTGCACTGCTGTGTGGGCCGTCTTACGTTCTACTATGCGCGCAGATCTTGCGGGAACTCACTCGAGCCGCTGCTATCACAGAATGCTTTCGCCCGAGCAGGGACATTGGCACGGCCGACGTCGACATTTCGTACGGGAGGCTCTGGACTTATGCGGACGACACTAATCCTTGGCTGAAGATCCTCCACTTCCCTACGCTAGACAGGCAATCCAGGCACGGAGTAGTCGTGATTGATTGCCCGCGAACATGGGTCTTCTGGCACGAAGCCCGTGTCTGGGAGCTTCAGGCTCGAGACCGCGGCCTCACACGATTCCATAATCAGCTGAGAACCTGTTCTGTCCTTCTTCTGAGGCAGCCAACGGTCGTCCGTCATCTGATAAGTTCTCATGCCAACAATCTTTCGAGATCGCCTTCTACTATGCATGCTCACGGGGCTCACCACTGCCAATGTGGCCTGGCGAGCCTAGATCGCAGGCCTGTCGAATGCCCCTCACCCGGTTCTATACCAGCGTTAATGCGGCCCCATGCTGTTCAACCAAGTCGCCGGAACTAAGGCGACGGGGTTTTGACATCATCCGTACCTTTCGGGGTACGTCCTTTTCCTTTGAGTTTCGAGGCGCGAACGGTTGAATGCCACCGCATCGCCACAACCCATTCTCTTCAGACTCATAAGGCCGCGGGCGGCGACAAGAGAATGCCATGGGAGAAGAGTTTCCAATAGATTGATTACCACACCTTGCGCCATGGGTTGCAGACCTTGCCAAAGCCGGCAACGCAACTCATCTCGTTTACTCGGAGGATTTCATGCGCGCGGGCCACTTCGCGGCCTCCCTCGATGCTGTCACACGCGATCAGTCACCCAAAATCCCGGATCTCAAGATTCATGCGCAAAATGCCGCCGGGCGAATACAACAAATAGCCAGACGGAGGATTTCTTGAGCAAGAGCCAATTTCAATCGGCACTGCCACTACCGCCCTCTCCCGTCCCCGTCCCCGCCTCCGCCGCGACCACCACCGGTCCGTCGCCTCGGAATGTGGATGGGGTTGCGAATCAATCACAATCGTGATGCGAAGCGCTTTACAGTGCGTGGGCTGCATGATATATCGCGTTAAGCGAGGTCAGCAGGACTTGAAGTATCATCAATGTCCACGCGTCTGTATGTGCAATCACGTAGGCGATCGAACGGCCGCTCGTGGTTGGAGGCCACGATCTCTGTACCGATCAGGTGAATCTGGATTGGGGAATCTGGAAGAGGGGAATCTGGAAGAGGGGAATCGGTTACCAGTCCGTCGGGAAAGAGCTTGACTCCGAAACGGCCCTTGCATTTTGACACTGACAAGCCCGGTTCACCCACCGCCGCCGTAGGCCGGAGGGAGGACCGGCGCACATCCGGCCTCCTCATCAACGGTGAGCCAGGTACCGGCCCACGAGAGCTTCGGGCAAGCACGGGGCAGAAACTACGACGTTGACCAGGGAAAGAAAAGCCACGGCCAGCATGGGGGCAAGCCAGGACCAGGGCGAGGAACAGGGTCGGGGCCGGGGTCATGGCTAGGTACTCGCTCCGAAACTGACCACGGACGGCGGAGGTACAGGCGCAGGGCGGTGACTGACCTCAGGGCTTCACCGCGTACCTGCATTCGGCGCCACCACTACCACTACCACTACCTACTACCAGCAACACCGACCAAGCTTCGGTTACACCAGGACACGAGGGTCCCACGCAGTAGATCCCAGTCCAGGTGCCAGAAGACGGCGGTTTATGGGCGGACAGTCTTATGTCAGGGTTTGCTATTACCTGCCGGAAGAGCCTCAGCCACGAGGGGGATCGCCATTATGACTTGAAGATAAGGATAAGGATGCTAACCGTGGGCGAGAATGGGACTGTACCTGCATCGATACGAAGCCGAGTCCCGTATGACGCCTTTGCATCAGCCCATGAATATCATTCACCCAGTGGTGCTCCCTCATCCAGGCCCCCCCGAGGCATGAAGGGCTCTTTCTATTGATACCGATGCGAGAGTGTTCCGACGTCTTCTGTGTTAGACAGCGAATGTCCGCAGTCTTCAGAGGCTTGATCGGCCGTTGTCGTGCTCGACTGTGACACTCGCGGTTCGAATGGTGCGTCGCAATTCAGAGCATCCTCCCGGCCCTATAGCGGAGCCGGGCTGGCTATAACACAAGCCCAGCCACGCACTCTCCAACCTCTCTCCACACAAGCCAGAGCGCCCGAGTGTCCCAATCCCAAACCCAGACACATGGCTACCCGCCCATCTCTAGCGGTTAACGGTTTAGCACGATCGGTCCCAGCCGTATCAGATGCTGTAGCGTCGCATTCGGTGCCGGTCGGCGATGAAACCCAACACACCCAGCCAGCCGCCCATGCTTTCGTCAGCCGTCAGCGAGCGGCGCGGAGTAAGCAGCAGTGAGCAGTGAGCAGCGAGCAGTGGGCAGTGAGCACTGAACACACCGAGAGCTTGCTTCGACTAGGGGAGGGGCCTTGGGATGGTGCCAGAGAAGCCGCAGCGACACGGCGAAAAGGACCCCTCCCGAGTCTGCCCCGAAATATCAAACGGCCGGTCAGATTAAAGGGGCATCACCGAACCACGTTCTGATCCCAGTGCTCACTACTGTACTATCGCTATCCGCATTATGTACCTCCTCTCACGCTCACGGGGAGCTCACGCAGAGCGCAGCGCTACTCGACGTGCTCGCTTATCACTCATGGTTCCTGGGAAGCTCGAGGCTTTGCTCACCTGCATCCACCCAAGGACCAATCCATGTCTCTTCGTTCACTGGGGACTTGTAAGATATTAACCGTTCTGTACAGGGCTGGGCCCCCCAATCGGGACCGGATGCTTTCCAGCCCGCCGTTACATCGCGACTCGAATCTTACCTACCGACGCCGCGGGAAAGGACGATTTGGTTTCCCGTTTACGTCAGTGACTGATTATTACCCAGCGACAGCCTGACAGCCTCGAGACAAGTCACGAGTCACGACGGTGACGTGCGGATCCCGGACTTCAGCTGCCGCCTCTCCCTCGTCAGCCCGCTCTGGGTCTGGGAGGCTCCGATGTGCTGCGATTGCCGCGCCAGCAATCTCAGTATACGGTTGGAGGAGTCTCAATCAATATAGGCGTTCGGCGCTCGCTCTTTGGAGCTGAAACAAACGTGGTCCTCTCACCGTCCACACGTCCAGGTCTGGGGAGATGACGTTCCCACGTGGTAAGACGGCCGTGCCGCCCAAAAAAGCGGTGTCGATGGTTCGTGTTATTCCTTGTAAAAAGGGGATTGGAATGTGTTGTGCTGGGCGACCCCGGCCGCCGTGAATGTCAACTACTTACCTTCCCTTTCGCAGAGTCTTTGAGTAGGTTCTGGAGGCGCCCGGAGAGCCGGCCGGCGCCGACTCGCACAACAAGAAGCAGCTGGAGCGCTCGCTTACTTAAAAGGCGGGCGAAGGAGAGGGCGAAGGGTGGCGGAGGCAAAGGTCAAGAAGGACATTGGGTCTCCACACGGGTAGCGGGAAAATAATCCTTGGGTCGGCGCCATCTGGGTCCCGTCCACCGTCACGGCATACCCTGGCAAAGATAATAAGTCACTACGGAGCTCTTAATTCCAACCAGACGTACCCGACACTCTCGAGCCCTACGAGGGAGCTGTCACGGGGTCATGGAGGAGCCATGGGCGTGCGCGTCCCCGTCAGGTCAGGCCAGGCCAGGCAATACACTGCACTCGCATTCCTGGTACATGGAATATTAGTAGTGGTGCTTCCCGTTCCGCCCAGCTCCGTCGATGACGAGCGGTCCGGGGCCGGATGGGCGCATCGCTAGGCCGCAGGCCACAGCGAGAGGACCAGCGAGAGGGGGGAGATGGAAGCTGTGCGACTTTTTCGCAAAGGCGGCCCACCAAGCCGGCCGAAGGGATGACAAGACAAGGCAGGCGAGCGCACATGGGAATGAGACCCTGCCCGCTCCCGGGTCTCGAACTAGATACGGGCTACGAAGTACGAACGACGACTACTACTACTGCTACTACGTACATACGATGATGAGGATCTCGGCCTTTCTATGGATCAAGGGCAAGACAGCTAAGGTGGTATATGATATTGCCGTTCCCCGTCCCCCATCCGGACGCAGGCGCGCCAATCTCGGTTGCTACCAAGTCGTCGTCCCTTGGTAGCAGATGGACTGAAGAAGAATCGAAGTACTTCTTATTAACCGAGCTACACGGTACCAGGCCCACGCGGACTTCGGAGAGTTCATATCGACTACTGATAAAGGACCGGTCCCGTGGATCTGCAATTAGGACTTTGCCGAAGGCCGCCGCCCGTCAGGCCCGTCTTTGCATGGCCGGTGAGCTCGTTCGCAGTTCGCAGCAGTATGCAGATCATCCGAGTCCATTCGGGGTCTCGCGTCCTCGCCTCGCCTCGCCTCGCCTCGCCTGGAGTAGATAATAGATTGTGGTGCATTGTGGTGCACGTGATAATTAGTTTTAGCTACCGGCTTTCAGAACTACCTAGCGGGACTCCCAGCCGGCCGGCGAAACATAGACCCCTCGGGACAGGCGCACGAAAACCAGGTGTGTATATCCAGGATGCCGAACGAACAGGCAAGACCGGGAACAGACTTCCCGGCACCGCGTACGTGCGGACTGGCCTGCACGCCTGCCTGCAGGCACCCGGCGCATGTCGAGCTGGCACGGAGACGTCGAGAGAGAGGCCGGTGGATGATCACCTCATGTCTGCCGCCGCCACCGAGCACCAGCAGCACGTACTCGGAGCAGCAGCACTAAGCACTATAGGGGGTTCGAGCGTGAGACCGATGCAGCAGTGAGCACAGTCTACTCAGCGAAGGATAGAGAAGAAGGGCAGACAGACACAACAACAACAACACAAACAACAAGTTCATTCCGGTGGTTCACCCCATCCATCAGTTCTGGTCTACCAGGTACCTACCTAGGTATCTCCTACCTAACTGGGTACCTGTCTATCTGCAGCGGCCGGCGCCACGGGGACGCGCCGCTGGGCCGGCACGAGCGCGCGCGTACACACACGATATGTGTGTGTGTGTGTGTGTGTGTGTGTGTGTGTGTGTGTCACGAGCCCCATCGTCCAACGGGTACGAGAGAGACAGACAGACAGACAGACAGACAGCGTTGGCTTTCAGCAACCGGGTTCTGGTAGAAGGGGCGTGAAAGGAGCGGGGTTTGATTCGCAACTACGCCTGATGAGCTCTACCTATCTACCTATTATGCCTGTCTGCTTGCTACTGCTGGTCTACATACATCACTCGTACGCCTGCCTGTCTCTCTCTTCTCGACGAAGTTGGGGGCACGCCACCACGCGTTACACGACGCCCGTATGTCTGTCGTGGACTGGGTAGTGGGTGGATGGGTGTGTGGGCATCCAGAGAGGGGGAGAGAGAGGGGGCGCAAAGTCCGGGATGGAACGAACCAACCCACACCCTCTTTCCTCTCTACCTAGGTAGAGAAACACTCACCCCGCCCGGTCTCTCTGTCTGATCTACCCGGCTTGGACAAGAGGCGACTTCCCGGCCTGGGCTTCGCCATCCTGGGTAGGCAAAGGAGCGAGCATGACACGCGTGCGCGGACAGACATACAGAGATACAGACATACAGACAAACAGGCATACAAACATACAGACAGACAGACAGACAGACAGACAGACAGACAGACAGACAGACAGATAGACAGAGAACTGGGGCTGGGCAGAGGAGGGAGTGAGTTTAATGCACGTACGTATGTATGTTAAAAGGTATGTATGTATGTATGTATGTATGTATGTATATATGTACGTATGTCTCTAGTTCCCGCGGGCAGGCAGCGCACAAGCAGCGGCGACGGCTTCCCGCAGGCCTCCCGCGCGTCTTGGTAGCTCCCAGCTACGTCCGGGGTAGACGATCCGTAGGGCGGGCACAGGGCTACGGGCATCGGAAGATAAACACATACACACACACACACACACGATGCGCGGGCCGGCGTTGCAAGGCAAGGCAAGGGGTCTGGACTAGGCTAGACTTCTTCCCGCCCCTTCTTTCCCCCCCTCCCTTTTTTTTTTTTCCGCAGGGCCGTTTGGCCAAGAAGCCCCGTTATCAGATGCTCGGCTGGCGCTATGACTGCGTAACGGGGAGAGAGAGAGAGAGAGAGAGAGAGTAAGTCGGAAATACTGCAATCTCATACGATGGCAGCGCCTGGTGGTTACGGACTGCGCATCTCGATACCCCCTCGACCTGTCCTCCTTCCTTCTTTCTTTCCTTCAGCTCGGCATATTGCCTGCCCGGACTCACGGACAACTTGGTCAACGGGGCCGGTTCCCTCTAACAATCACGTACTTGGTACTTAGTAGTTAGTCCCAAGGTGATGAGGATGATGATGATGACGATGATGACCAATCTCGGTGTCTGCTCCTGGGGAAACCGGCGCAGCAGCGTAGAGTGGAAAGTCACGCGAGGATGACTTCGTGGTCGAGACAATAAGCGAGGGCGAGCGAATGCCAACGAAGGTCTCGCGGAGCACACAGCCTGTACGTACACACGAGGGTGGCCTATTCATGGCGGGCCATTGCCCGTTGAGGTGAGTTGAGGGCAAGCCAGGACCCGAAACATCTCGTCTAATAATTCCTACCCGACGATCAATCAGTCAGGCGAGGAAATGTCCGAGGAGCCACGAGGGGGGAGGGCAGACGGACGGCTCCCGCTTTTCCGGGACGCGCCCGGCTTTTACGTGCTTAACGCGCCCCAACTCATCTCTGCGGTGCCTTGTCCGTTGTTGCAACGTGTGCGTGTGCGGTGCTGCTGCTGCGGTGAAGGGGGAAGGGGGAAGGGGGGTGAAAAAGGTAGGAACGCAAAAGTTGCGTAGGTATGTATGTGCGTGCGTGCGTGCGAGGTCGGACATGGGGACGGGACGGGACTGCCTCCCAACGGCCGTAAGGACGAGAAATAAGGTGATGGATGATGATGGATGATGATGATGCTGGGGGCAAAGGCCGGCCTTTGGGTGGAAAAAGCCACAGAAAATCCCGGGAGACACATACACACACGTACACACGCACACACGCAAATATCGCGGCTACCGACCAACTGGATAGGCGCTGGCTGGCTGCGTTAGCCGACGGTGACACACGCACACGAACACACACACACACACACACAATAACTCGACGGCCGAGGCGTGGTACCACTACTGGAGGGACGGCGGCAGTGGAAGATGCTGGGACGACGCAAAGTCGTCCACCACCCGCTCTCCCCGTGTACCCGGACTTATCTGCCCGCCCAACCCAGCCTGGTGGGTGGGTGGATGGGCGCGCGCGCTCGCTCGCGTTTCCCACACGCTGAGACACGCGTCAGAACAGCAAGCTGCCGGTGGTGGTGGTGGTGGGATGTGTCAGGTACCTAGTACCCCCCTACCTCGCCACATCATGAACCCTGCGGCCCTGCGTCTTTCGCGCGTTGTGCGTGTGCGTGTCTGTGTCTGTGTGTCTGTGCTACTGACACTCACTCCCCGGACAGATGCCGTGTGCATCTATCTATCTGCTTGCCCACTGCGCGCCGTTTCAAGCTGACGCGACAACACCAGCCAGCATCTGACCAGCCGACCGGAATGGTGGCGGCGCCCTGTGGCAGACAGCCTCAAAAACGACATCCAGGTGTATATATATATATATGCTGGAGCCACACCGACCGTGGTGACGGGGTTTGGGAACTCTCCCAAATGCACCTTGCGGTTCCGCAGTATCGGGGGTTGCAAACTATGTGGTTCGTGAAAGGGGGCAAACAACCGGACAAGATTCGAGGAACCAGGGGAGCCTGATTGCAGCGACAGTCAGCCAAGCAGCGTCAGCCTCGCTTCTTCCGGCATGTAGGGGAGGTGACGCGACGTCGTGTGAGGTACCACCGCGATCTGATAAACCCTGGTAGTCCGATGAGGCGGCGTACGGCATGAAGGTAACCTTTCATGCTGTCAAACATCGCGAAATAAATCTCCATAGGAAATCTTCAACTTCTGGCAGCTTGTACGGGTCATCTTCTATTGGGTACTCGAAACATTTTCTGTAATCGCTGTGATATCAAGGCTGTACCTATTCAAAGCGCCCCGAAAACGACACATGAACGCCAGACCATGCGAAGAACGCTCAAACAACCAACACACGCCGATGGGTTGACCCTTTACAGGCGTGCTTGCATCGGTGGGAAGTGGCTTTCCTGAGGCCATTGTGCCTCGGGCCAGACGTGACGGATAGCTTCCCAAATATGACTGTTGCCATTTGGCGTTAGCTAGAGGCCTGAATAGGGCTTCCAAGTGTGAAGTCATACCTGACGTAGATGATCTGGAGTCCATCTCTCACTTCCGCCGGCACCTCTCTGGCGTCCTTTTGGTTTTGCGCAGGTAACAGGACTGTCTTGACGCCAGCTCGATACGCGCCTATCAACTTCTCCTTGATACCTCCCACCCTCTTGACATGGCCCGAAAGCTGGAATTCTCCCTGTTTCACGAATTAGCATGCCATCAGAAGAATGTCTGAGACCTAGAACCTACCGTCATGGCCATGGTAGGTGGCACAGGCCGCCCCGAGAGGAGTGAAATAAGAGCAATCGCTTGAGCCATGCCGCTCGAGGGGCCATCTTTCGGCACTGCCCCAGACGGACAGTGAACGTGCAAACTGCGGTTCTTCATGATATTCTCCGTCGGTTCCTGAGTCAGGCCCAGCTCGTAAGCGTGGTTCCGCACCCAGCTCCTTGCAACCTTGACGCTCTCCATGAGCACTTTTCCAAGGTTACCCGTCAGCTCCACGCTGCCGTCACCAGGCATGTCCAGAACCTCGATGAACAAAATGCCGCCATTGCCCCCTGAACTGTACGCCACCAGGCCAGTGACTATACCTGGCTGGCTACTCTTCTCCGCAATCTCGTCTTCGAACTTCTCAATGCCCAGGATCGCTTCCAGGTCCTCGACTGACAAGGAGGGCCGGTAGGCTTCGGGGTGACCACGATCGTTGGCTTCCACGAATTCTACAGCCTTGGCACGGCAGACAGAGCCAATCTCTCGTTCGAGGTTGCGTACACCTGACTCACGAGTGTAGGACTCGATGATCTTGGACACAACTTCCTCGTTGAACTTGACCTGGTCCTCTGAAAGGCCATTTACCCGAATCTGCTTTGGCACGAGGTGCCGCAAGGCGATGTGCTTCTTTTCGAGCGTCGTGTAGCCAGAGAATTCCAGGGTCTCCATCCGATCTAGCAAAGGGCCCGGGATAGTGTCGAGGCTGTTGGCTGTGGCGATGAACAAAACCTTGCTCAGGTCAATCGGAGTGTTCACGTAGTGGTCGTTGAAGGCATGGTTCTGCTCCGGGTCCAGGACTTCCAGCATGGCCGCTGAAGGATCCCCATTGTGGTTTGCCATTCCCAGCTTGTCGATCTCGTCCAACAGGAAAACAGGATTCGCGACTCCGACCTTCTTCAGCCCTTGTACGATAAGCCCAGGCATCGCTGCGACGTAGGTTCTTCGGTGACCTCGTATCTCCGCTTCATCCCTGACGCCTCCAAGCGAGATGCGATGGAACTTTCGTCCTAAAGCTGTAGCGATCGACCGGGCTATGCTGGTCTTTCCCACGCCTGGTGGTCCGACCAGTAATAGGATGGGAGCCTTCTCGACCCGTTTCTTGTTCTTCAGCATCTGGATCTTGAGACCACTGGCCTTGATCTTCTCCTCCAACTCTGGGTCAAGAGGAGAGCCTTCCTTAGCCGAGGTCTTGCTCGACTCCAGATCCGCTGCTTCTTGCTCGGCCTGCCTGACTTGCTCTTCCACCGCCTCATTTGCCCTTTGCATCAACCTGACAATGGTGAGATAGGAAAGCAACCGCTTCTTCACTTTGTCGATTCCATAGTGGTCGTCGTCCAGCTGCTTCCTTGCGTTCTCCAGCGTACCGGCTCCTATGGGGTCGTCCGTTACAACCGACCACGGTATTTCGGCCAAAGTCTCGAGATAGGTCCTGACCACCTGGTATTCTGCTTGGGCGGGCATCATCTGTTTCAGCCGCTTGAGCTCCCTTTCGGCCACCTTGGCGGCCTCCGGGGGCATTTTGGCCTCCTCGATCTTCTTCCCGAGTTCTTCTAACTCATCGGCATCCTGCTGCTCGTTTTGCCCACCCCCAGCACCGCCGAACATGTTGCCGAAGTTGAAACCTGGAGGGGGAGAACCCATGCCTGGCAAGGGCATTTTCTTGACGCTTCGTTTCTTGATCTTATCCACCTCCTCCTGTTCGATTTGAATAGGGAGCGACGTGCTCGTTACGGTCGTAACCTTGATGTTTCCCTTAATTTCATCAACCTGGCGCTCGAGCAATGCAATGACTTTCTGCATGCGGTCCTTGACGTCCACAGCGGCCAAGACTTGGAGCTTCTCTTCGTAGGAAGCTTCCACGAGGTTCATCATGAAATCGGCCAGGGCTCCGCCCTCGTTCGATTGTTTCCTGAAAATGAAGTTCTCCAGCCTGCGAGAAAGCAATGGGTTGAGCCCGGAAGAGCCGCTGGACAGGAGGAAGGCGGATATGCGCAAGTATTGAACAAGCTCGCGCGAGATCTTCTTTAAGGTGCTGAATAGTTCTTGGAAAGAGGCGCTCTCGAGCTCACGGATGCCCGGGTTATCATTGTGAGGCGCGACCCTGGCTTCGAAGAAAGGGTGATCTTGGGTGATCTTATCCAACGAGACCCGAGAAACGCCCTGGACCAGGAGCGTGAACTCGGCGCCGTTCTGGCCTTGGATGCCAGTGATTTTGCCTGACACGCCATAGCCGAACAGGCGATCTTTCTTGAGATTGCGCTGACTCGCCTCCAGCAACTCCTTGTACTTTTCTGGGTCGCTCTCCAGCAGCAGCTGGCCACGCGGGCTCAGCAGTGGTGAGCTCAAGGGTACACAAACAACAGGGATCTGATCCACGCGACGAGAGTTCTTGGATGCGCGGGTGTAGATGCTCGAGATCAAAGCGGGTATATCGGAGCGGCTCGGCGACACGGGAATGCGCAGGACAGAACCGGGGAAGAGAACGGTGCTCGATGCGAGAGGAATGACGGGCATCACCGCGGTCTGCGATGAGGGCGCCATATTGACGTGGTAGTGGTGATCTCCGTCTATCCCTTCTAAAAGACCCTCTTGCTCGTCTGCTGTGATGCGATTGTCGTGGTCCAGTTGGGGTCAGGGCTGGTTGGAGCAGGTGAAAGAAGATGAAGATGGCAGAAGTTCAAGTTGGCTGGGAGAACAAGCAAATGTACATATAGCTGATGTCAAGGAACCCTGACTCGCAAGGAGCTCGGATGTTGGGCCGCGGCGGAAGTGTAAACTCCTCCCCCAGATTTCATGGCGGCAACAGGCGGTACCTTCCAGAACCTACCTGCAGTGGCCGAGTGGCCTGTCAACAGCCCGGGGCGCTGGGCTGGGGGCTTGCTTAGGTTTGGGGGGCGTCGACGTGCCGAGGCTTCCTCAAGGTACGAGGCACATTGGCTCGGCGCGGCGATCTCGCCTCCAGAATCCAGATCCTGGACATGACAGTGGCGGGGACTGCCCAGGTGGAAACACTGAACAGGCTTCAACCAACCAGCTGTCAGTGCCCCCGGCTGTCGTGCTATCGCTTATCGGTTGCTGCCTTGGCTCTTGTAAGTTGGGGCTGCTTGCACGCTAATAAGCAATCAATTAAACACAGGCGCGTCAACTTTCCGCCCAAACGCGTCTTGCCTACCCACCATCCCACCAACCCACCATCGACGACGCAGCTGCCGACTGAACCTCAAAAACGCCCACCATGAGCGGTAAGTTAAGCCCTCTAGCCATCGACTACATGTTACCGACCACTAATGCCCTCCATGGCAGGATACGGCAACTACTCGTCAACAAACTACGGTGCTAGCGGGGGTGAAGATGGCGGCGGCTTTGTGTACGGATCCCAGGGTGGCAGCCAGTCGGGCGCGAAGGTACGTGTGCTCTGGGCGTGCTTGTCCTCCCGGCGGAAGGCTAACGTTGCTCGCCCGACAGCCCATCAACGACGAGTCGCTACGACCCGTAACCGTCAAGCAGCTGATCGACGCCGAGCCGGCGTACTCGTCGGCGGACGCGAGCTTCCGGATCGACGGGCTGGACGTGAAGCAGGTGACGTTCGTGGGGATGGTGCGGGCGATCAGCCCGCAGACGACCAACATCACGTACAAGATCGACGACGGCACGGGCGTGATCGAGGTGAAGCAGTGGGTGGATTCGGACAAGCAGCAGGCCGACGCGCCGGCGTCCACGTTCGAGAAGGAGGAGTACGTCCGCGTCTGGGGCCGCATGAAGAGCTTCTCCAACAAGCGCCACGTCGGCGCCCACGCCATCAAGCCCGTCCGCGACTTCAACGAGGTCAACTACCACCTGCTCGAGGCCACCTACGTCCACCTGTTCCTGACCAAGGGCCCGCCGGCGGGCGAGGGCGGCGGCGGCGGCGGCGGCGGCGGCGAGGGCGACAGCATGTTCGTCGACGACGACCGGGCGCGCGGCCTCTCGGCCCGGGCGCGCCGCATGTACAGCTACCTGAACAACACAGCCAACGCTTCCGAGGGCGTCAACATGCACGAGATCGCCCGCGAGACCGGCATGACCGTGCAGGACGTCATGGCCGCCGCCGAGGAGCTGCTCGGCTCCGGCGTCATCTACACCACCCTCGACGACGAGACCTTTGCCGTCCTGGACGGCTACTAGTCAGTGGCGATAAGGAGGCTCCTCATTCGACACGATAGGGCATACACGAGTGTGTGGATGGCTTGTACGCGGTCACGCAACGTTTGAGTGCGGCTGGAGGCTGAAGTATGAGAACACAGCTTAGTCCCCGCACGGCGGCGTTGGAACGGTACATATCAGCATTGGCATAGGGCGAAGTTGCGACTCCTGGGAGGAGGACGGAATCTGTAGGAACCTGCCATGGGCTTGCGTGGCACAGATCAGCTACGACAACAGCTACCCACCTAGTCAAGTAGATGTTGAATGATTAATTGATGATACACATGGTGGCCAGCTGAGCTTCTACAGTGAAGCGGCTGGTTGGCTGCTGCATTTGTTAAATCTGGCTGCCTCTTCTGGGTTAATATGTGGTTGTTCTAAAGGCCCCATTCATATTGTATATACACCGTTGCCTTCAGAATAGACTTTGGGATGGACTTCAGATCGGGGCACCGAATATCGCTGCAGATACGGCGCTGACACAGGCGCAGATACGCCATAGCTTCGGCGCAGGTCCGGGGCCCATAGTTGATATGGCGCCGTTAGTGTCATCACACTGTGCCAGCCGATAGATAAGGTAGCCGTATGTCAGGGCTGAAAGACTCATTCGATTGTGCAGTCTACCTAGACTATGTTCCTGTCTAGGGGAGCCATATGATTCTTGAAGTCTTCCCTGGTCTTTTCAGATGAGTATACCAACGAGTGAAGTTGCAGTTAGTCAGATCGAGGAGCGAGCGAATGCGCAGACCAAAATTCGAATAACTCAACGAGCGACTTCCCAGTCCCGAAACGTGGGATCTTGGGACAGACAGCGAGCGAATGAATAAAAGACCGCAGCAGCAGCAGCAACAACAACAACAACAACAACATGGCTTGTCTGCCGGGAACTCACTCATGTACACCCCCCTCACAAGCACGAACAGAACGGCACAAGCGCACGAGGTACTTCCTTACATCAGCTGCTTCTTGAGCCCGGCGTTGAGTTTGATCGGGATCGAATGAGGGCTGGGAAGCTGGGGTTCGCGGACCATGATGGTGAGGCGGACCGGCGAGGAACGCGCATTGTCGGCGCCCAAGTAGATGTCCTTCTTGACTTCGAAGCCGAACTTCTTGTAGTAGGCCGTGTTGCGGTCCGAGCTCGACTCAAGGTACATCGCCCGGCCCTCGGCATCAGCCTGTGGGTATATCGTCAGCCGTCCACGCCTCCTCAGGCACGGTGATGAAAACATGCAGTGCCGGACTCGCCGCCGCCACATACCCACCCTATTGGGTGATGAAAGGGAGGCTGTACGACGGCCCTGCTATTGGTGCGAGGATAAAGAAAAGAAATATCCCAGCAGAGGGAAACGAGACAAGCATGAAGTCAACGTACCTTGGCAGCCATCTGTTCGATGAGCTTGCGAGCATAGCCCCGCCGCTGCCCGCTCGGCTTCGTACCTAGGTATACCAGGTAGTAGCAGTCGTTGTCCCTGTCACCCATGACCTCATGCTTGGTATCGTGAAGGACCGGCAGCAACTCGTCGTAGTAGCGCTTGCGGCCCTCGGCAGACAGTTTGTAGTAGAGTCTCCACATACCAGAGCGGATGATGGTCAGCCAGTCATCAGCTTCCTTGCCGGGTGGCATCCTAAACGGCCTCGGTTAGTCCATGGTCGCGAAGTAAGCCACACCCCAGGATCAAAGCGAGACTCACCACAACGCGACGCCTTCGTAGTCAGGCCCGATGGTCGTCACGACGCCTCTATAGCAGTGAGCAGCGACGATGTAGTTGAAGATGTCGACGTGCAACCGCCACTTGGACTCGTCGTCGTAACCGGCCATGTCGTCGGCATCGAGCAGGTACTGCGCCAGTTCATCAGTAGCAAAGGCCTGCGCAAGCGACAGCGCCGCTTCCTTGTACTCTGCGATGCCGATGGCCCGGACTTGGCCCTCCCACCGCGATGGCACGAGCGAACGCTTCTTGAGCTCGGCCTGCAGGCTGACACTCGTGGCGGTCCTGCCGGTGGTGATACTGCTGCTTACGTGCTCCATGATTGAAGGGGAAGCGTAATGCGGCTTGCCAGGATTGACTCCTTTTCGTTTGGTTCTCAGGCGTGGCCTCCCTGAGTTGACTGTGGGTTTGTACACTTCATGTCAGTTTACTGTGCAACGAAGGGGATCTGGCGGTAGCAGGAGCAAGAGATGGTCCGGAGCGAATGGTACTCACTTTATGAATTATTGCGATTAATATTCAGAATACTATCGCCAGTATGGACACTCGAGAGTTGGCTTCGAGAGATAGGCATAAATCTCTCTGGGTGCGATAGGCAGTGGAGGCTCGTTCGTGTATCAACCGACATCAATGTTGCCTTGACCGGGGGGGACGATGTACGAGGTTGGAGATAGAGACTTTTCTGATGCGAGGGGGATACCGTCGCAAACGCCTGTCGAGAATGACAACCCGGGCTGGTAGACTATGATAGAGATTCGGGATAGTTTCCAACTATTCTGAGCCTTGTGACAGAAGTTGAGTTTGATGGGTTGTCAGGTGCAGAAGAGGCAGTGATGTAAGAGCGCAACGGGAGCAGGACAGGGTATCTTGTAAGTCAAGTTATTGGAGACTATTCCCAGAACGGTGTGGACTGTAGACAGTCGCAGCAGCCAAGCCTGGAGTAGTTCCCGGGAAATAGAGGTGCAGTACAAGCGATACTTAGTCAAGCACTGTTGGTTCCTGGGCGAGAGAAGAAACAAGAGAAGCAAGAAACTAGGAGCAGGTGGGTTCTGGGGGGACCCTTAAAGAGCAAGTAGCCCGCGCGCTTGTACAAAGCACAGCACAGTGTGCCGGGACGGGGGTATAGACGTTGGCTGGCCATAGACCGTCAAGGAGGTTTTGCGCGGGATGACCTGCAGAGGGCCTTGTCAAGCGGAGATGCTGAGCCGCAGAGCACGCAGTCCCCCAAGACAAACCAGGCAAACAAAGACAGGCCTGCATGTATGACACTACAGGGCAATCCCATCCCTCCGCATCGAGAGCGGCAGCGGCCGCCTGGGCGTAGTATTACCCTCACACCTGGAGCCCCGAAGCCTTGGAATCTTCGATCCAAGGAATGTGGAACGTGGAATGGCTCAGGGACGTCTACAGTGCGTCAGTGGCAGGAGCCGAACCAAACCCTCGGTACATTAAAGGGTATGAGGGCGATCCGGGAGAGAGAAAGAGAGAAGGAGAGAGAGAGAGGGAGTCTCGTGCGCAACGAGGCATGCATGTCGCCCGTAGTGGAGGGTAGGTAGGGTTGCGTCTTTGGCTTGCGGCTAGGGATGCCATCCTGCCAACCTTTAGGTAACTGCACTCACAGCGGCTGTAGGCGTGACCAGAGCTGCAGGGCGGGGTTGGGGAGCTAAGGCTGGGGGGAGCATCCCCCATCCTGACCCTACACGCGGAGTCGCCCCCCTTTCCCACCCCAGAGCAGTGCCCAAAGCCCTGCTTAAAGCGTGTGAGCCTGTCGAGAGCTTCTCCGGAACCCAACTGTAGCCGTACTGCAACCATATCCTTGGCCCTTCCCCCCACCCCGAGGGCCTCTTGACCGAGAGCCCGCATGCCGGCCGGCCGCACGGCTGTTCCTCGCGACTTGGTCGGAGGGAGCGCCCGGTTGCAAGCTGACTGCGTCAGTCAGTCCCAGGTGACGCTTGTCTTGGTGATGCTTTGGCTGGACCCTCCCATTCGGCCAGTCCACGTCCGTCGCCAGGGTGTGGTATGTCGTGCGTCTTTCATCAGCGTTATCACAGCATGTACACACGCACACACACAGTCCGGCGCTGTTCCCTTGACCGCCTGCCCGCGTTTCCTCTAAACCCTGGCACGCCTGGCTGGACCAATTCACTGCAGCGTGGGGTTGTGAGCATCTCCTGGGGGTACTGAAGTGGGCACTTGGCACCTCGTCCACCAATCTCTCCCAGTCATCGACGCCCTCACCTTCTCTTCTGGAAACGTCGGCATCGATAATGGCGTAATACCAAGACACTTGGCTTGCGCCGGCGAAGCAGAGCCGCTCTCGACTGTGCAGTACGCCGGCGCGGGGATATCTAATACCATGCTGTCAACCAACCACGGCCAAACGCGGCCTCCAGACAAGCGTCGCCGAGCATCGGTCAAGATGCCACTGCCGAGAAATCAGCCCATCTTCCGTTTCTGTGTCCACGCACCCAATAAAGGTATCTACATGCGCCTTATCTCCTGTTCATTGGTGTACTTCTCCAGGCCCGCGTCGAGGTGCTTCCACCACTCGAAGAGCATCGAATTGCAGATGAGCTTGAACCACGGCGTGAACTTCAGGTTCGGGTCCTCGAACAGCGTCTTCAGATCCTCCGCTGTCACGTATTTCGTGTCTTGCACCTCGTTCTTGTTGATGTTGAGATCCACGTTAGCCTTGATAAATAGGATGTAATCGACTGGTTGCCGGCGTTAGCGTCTTGTACCCCAACCACGGGCAGACTGTGTGCTCACTCTCGTGCTCGCCCCATTTCCCGTCGCTGGGCGCCTTGTAGTGGATGCGGGTCAGGAAGTGGAAGTCCTCGAGTGGTACCTGTTCCTTCTTGATGCCGAGCTCGTGGTCGAGTTTCCTTTGCGCGGCGCGCTTGACACCTTCGACCGAGTCGGGCAGATTGGAACCGGTCTCCCCCGGAATGCTGAGGGGGTGGGAGCAGCAGGTATTCGTCCACATATCGGGGAAGGTGATCTTCTCGGAGGCTCGTTGTTGGAGGAGCAGTCGGTTCTGGTCGTCGAAGAGGAAGACCGAAAAGGCGCGGTGAAGCAGACCCTTGTCGATGTTGGACATCAGGTGGCCTGCAGAGCGTCAGTCAGCAGTCGGGTAGCTGCGGCGGCGTGCTCACTTACACAGCTTCTTGCTCGCAGTGCCGATCGGCTTGTCGTCGTTGTCCAGCACGATACACACCTCGTCCATCAACCGGATCTGCTCCTCATCGTGGCCCGCGAGCTCGGCGGAGCTTGTGTCGATGTCGGGGAATAGTTGCAGCAGGGTCTCGGCGGACGGCACAGGTTGCGTGACAGTGGTTGTCGTAGACATCTTGCCTGTTGTGCGCGAACAAGTTCCTGTGGTGGGCGAAGACAGCGAGAGGGGCACGGAGGGACAAGACACGCTTTTCCACCCAACATCTTCAGATCCCTCTTTCCCCCAGATCAGAATAGGGGGGTTCTGGGCTAGGCGTAACGCGTTATCGGTAGCGATATTAACTTATCCGAAAACAATTACTACGTAAGGTTAGCCCTTCGGCACCGGCCTATTGTAGCACGAGGGGGCCCATTTTAGGATTAGGTACACCCCCGATTGCCTTACAGCCTGGCTGGATAACCCAGTATGTCGGTTCCAAATCTCCCCGAATTTCCCAGCAGAACAACATATTGTCTACCTAAGATTGGAAGGTACGATACCTAGGTAAGGTAAGGTACTTTAAATACCGAAAACCTGACCTAGGTACTCCAAGCTCGTAAGGTAATGAGATGCATCCAGTCATCTTCGTGTACTTGAGCCAATAGAGCGCTTGAAACTGACCAAACCAGGCATTCTTTCTATTGCATGCCATCAGCCTTCCTTGGTACACATGCTTACCGCGCCGCCGGGAAAAGCCTGAATTATGCAACGCCGCTGTTCCGTGGCGGTGGTCGACTTCACATTAGCCTGCTGTGTTCCGATGCTCAGCTTCACGGGCTGACTGGTCCCAATCCGAGTGGTACGTATACCAGTATTCGACCGAAGCGACGCTGGCGATGAAGAGTTAGTCTTGTGTCTCCGGCTTCGCCTTTTCATATCGACGTCAACGTCAAACTCACATGAATAACCCAATTGTATTCCCCAGCCACAAACCAAAAAGGTCCCAACCAAGAGCAAACGCGGTAGCAAACGAGATAGGCAGCGCAATGAGGTAATATGTCAGCAGGTTGGCATACCCACCAAACGACTGCTTTCCAATGCCTCGGAGCAGACCGTGCGCTACCGCAGCCAAGCCATCAAATATCTGCATCACTGCGCACAGTGGCAGCACTGCGGCCACAATGGAGATGACCTCCTCGTCATCGGTGAAGAGACGCGGAAGCTGGTAGCGAAGGCTCGCCAGCAAGGTGAGATTGAACAAGCCAATAACGCAGCCTGCGCAGAATGCCTGTGTAAGCCAGTCAGCAAGAGGTCGGCTTGTGCATTTCCTCCCCCCCACGAAACTCACCACCTTGGCCGATATCTTGGCAGCTTTGACGAGTTTGGCTCCGATCAAGTTGGCGATGCGCGTGGACGCGGCTATGGATACGGGGAATGGGATCATGAAAGTCGTCGAAGTCAAAGTCACCAGAATGCTCTGAGCTGCCAAGTAAGACGTCCCAAGCTTGCTCGAACCCAGAGTAAGGATCTCGAAAGCCAACCATTCGGCAACTACCATGATCATTCCAGGCAAGGCAAGCCAGATCATCGGACCTATGAAGCAATGTTAACCATATTTCGCAGAGGAGGGGCGGGAGCTGCATACCCCAGTTCGCGAGGGCACGTCGTGTGAGTCCTCCCCAACATTGGGAGCCGTCGACGAAAATCACGTATAAAAGCAGTAGAATCGGCATTAACGTCTGGGTGAAAGCAACGGCGATGGGAGCCCCGACGAAACCCCAGCCCAGGCGCCAAACCAGCAACCAGTTGATGAAAATATTGAGAGGGGCAGCAATTAGCAAGACCCATGTGGTGGCCGCAAAGAGGCCTTGTGATTGCACGAAACGTTTCCCACTCTCGAAAGCCGCGAACCCAGGAATGCCGGCGATGATGATACGAAGATAAACGCCTCCAAGCTCAGCAGAACGCGGCTCGGGAACGATGAAGCTAAGCAAATCTGCGGAGAACATGAACAGCACGGCGATGGGTATCATCAAGAGCCACAAGAAAAAGGTCATCCGCTGGAACTGCAACCCGACAAGGTGCTTATGCCCAGAGCCGTATGCCTGGGCACAAAGCGTATCGAGCGAAGTAGCCAGCCCTTGCATTGGCGCGTAACAAAAGATATTTGCCGACATGGTAGCCACTACTGCGAGTCAGCCAGCACATCAGAGGTACGGGAAGTAAAGGGCCGACCTACAACTGACGGCGCCCAATTCGACTTTCCCGATGCGTCCAACCACGAAGATGCTAGTTATATTAATACTGTATTGCAAAAGAAACGTCACAATCATGGACCGCGAGTAGGTCGCGATGGTTTTGGCCTCTCTTTGCCAGGTAGTCTCGATCATGCCAGCATCTACCGCTGCGTTCCACTGGGCATCAAGATGTCCAGAATCTGGTGTTGAAGGCGCGGCCCTGCCACCCAAAAGAGGTGAAGCCTCGGACGACCTATGAGGGGTGGTTGGATTCTCCTCATCAACCGGGGCTTTGTGGACTTTGGTGCTGAAGAGTTGGTGGTATATGTTGGCCCAAAAGCCGAGGGGCTTCTCGGGACCGTGCTTGGGTGGCAGCAAGTGGTTGTCCCGCAGAAGACTGCGCTCAGCGTCTTTCGAGGCTTTCTTTTCCGCCTTCGTCAGCACGGGTGCCTCTACCTGGTCAAGCATACTCGGTCGTCTACAGCCGAACGCCATGCCGCTTGGCAGTTGATAGAGAACAGGGCCGGCTTCTGCCCCGGTGTCGGAGTCGGCGTCGGAGTCTTCGCGGAAGGCGCTTTCATCAGCCCCCTCACTGGAGCACTCGGCGAGGTCACTGGCGACGATTCCCTGTGCGATGGGCGAGCCCGCTGCGAAGGACGAGGCTAGATTGAGCGTTGTTGAGGTCTGGGAAGACGGTATTGGTCTGGAAGAAGACATCTGCCTAAACGAAAGGGGCTCCAAAAGCAGCCGAAATCCAATGGAGGAGATTCCTGAGCGGATGCAATGGATGTAAATGAACCTAGTGAAAATTGAAGACGAAGAAACCCAGGAAACACAGGAATCGTGGTTGGTAAAAAATGTATCGTATCGAAACCTGTATCCATTACCTAGAGGTACACATTAGGTTGCCCAACTTCTCGTCAACGGAAGCTAAGCTGGGCTGACTGGCGAATGGTCAAATCTACATGAAGCTACCACGATAAGGTTGCTCTTTGAGTCAATTGGTAGTCCCCACTAGCTCCATGCATGCATTTCCACCGACGGTAACGGTGGCGGAGGTGCGTCAGACCACTGTGGACTACGTATGACTGACTGCGGCGGCACAATCCCGATGTCGTCGCGAGAGGCAGTGAGTGGATGCTGGGGGTACTTACCTAGGTAGTTCCAGAACCTTAAGATGTGCTCAGAGGCCACTGTGCAACTGTTCTGCTCGTCACAGAAGGCAAGCGCTTGGTCTGTTATTGTCGACATTGCCCGTCGACACAAGAGGGGTTACAACGGTGCGGGCAATGGCCGGGAACCCCGCTAAAGCATCCCGTCCCTTACTTCCTCGCTACTCTTTTTAGTTGCATATGCCCCGCCGCTTCCAGATTAGGTTGCAGAGCGGGATACTCCACCTACCTGCACAATAAGGCAAGGTAGGTTGGCCGTGACCTCACCTCTCGGTAGCAATGGAAGAGAAGTCTTGGCAGCAGCGGCCCGTCATGCCCGCCCGTACTTACAAACAGCAGCGGCGCTTCGGCATGGTTCTTCTAACCCTGAGCCTCAACCTCCCGTCCCAGAGAATCCTCAACTCGTGAGGGTCTGAGCTGAGGAACTGCTAAAAGAGATCGACCCCGTTACTTGGCCCTTTCGCTCCGGTCCTGCTCAGCGGCCTTCGTCGACGGTCAACCCCTTGCTCCCCTCCCGACGCCGGGCGCCCCGGCCGGACCGACTAGGCACGACACCAAACTGCTCAGGGCATCACGACCTCGCAGCAACGCCACCTTTCCCGGCTGTCCGTCACCGCCCGCGTCTTCCTCCTCTTTCCCAGAACCACGCCTACGGTTCGTTTCGTCGCCTAGGCCAGAACCCCAAGTCCACTAACCCCTCCCCCGCGCCCGACCTCAACCGCAACCTCCAGGGGACCATGGCCCCGCACGCCACCGAGGGCACGGCGCCGCACGCGGACCCGGAGGCGCCGCACCCGAGCCCGCTGTTGTTCTGCGGCTGCTGCCCGGGGCTGTCGTACGCGGAGCTGCGGCGGCCGGTCGAGGTCGGCGAGGTCGGCGGCTTCGGCGGCGGCGGCGGCGGCGACGAGAGCAGCAGCAGCACCTTTTTCCGCTGGCCGCTGCTCGGGCCGCTGCTGTTCCAGAACGAGAGCAGCGACGCGCGGGACCACTGCGCCAACGAGCGAAGTGAGTTTTGCGATTCCCTTTGTTTTTTTTAGGGGGTCCTGAACTTCCCCTCTGCTTCGTTACTCGCCCGCCCCCCCTGGTTGTGTGGTGTGGCGTCTGGCAATTCGTGGATGTTCTTGGGTTTGTAGACCCCGGAGTCGAACGCATGAGAAGTTGAGTGTGGGAGTCGCTAGTTGTAAAGTTGTATCGAGATGGACGCAGGTCTACACTGCTTTCATTCGCTTTCCTGGACTGGATGAGCCAATTACCCCATACAAGAGACTTGAAACTAACACAGGCAAAGCCTTCCTTGCCTACCTCCGCCTCTCGGTTTACATGGCCATCGTTGCCACCGCCATCGTGTTGTCCTTCCATCTAACCTCGCAGCCCACTGCCGTTGAGCGCCATATGTCCATGCCGCTCGGCATCATCTTCTGGTTGCTGTCCGTGGCCTGCTTGGTCATTGGTCTGGGCAATTACATCAGTTAGTTTGCTTCATCCTTGCTTTCCGGCCCATCATACTATGTCTTCATCAGGCTGGAACTTGAACTCCCCGATTTGCTGACATTCTAACAACACAAGCAACCGTCAACAAGTATAGCAGGAAAGAAGCAATCGTGCAGTCCGGCTTATGGACACAGATGGTAAGATGGAGGCTCCACCAGGTCTACCAAAAATCTTAGTGAAATGTGGATGTGGGAAGCTAACATTTCCAAAGGTCATGTCATTGATTGCAATGGCTATCATCGTTACATGCATCGTCTTGCTGATAGTCGCGCGCTCCGATTACAGTTCGAAGGCTCGGTCAACTCAATGAGTGTTTCTTACTCTTTCGAACGTCGGATTTCGAGGACGCGGGACATGCATTTAGGAACCTTGGATTCGCATTATAGCGGGTAATGATATGAAACGACAAGAACGCTATGGTATATCTTCGGTATCTGTCCGATACAATTATGATTTTTGCCGGGTATTCCGGGCCATGGCCATGGTCTCCCGTAGGTTGGCAGAATGGCGTGGTGTTGAGGTGGAGTACGAACTTCGAGCACCATTCGTCGATAGCTGCGACTAGCGAAACTGCTTCGCCGTGCAAAATAGATCCTGTGCCGACATCTTCTCTTTCTCAACCTGCGTGGCTTCCACAGCAGGATCGCATCCACCGATCTTTGTCCGGAATTCTGCAGTATATGCTAGGGCGTCCGCATTGACCTCCTTGTAATTAGTCGTGGTGCCATCCCAAGACACCACAGGTAGCTCGTGGAGCGGCCGGAGTCTTCCCTCGTCAGGGAGGCTTTCCAGTAGAGAGACCGGAGCTAGAGGTATCTCAATTCCAGACCGGGCTTTCTGCCTTGCGTTATCGACTTCCTCATCGCTCGCGTCATCGGACAGCAGTGGTTTTGGCGTTTCCTCGCCGGCATATTCCTCGGGCCAATGAGACAGCTCATTGTGAACAGTTGCGATGTTTGCCGCAACCTCATTGCCCGGATACAGCATCCAGTAACCTCGAGCACGGCACAGTCTCAGGGCATGCTCTAGCCACGAAGGGTGTTGTTTGCTGATAAGCTTCTTGGAGAAGATTTCGGGTACGATGTCAAGTCTTCCTTGCGCCTCCAAAGACCTGGACACGAAATCGTGCAATTCCATCCATTTCTCACCCAAGAAGAGTACGGCATTGCTGGCTGGTGCTTGCCATAGATAACTCGTTGCAGTATCGCGTCCTTCCCGAGTTCCATGGGCAGAGTTTTCGGGCAGGGATGGGGGAGAGAATGGCCCACCATCCAAGGTCTGGGACGGCTGCTCCAGGCTGATGCCAAAAAGTCGCTGCTGGAATTGCGGTAATGAAGAAGGGGAATACTGGTATTCCAGAAGCGTGTACTTCAAGTCTACACGAAATGTCAGAACTCAGAAGTCATTGGGACCAATCATTGAACCGGGGGTTGCTCACATTGGTAGAATGAAGGTGACAACTCCGTCTGTGGAGAGAGCACCAGAATGTGAGAATTCTGAGGTTGGGCTGGCCAGAAAGATTCAAGGAAGCGAACAGAGCTTTCTTCTTCAGTCATACGTTGGTGAGGAATGCGGTGCCTCAGAGAGAGGAGCCGAGCGTTGGCAGGGTTATGTATATGCTCCGGAGGCCATTTAAAGTCCTCAAGGAATTTTTTGGTGGGCGGATCGATGTCATGGGGTAGTTCGATAGTTAGATGAGGCATAGAGCCTGAAGTGTAGTCGGCAGAACTGAGGGATCGAAGGAGCCTTATCAAGCTTCCAGAAGCTCCTGGTTCCGCGTGCACCAGAATATCGATGTGGTTCTTATCCCACACTGAAGGGTCCATTAGTGCGGCTCAGGATAGGGAGGTACAAAGGTATTGTTGTTGTTGGACTCTTACTGCGAAGTGCTGCGCTATCCATCTTGGTAATGAACTCGAGTGTCTTGGCAGACCGTAGAGGCATCTCTAGCAACGTGCTTTTGGTTACTTCAGCGTGTTCGCGGGCTGCGCGCCGGAAGAAGCCCTCTTCTTTGTCGGAGCTGTCTATTATAGTACTCTGGGGGTGCATATAAGTGCCGATATGGTCTGCAAGGTATGAGCATAGGTATACTCCAGGGGGGGATTCCACGTACGAAAAGCGCGAAAGGCAGCTCTCTCGAGCCTTTCGTCTGTGGATACCATGGGATAGTCCGGACGGGCATCTTCGCAGCGGTCAGCTTTTGTCGCCGTCTACAACTTCAAGCCGCCCGTGGAAGCCATACCGTGAAATATAACGTGACATGAATCGTCAAGGCCGTTGACGCTTCGCAGTTCGCTGAGAGCAATATCACTTCGGCTGAAAAGGGCAAAATGGACATAGTTCTTCAATTCGGAGGCCATTTGGCAGGCAACCGGGAGTAGTGTCGAGGCGCTTCGAAGATTCGACGCAGCGAAGAGAACATTCCTATTGATCACCGAGCCTCCCCGTGTACCGCTTATGCTATGCAATGTGACGCCCAGTTCGAGGTACCGGATAGGACCATTGAACGTACGCTCTGGGACTTGGGTCTCGTCCATTTTCTCCATGTAGCGTATCGGTATACGTTCGACGGGGGGCGGCGGTCGCGGGCCGGAGGAGGATTCGGAGTGGGCATAGTTGGGACGGCGCATCTGGCTATTCGGCCCCAAGACGGGTATGTTTGTGACGAAGAGGTAGACAAGGACTGCTACAGCTAGCAGAAGGCCTACA